>CM077155.1:173066800-173257161 GCA_039583875.1 Platanthera guangdongensis
TACGACCGCCATAAGCCAAAAAACATAATTTTGAACATAAAAGTGGAGGGAGTTCCTCAGGTGAGGTGGCACGTTCACGAACGGTGGTTTCATAACCAACGCATTCATGATCCGCCACCGCCATGCCAAACGGACCCTTGGTCAGCTTTGTTGTCATTTAATCTTACCAAAAATTGTTGATACCACATTAGACCAAAGAGAAAAAGGAGAAGACATGAGAAAAAAGAGGCATGGAGTTTATTAAAATCAGCAATTCAGCATTCAATCATAATGCCAAGCTTCCAATTTCCAAATAAAATAAACTAATAATCCTTATATATTGGGATTGCAAACGAGCAGCCAAAACCCTAGGGTGCCGTAATGGGGAATGCTCAACAATCCGCAGAGTATACTAGCCCACACCTCATCAATCCGATAGCAAACAGCCTTTGCAATCCCCCTGGCGTGTTCCCGCTGCTCCCCATCGATGATGGTGAGATCTGTGATGATTGGTTTCAAATTGAATGTGAGCTCAGTGAGAAAATCTTCATACATTCGCCCAATCTCATGCCCATCTAGCGGAGGTGTTTTGTCCCACCGTCCTCCTCTCTGAGCTCATCCTCCCAGTCCCGAAGCATCGTGTGAAATCGTTCCAAGATTGGTGTTGTTCGTTGATCCATCGGTGGCCGCCCGAGGTGCTCCTGTGCAAAATAAGTGAGCTATCAAGAAATGCAGCTACATACATAGAAAGATGCAAACAAAGGAATCATATTGTTAACACTTGAACAATATACATTGAAATAAACCAATAACAATCATGACAGGAAACATCTAATAATCATTGATCTTATAACAAATAAAATATTACAAACATAAAATAAACTATCATTCTTAGAGATAACAAAGAAAAAGGATAACAAAGAAAAAGGGAAGAGTAAACATACAGCCAGGAAGACAAACTAATAGAAAAAATGGACAGACAATATTGCTATTGGCATTAATAATATTATCCTTCTCCTAGGCAAAAACACGAGCCATCCTGTATGGAAATTCAGGCTCGTTTGAATTCACAACTTTCTGGCACCATAAATGTACATACAATCTCTTCCACCAGCATCGCAAACGGCGCATCTTAGCCCCCGTTGCAATAAATAATGGGTTAGGGGGTGCGGGGCAAAAATTCACAATGCACATTTCTTTTGCTCCTTATTTCATTTTTCCTATAACTCTTTCCTTTAAGATCTGCCAGAAGCCTATTATGAATGACTTGTCAAGGGTCATTTTTCGTCGTCTGCTAGGGAGGCGAATGAGAATGGCGTAAATTCATAGCCATCGCCGTGGTAGAACTTGCCCATAAATTCGACACAGTGAAGACGAAGAGCGTGAAGGAATGCGCTCAATGTTTCCATCATGAGCAGTATGAATGTTGTTGCAAACGCAAAAATAGCTACTCCAACTAATCGAATTATGATGTTATTGTACCTGTCAATGTAAGGCGAGAGGAAGCAACAATTATTCAATCAAAAGAAATCAAATAAACTTATAAAGGAGCTGAAACCAAACCTAATTTAAGCCGCTTTTTAGGCCATGTCATCCACTATTATAGAATGTTTTATTGTTTTTATTAGATTAATAATAAATATGATTAATCACAGCCTTATTTTAGGGGGAAAAAGACAATCTCATGCTGCTTAGAGCTTATTGCTCTTCATGTGCCCTCAACTTTCTTTCAGTAGCTTTAGAAGTAAGGGAGATAGCTCCTTTGAACTTGTGTGGATGAAAGAAAAATAGAAGGATTTTAAAATTAAGTGATGTCTTCTAGTGTTGGAATTAATGAATCCAACCCCAAAACAATTGGCCTAAGATCTATATAATGTGCACGAGAATGCATAAATTTCCTAATGCGAGACTGTATTTTCTACACACCCACACATGTCGGATCTTCACTTCTAGCATGAAAACATTATTATTTTTAATTGGGTGATTTGGAAGTCAGTAGCTAGAATATAATATAGTTTATATTTTGTGTATTGCTTATCATTTTAAAGTGGGATTTTTATTTAATTTTATCGATTTGTATACGTAAAAATATCCTAAATTTGTCATTTACATAATTATTCATGCCTTATCATCATTTTAAAATAAATAAAAATGAAACACAATACATTTTTCTATGCATTCCAAATTTTCTGTAAGTTAGGTGGTGAAGTTCTTCATTTTGAGCTTAAAAACATAAAACTTCAGATTCAGTCCACTCATGCCAACACCATCTATGTAAAACAAAATAACAGTTTCTTACATTTTTACTTAAAGAACATTAAATTATATGTCAGCTTATCAATCATTATGCCTGCATCACTGGCACAGTAAGATATTTTACGTTATAAAAGACATTTCATGTGCATATCCTTAATACTCAAAACTGAGCTATGTGAACTTTAGTCAAAAATTACTTTGCAGGTGGATCCAAAATAATCTGAATCTCTATTGCTATATTTAGACACACTCTAGTTGACTATAAAAATAATGCTCCCGATGTTCTTTCATTGCCTTGTGTGAAGCATTGATGTGTATAAGTATGAGTTTCAACCATACAACACATATTTTTGATGAACCATGGAAGTGTAGAAAAATGATAGATATGTGGTGCCCATGAGTACTTTTCAGAAGGTCGCCCATCCCATGACTACTCTTATCGGACCTGATACCATTCTCATATGAAATCACTCATTGGTTACAAAAATTCTAGGTGATGATTAAAAAACTAAGCAAATTGGGATAGAAATTCGATTATGTAGTTATCTCTCTCTCTCTTCAATATCCCACTCCTAAACATAGAAACAAAACAAAAAAATTGAGAAGAGGGAACCATGGCAGTATATGGACACTAGAAACATGACAACATGGATAAACGAGTTTATGAACTAAGTGTTGGGCAAGAGTTGGGAAGGAAGTACCAGAGCTTTGAGGGTCGCACTGATGCCCTGTTTAGGAGTTGAGAAGTGCTAGACAAGAGCTCGCAAGGAGGTACTAGACATATGAGGGCTGCACCGATGCCCTAGGCATGAGATTCGGCCTGCTTGCATAGTATTTTAATTCGCAGAAATCAGAATCTAAAATTTGAAAGCAGAAATCAAAATGAAATCAAAAACAAAAATGGAAAATGAAAGGTTGTGATGCAGTTTCAATAACTTGTACTTCATGACTGCTGTCATAAGGTTGTGATGCAGTTTCAACTTCATATATTTTGGCCTCAACATGATTTGTCTTGCTTTTGATTTCTGGTGGTAGCAGCAGTAAGTAAGAAAAAAAATGGCATAAACAATATAAATATTATTAAAGATAAACAAATTGAACTATATTTGCTCTTATGGAAAACACCATGAATGATGCATGTCTGAGTTGCAAAAGGCTGAAGTGTTTATATGAACTAAGAAAGGTTATTGAAGCCGCACAGAGAGAAGCGGTTGTACATGCATATATAGAGTTTAATGGCTAGCTAATCAAGCCAATTGTTCTGCTCTAGCAACCAAGTTTGCTCCGACTAGAGGACATAGTCGTGGAAGCAATTCTGGCCAAGAACGAGGAGGTGGTCGAGTTCATCATAAATGCCCATTGTGGCAGGATTGGACACACCAAGGATACCTATTAAAGTCTTCATGGATTCACTGCACCTTGACAGCCGTTGTCCCGACATTCAACCCATTCATTAGTCACTTCAACACCTGGTGAATCTCCCACTCCTTTCTTAGCTGAAGACAATCCGAGATTTCTACAGTTTCAGGTATTTCAGGCACAGACTTGCCATGCTGCATAGTTCAATTCAAGTACATTAGATCCACCAACATTCATGACTTAGCCTTCGGCACATTCTTCGCTCTGATAATGCTTGTGAGCGTTTTCTCACAATTTTCAGACATTCACATCTTCTTAGGGCATGATCCACCAGTCCCTGTGTTCTCATATTCCACAACAAAACTGGATTGTTGAATGAAAGAAACAGTACTTATTTGAAACGGCCAGTACCTTTCTTATTCATATGCATGGTCCCTCTTTATACTTGGATGATGCAAATTGAGGATATGTTATTTAATTAACTGCACACTCTTCTCAAATTTGCGTCATTGCTATTATATTTCCTCAGGATTCTCTCTTTTCAACTGTTCATCAGGTGTTTGATTGCACCTGTTTTGTTCATAATCTTTCACAAGGTCGCTTTTTAGATGAGATGTATTGATGCGCTTGCGCGACACCAACAACATAAAGTGTTTTATTTTCATTTATGTACTTCTCTTCATGAAGGGTATTTTTGTAAATTAGAAGCTGGCCTCGCTCCCTGTATACGGAGAAGACATGTGAGCTTTATGGTCAATTTTCATCTCTTATGGTTTAGGGAACTCTCTTTTGAAGAGGACTTCAAGGAGGAACCAGCCTACATGAGTTAGGTGTGATTATCCGTCATGATTTGTATCTTGTTTTCTATTTCAAGAGCAAGCAATTGTCCTGTTCGGTAACAGTCAGCCTCTATCTCAGCCTAATCAGTATCAAGAATTCATGGTTTCTTTATTTATACATCCTCTACTGACCAATAATCAAAAGCCAGACAGATCATGTTGAGGCCAAAATCATGCTTACCTGCAGAGCGTGCCGGCGGACGATGCCCAGGCCAACGACGGGGAAGCCAACAGTCTTAACTGAGAAGGAGAGAATGAGGCGGAGGCGGAGTAATCTGTTAGGGCACGCGGTAGAAGGCGAAATGGAAAAGAAGAACTAAATCAAAAACGAAATGAAAAACAAAATAAAAATCTAAGAACATCGTGCTTACCGGCGGAGCGTGATGGCGGACGAAGCCCAGGCCAACGACAGGCAAACCAGCAGTGTTGACAGAGAAAGAGAGAATGAGGCGGGGAGGATGAGCACGAGTTCTTCTACGCGGCGGCACAGAGCTGGTTGAAAGGTTTGCGGTCGGAGGAAGATAGATCCACATGTTTGCGCTCGGAGGAAGATAATGACTGGGAGCGGAGGGATGTGAGAGGTCGGGGGGAGGAGAGGGGGCGCTGGTTCGCGGATGAGAAGGGAGGGTTGTGAGAGGTCGGGGGGAGGAGAGGGGCAAGCGCGAGAGAGATGCTGGAGAAATGGCGAGCGACAGAGTGGCTGCGGGAGAGTAAGATCGGGAGTTTTTAGGGGTAAAACGGGATACACGCAAAATCAGTTGTTTTCAGTTAGACCGGAGTGAGGCCCGACCGGGGGGGGGGGATTCTAGCGAACTGAAAATTTCTTTCAACTTGCCACTGTAGTTATCTCTCGCTCGCGACTTGACTCCAGCAAGCCCTCCCGCTCGCGACTCCAGCGAATCCTCTCCCTCGTGACTCCAGGC
This sequence comes from Platanthera guangdongensis, assembly GCA_039583875.1. Lineage (NCBI taxonomy): Eukaryota > Viridiplantae > Streptophyta > Magnoliopsida > Asparagales > Orchidaceae > Platanthera > Platanthera guangdongensis. The sequence goes on from CM077155.1 coordinate 173,072,157, forward strand.
TCCCGTCGGCGTGCGAATCCTTCTTCGCTAGCAACGATCTCCTCTTCTTTTCCCCATCTGCCTGCAAGTAAGGCTCCGATTTAGTTTCGTTTTCGGTTTTGCCCTAAAGGCGACGACCTCCATTTTGTCCTAGTTTTATTGATCTTTTCTTTTCAGCAAATGTCTTGGTTTAGAGGGAGGAATGATTAGGTATATTTGAGGTTCATTTATCTTACATGGATTTTTCGTATGCGGCTGTTATGCTGAACTAGTGTAGCAGTGTTGTCAACCGATTAGAGCGATTTTTGATATGTGGTTGTTATCTTACATGGAGTTTTGCTTACACATTATATATTCCTGTAACTGTTTCTGATCACTCCAAAGATCTTGTCCAGCATTTTGACATTCTAGGCAAACCATATTCTGCTAGACGGTTTCATATAATTGATGAACTTTGCGTTATCAATGTAGCATTGTTTTTTTAAATGCAATCTCAGTTGAATAATGTAGTGGTTCATTTATCTTACATGAGTTTTGATTTGTGAAGCTTCTATGTATGGCGTTGTAATCTATTCTTGTCTGGTGCTGTAGTCTTTTTTGCCATCTCCTGTCGTTTTTGTTTTTTCTGAAGTAAAAGAATGGTGCATGTAGGCAAATCCTAATCTATGCGTGTATGTTTGTATGTGGGTGTGCATTTTTGTTGTTGTATGTATGTGTGTATGGGTGTGTACAACCCCGTGTTCGCCGAGTGGGTTCACCAGAGAAGTCCAGGGTGCAAATGGGCCCTCAGGACTCGATGAGTGGCGAGTGGGGCAATCGGGCCCGCACTCGCCCAAGGCTACAATGTGATCGAGCGATAGGGGTAAACAGGCCCGCACTCGCCCAAAGCAGCAGCCAACAGGCGTGCGAATAGCCGGGCGAGTGGGGCAGCCGGTCCGCACTCGCCCCAGGTAGCGAGTAAGAGGCAGGCGAGTGCCGACTTCATCGGGCACTCGCCCTCAGCTAAGAGTGAGGTGACGGTTGTCGTCCTCATCTAGGCACTCGCCACTCCAGGGGGGTATGACATCATGGTCGACCCGCCCTAAAAAGATTATCAATGAGATAATATGTTTTGGCCTGCCAATAGCCCCTCCAAACAACGAAGTTTGGCTATTGACATACCAATTTGGGGTGCGTTTAGTAAAATTAGAAGGTGGGATTCCGGTATGTGCAAATCAGGCTTGAAAAACTATAAATAGATCATGTGGTCACCATTGGAGGGGATCCACTTCTTTTGGCTTCTTCCTCTTCATGCTATTTTTGGTTTGCTTCGAGTGCCCTCCAAGGTCCCAGCTCAGCTTTTGGCTTGGGAGGGAAAGTGCTCAAAAATCTTCCTGATGTGTGGTGGGACCTCCGCGCTGCAGCCTAGTGTCTGTTCTGTAGTTCCTAGAGTCTGATCAGGTGTTTTAGTTCGGGAGAAGTAGGTGTAAGCTACCTCCGGGGTCCGAACTCTCGTTGGGACCGTCTTCCGGTTTTAACAGGCTGTGTATTTGTGTGTTTATGTGTGTGTGTTTGTGTGTATATGTATGTATGTGTGTATGTGTTTATGTATGTGTGTCTATTTTGGTGTGTGAATATGTGTTTATGCGTGTGTATTTTTGTGTGTAGATGTGTGTGTATCTATGTTTTATATGTAGATGGAAGAAATAGTAAAGCATCGTAGACGTAGGAGAGCAACAGTTGCAATGATTGAACATATTTATCTTGATTCAAACTATTTTGTCACTGTTTTTAATTTAATTCCATCCTCTGAATTTTAACATACAACCAAACATCAGGATTACCAGTTCCAATTCCTGTGACAGAATTCGAATTCCTGCATTCAGCCGAACAACAGAATTGGAATTGACTTCAGGAATTGGATCAATTTCAATTCCGTCATGCCAAATTCCCAATTCCTGTCAAACAAGCGGAGCCTAAAAGAGATTTTAGAAGCTCTCTCTCTCCCTCTCTCTCTCTTGAGCATGCCCCGCTTAGACAGCTGCGATCAAGAATCCGTAGAATCCCACCACCGTCATCTCTACCTCCGATCACTTTTCTGGCAACCTCCAAGTAGGACCATAACAACTTGGTATCAAAACCATCTCCTCTCTCCGTTGCGATTTACAACAGCCCGACGGAGTCCCAACCCGCTGCTCCCTCCACGCCAGTAGCCACGCTCGACGATGCCGCACATCCTTCTGCCTCGCCAGCACTCACTTCAGTGCTCATCTTCACATTGCTATCAGTATCCACCCGTGACTTCGTCGACCTTTTCGTATACGCCTGCCTCCTTCAGGCGTCCCTACCGTCTCATCAACCTAATACCTCTCCTCGGCATCTGTCCACGAAACTACGATATGCTCTCATCTCTGCCAGAGACCATACCACCCTCCCTTCCAGTTGTCTCCCCCGAGCATGCTTCTCAATCGTCTGCAGTGACTGGTTTCTCACCGCATCTTCGTCGTTACTGTGGATCCCGCTTCTTATAAGGATGACGAGGCTTTCTTGATATCGCTCAGAGCATCGAGCCCTGCGTACCCGCTTGTTCGAGCCCCCACGAGATCCACACTCTAGCACATGAAAGCTCCGCCATTTCCCTCAAGTCGCCCACACTGTTACGCTCTCGAATCCCCCCAAGAGCCGCCTGATCCCATCGTCACATCCAGCAGTAGCCCTATTAACGGGCTAGGGTTTCTATTAATTTATTGTTTATTTTAATTAATTCTTAATTAACTAAGATGTCAGTTCCATTCAAGGCCACCAACAACGACCTCCTCGCTCAAGTCAAATCCCCACCTTACGATTCAGAGACTGCACCACTCGTTCACGAGTCTCATTGTCTCAGCACTGCCATCATCACCCCTCTCATCGATATGATCGTTGCCCGCAAAAGTACACCATTACTCGTCATTCCACCGCCGCCCCAACCCACGTTGTCGTCACCCAACCGACTCTTTTGCCGGACCCTGCTATGTTGTTCCCTTCCATGCCAACCATTCCTCTGTTGGCTCTTGCTTCACCAACTCTTGTCTTGTCACTTCATCTGACCACATCGTTGCCTCTTTTGCCGGCCCTTGCTTCGTTGACCCCCGCTCTACCAGTCCTTCTGGTCATCTTGCCGCCTCCAAACCCATTTCTGTTGTCGGCCGTCGTTTCTCCAACCTCCTTACTGTTGCTCCTCATCATCACTCCATCGGATCCATTCTTGCCGCCTGCCCTTTCCCCTCAGCCGTCTTGCAGATGTTGCTCCCCACAGCCCCGCCAGCCCCGCCAGATACATTCCTTTCGCAGCTCGTTCTTTTGACGGCGCTGCCGCCTCGCATCGAAGCCAACGTTGACACGAGGCATTACGAGACGTTATTTTGACGGGAGATCAAGATGCTAGATGACTCGTCCATCCACGCGAAGTTCGAGCTTGAGGGAAAGATCGATTTTGAGGACGGATGGGATGCTATGAGTCCTATTCGTAACAGTTATCTAAATTTATTATTATTATTGGAGTTAAGTTATTATATCGAGTCGAATGTAGCAGTCGAGTCATTTCATTTTTTTTATCGCATCGAGTTCGTTATGTTGTATATTTTTAGGTTATTTACATCCATACCATTGGTAGTCTTATATAAACTCATGAAGTCATGTAAGATAGGGAATGAATGAAACTCTATTTCCTCAACCCTAAAAGAGATTTTGGAAGATCTCTCTTGAGCACACCCCGCTTAGACAACCGCAGTTAAGGCTCCATAGTATCTCCACCACTGTCATCTCTACTCCGACCACTCCTCCGTCAACCTTTGAGTAGGCCCATAACACAGTATTAGTCCCGCATTTTGAATCTTGGGTTGCCTCTTAGCCCTTAAAGGTTATAGGGGGGCCTCTCCAATCTAATCAGCTGGTTTTCAGTTAAATACTTACTGATTTTCTAAATAGTATCAGAGCGAGGTTCCCAGGACCCATGCCTTTAGTAACAGTAGTCATCAATAATCATTACATCATGTGCACATATTTTTGTTTTAGGGCTATCGACAACCGTAGAATCCTTATGGGAACCTGAACCTGCAAGCCATCATCATCTCGATTTAGGGCTATCAACAAGCGTAGAATCACTGTGGAAACCTGAATTGATTTCTTCCTTTGGTAGGTCGATTCACACCCTCCCAAAAAGGGTTAACTCTTAACATTGTCCACTTTTTATGCATTGATGCAATTATTTTCATTTTCAATCTACTTTTCTTCTTATCAATAAAGTTGTATTTTTATTTATGCTCTTTTTAGAATTCATATTTTTAATTGTATTCAAGTTACCTACCGTTGACCTGTGTCGTCCGGACATCTAAATATTTTTTTATCATTGGTGGCATTAAAAAATGTCTTCATCGTTATTATACATAGATAGTCATCATATAACATAAGAATAAATATGCATAAAAAATGAAAAAAAAACTAAAGAAATAAGATTTCACCGAAGCCTGCCCTTTCCCCTTATCATTCCTAGTGTCAATATCTCGTCCTTTTGTCGATGCCATCTCGAATGTTAATATTTTCAACGGGTCTTTTATTTCTCAAGAACGGGTCATCATATAACATAAGAATAAATATGCATAAAAAATGAAAAAAAAAACTAAAGAAATAAGAATTCACGGAAGCCTGCCCATTTTGGCTTCCCATGGAGAGTCCAACATGTGTATTTAGTGTGATCATAGCGGTCGCAACAATTACAACGTCGTGTATCAAAGTCCTTGGCTCATCCACTTCATCCTCCATTCCCCTTCCCCCACGACCACCTCAGGAAGCAATGCAATGGACTTAGTCATCCTAGAGGATATTTGTACAGTGGAAGGTACCATAATAGTGACAGGTGAAGTAGTGACCTAGCATGCTTTGGTCAGACGATGATACATAATAGCAGTACGTAAGGTAGATGGGATCGAAAACATCTCAAACTTCGTAGTGGAAAAATGTGGGACTAGACCATTCAATAGACAAAAAGTACAAGATGCTCCTGCTATGCCTGATGCTCTTTCCAAGTAGAAGTAATTTCCCAAGGATCCAGTATCTTGGTTGCAAGAACCTTTCACTCAACAAAATACTATGTAAATGGGCAAGTGCCTTGTTTCAATTCAGCCAATTTGGGAACAACTCACCAAGGCGGGTTTTAACCCAAATCCCGCGACAACGGAGGCGAGCATCAGACAAGCAGGGGACAGCTTACCTGGCGGTCATTCCCAGAATTCACGGGGTCTTTGGGCGGGCATTCTCCATTCAATGGCAGTGTTCGGTGTGGGCACTCTTCAAGCGGGCACTTTTCCCGGGGCCCGCTTGGACCTGCCTTTTCGGCTTCGTCCCCGGTGGTACCGCGCGGTTACGTACGATCTCTTTTCTCAACCCCGCCACCCAACTCTTCGTGTACCTCGGGCGGCTGCGCATTTAATGTCGTAGTTAATGAGGCATTACAAGCTTGTCTGTTCGTGAATCATCCGAACAGTATACCCTTTTGTATACATAGGGATCAAGGGGGCTTGGATGGGACATGCGGACTTAGCCCAGTACCTGCGTAGTTGCTGGTGCGAACACTAAGCTCAGTCAAGTCTTCTCTCTTCTTTCCCATTTGTACTCGCTTGTACACTCTTGTAACCTCTTTACAGTTAATCAAGAGGCTCGTCGCAAGGAAGAAATTCGTCGCGGCGGGTTAAACCTGGTGTTCGTCAATGTCAGCGACACCCCCTTCTCACGTTCCTTTTACTCGCTTAAACCGTCCGCTGGGCAAGTAACTGATCGCTTGCTAACTACTCTTTCCTCTGCCGACCACCTGATCCAAGGACATCGCGCATAAAGTTGATGACATTTTTGGATCCAACAGAATTTAGTGCGGGGAGCGTGGATCAACGATTGGTGAAATCGTTGTTGCCATCGGAGAACAGCGGTAATGCTCGCCCCCGCGACATTCAGATACCATCCAGCCGGCGAACAATCTCCAGATTGCGAGCATCCGGCCTCACTCGCACCGAGTTCGAGCTTCTGCTCGGCTTGGTTAATCGACTGGTCGCCCAAGGAAAACAACGAGCACGGGATGTCAAACACCCGGGAAAGCTCGTAATCCCCGCTCGCCAACCACCTCCACCACCAGGGAATCCCCCCAGCTTCAACCGCAAGAGGAGGGAGCTCGTTCCCACTGTCAACATTTCCGAAAGGCCGCAAGGAGGATCAACCCAGAAGGGTCTTGAACTTTGAGGACAAGGAACCAGTCATGGGGGCAAAAGTTTATTCGTCGTTTGTCCCAGGAATCGCGGGGGAAACAACCCTCAACGGCTTTTGGGAGCCACAACTTCCTCGCTTCTCGGGGAAGGAGGATCTCGCCTCCCATTTACAGGCGTTCGATGCCACGATATCTCTGCAGCCGCTCTCTGAGGTTCTGCGCTGCAAGTTACTTTCCACCACCTTTGATGGGAAGGCAAGAGAGTGGTTCTATAGCCTTCCTCCCAGTTCGATCACTTCCTTCAGAGAATTGAGGACCGATTTCCTGCAAAGGTTCGCCACCTCCAAACGGCGAAGAGAGGATGTCGGCGCTCTGTTCCAGATCCGTCAAGGACCAAGGGAGACCTTGGGGCAGTATGCTAATCACTTCCCGATTCTGATCATGGAAGTTCCAGACGTAGCCTTTACTAATGGTCTTCCGTATGGACTATTTAAGTTCATGATTAGGGAGAAGAAGCCAAAATCATATGCAGAGCTGATTGAGAGAGCAAATCAGTTCATTGAAGGAGAGTTCAACAATGAAAAATTCATCGCGGGACTCTCCGATCTGGGTTGCAAGTGCCCACTTAACTCTTCCAACCGCCCTTCGGTTCCTCCCCAAAAAAGTAAATTTATCCGCCAAGAGCATCGGTCCCCTAGCTTGCAGGGGAGAAACTTTCGTCGGCGAGGCCCTCGGGCCTTTCAGCAAATGAGGCTAGAGCACCACCAGTCGCAGCATGAAGGCTTTGGTAACCCACCATTGCTATTGGGAGCATCCCCAGAGCAGTGGGGTGAGGCGAGGCCCTCGGGCATTTCAACAAATGAGGCTAGAGCACCACCAGTCGCAGCATGAAGGCTTTGGTAACCCACCATTGCTATTGGGAGCAAGAGTACACTAACATAGGAGTACCAATGGAAGAGGTTGTAGAGATCCTCCAGCGACAACAAGATTTCCGTCCCCCGACACCTATGAAAAGAGGGGTTGGAAGTAGAAACCCAAACCTCTACTGTAAGTTTCACCGAGATGTGGGACATGATACCGATGATTGTCGAGTTCTCTGCGACGTGGTGGAGAGGCTTCTTAGGGAAGAAAAGCTGGAGTACCTGCTTGTAGAAAAGCAGACATAGAAGGCCAAAGAGGCCTCGTCTTGAAAAGGGTAAGAAAAGGTCGGGGAGGGCTCGAGCACCCCGAGATGCAACATGATCGAGCAAGGAGAAAGTGTGGGGGAAGAGTGTGTAGATTGCAGAAGTAGGAGTCGGCTCGCTGGGGTGTATAAACTACATATACGGTGGGGCCGGAGTGGAGTCCTCCCGCAAAGGGAGTGTGAGGTGTCTGCAGGGGAGAGAGGTATCCTCAATATCGCTAGCCCCTCATCCTCACGGGATGGTAACATTCAAGGAGGAAGATCTTCCCTTGGTCATCAACCCCTTTCATGACGCGGTCATTATCAAAGCCATTATGAGATACTATACGGTGGCCCGAATTCTGGTTGATACTGGTAGTTCTGTCAATGTGCTCTTCAAGCCCGCCTATGAGGTGATGAAGAAGGGCGAGCCGCTGAAAGCCTACGATGACCCGCTCTATGGCTTCACAAGGGAGAAGACAGAGGTCGAGGGGAGTGTGGATCTGGCGGTCATCTTGTGCGGGATAGCCCGACAGGAGTCCTTGGTCATCGACGCTCCCAACAATTCCAATGCAATCTTTGGGAGGCCCCTCTTAGACGACTTCTAGGCCATTGCGTCAACCTACCATCAGGTCTTGAAGTTTCCGCCGTGAGGAAAGCAATTCACGGTCAGGAGCGACCCAAGGACGGCTCGGGAGTGTTACATACGATCGGTGAGCTTTGTGGAGGAGTACGCGCCCCCTCCCCTGAGTCGGAGACGTCCCGCCTGCAGGTACTGTAGAGGAGTACTTCTCGCTCCCTGATGGGGACGCCCAATTTACATATACAGCGGAGGAGTATGTTCCACTTCCAGTTAAAGACACCTGGCTTACACACGCAATGGTGGAATACGTCCCGCTGCTAGTTGAGGACGACGGGCAGGTGAATCTGTTCTTCTAGTCACTGGCAGGGCAAGCCAGAACCTTCACGACATCCTCTTTCCCTTATGCCCATCTCCTTTTTTACACGTACGTTTGCATGTTTGCTCAGGACAGACAAAATATGTGCTCACTTGAGGCACCTGACCTTCGAAGTGAAACAAAACAAATCTGGGATTGACATCCATGTATGGTTATCGGTGCCTGCTTGGACCTCTTTGGACGTATCTGGACGTCTCGAACCTGGGCCTTCAAGCCTCCGACCCTCCTGTCAGTGTGAGTCACTTCCCTGACCATAAGACCATGATAATTGTCCTCGTTGGAGATACATCCGAGTGGCATATGTGGCAGGTCCGGATGTGTTTGCCAGCCGCGCATTGACCGAGGCGTTGTTAATCTCATCGCTTCCTTTCTGAGGACAAGTTTCGAGCAACATGTGCCTTATTCCCCTCCAACGCCAGTCGACGTTGTTTGCGGACAAGAACCCTGCGGATGCCCTATGCCCGACTGGAATCCTTAACCTTTGACAAGTGGACCCCATGGAGTAGTGAACCACTCCTCAAGATGAGCAAGAGAGGTCCCTCTCGTCTCCCAAGGCGTGTGTTTGCTCGACAACGCGCAACACTTTGTCAAGATCTGCTCAGTAAGCGTTCACTCGGCAATTCGCAACGCTTCGACCCCCGCATAACAATTCACAGTGGCTAACCAAGATTTTTTCGGCAAAGGACCACACGCTCCGCCATAACTGTCCGGTCGGGGGCCCAATACTAAGGCCGCCTGGATCTTCTAATCTTAATAGGCGACACTCAACTGAGGCTGCCTGGATCTTCTAATCTTAATGGGCGGGCACTCAACTGAGTCTGTCTGGGTTTTCTAGTCTTAAATAGGAGAACACTCGAGGCATGACTGTCTGGGATTTTTAGTGGGAGGACGCTTAGAATACAGTCATTACCTTATTAGCAAGCATTTTCTATCAGAAAGGAATCAAAATAATAGTAAAGAACCAAGTACTAGTACTTTCATACAGTTACAATTACATAGTGTTCTTAACAGCCATTGCAGAAACAAAAGGAAAGTAATATATGAAGAAGTATGGCGGTGAACATCAGTTGGAGTGTCCGCTTGGACCTCGGTTAATGTTGTGAAGAGTCCTCCCCCGAGCTCGGAGACACCGCATCTGGGTGGCCTGCGAAGAGGGTCTCATAATCAACATCGGCGTACTCCGGCTTTAAGGCATCGTTCTCCTTCAGGCGGCGAATTGCCGTCTCCATCGAAGGCCTACTGAGCCGGCCTAACTCCCATCGAAATCTTGGTTCCTCTACCGACCTCTTTTCCCGTGACAACGCGAGTTCGCGGGAAGATGAGTTTTTCCCGTACGGGTAAGAAAGGGGAAGTAGTGTTTATACTTAACTATTACCTTCAGCTTCTGCCGCAGGCTGACATTGGTCGTCAATGCATCATTAAGAAGACTCCAGGCCGCATTGTTATAGGAGAAAGCTCGCAAGTTTGTCGCAGCGGCCCTTCAGTATGGCACGACCCATCTCAACAAAAGTCAGAGTGTGTTTTGGGGGAAGTCGTGATGCCACAGGCATGAGCGGAAAGAAAATTCATGCTTGTTAGGCGGGAGCAGAGATACTGATACTTAGTTTAAAATAATTACTTTTGAGGGAAAATAATTGTTTTTATGCGGAAACGTTTGAAATATGATAGTGAGAAAACAAATGCACATACATTTTATTAAAACTCTTGATATAAATTCAGATATAAATTTTATGCAATGACAGACTCAGATAAATGAACATGCAAATAATATTAATTTCTAGTACATGTATTATGCAGACTGACAGTTGTCCATGATTTACTGATCATAATTATTACATAAAATAATTGTCTGGCAGTAAGAGAAATGAAACGTAAACATAGAACCTGGAACTTAATGCAGATCGGGCTTGAGAACCTGGCGGCGCTGTCACGAACGCTAAGACAATTCTTAAATGAGAAGGAAATGTCTCAGAACATTAAAATAAATAGATGAGTAAGTAAAATACATAACCAGTAAGGGAAACAAAAATGTATGTGTGCCGGTTTCATGACGCAAAACTAACAAAACAAGTCTGTAAATGAGTTAAACAAAAACAAGTTAAATTATTAGACTACTCCAGTGTATAATATATAATTGATCATGTAATATCATAAGTTGTAATCAATGAAGTGCGTGAGTGTTTTTTTTGTGGGTGCATATGGTTCACACTCAAGTTCATATGCAAGTCTTACTAGAAAAATTTCTGCTTGCCATGATCATGTAAGCAGAGAGATGCACCAATTAAACAATGCATTTCAATGATTGTTTTAAATATTACTGAGTTAAAATATTCATATTTTAATGATTCATAACATTTCAAGACAAGTTACTAATTTATTGATTCAGATGTACAAGAGTAGATTTACAAACACGTCAAGAGAGAAATCGAGTTATGAAACAATATTCGCTCAAGTCTTAAAACCTGACAAACATAAGAAACAGAATTTGATGACACAAAATAAACTAGATAAAGAACTTTATATTTTTGCAGGTTCAAGTATTTATGAGTGAAAATATTATTATACATCAATTTTTTAGGATATCAAATATTCATTTAATTGTGCAAGGCCAATGCTCTGGATGCTGAATGAAGGAAGCATGGTTATGTGCACATAAATCAAAATGGATTCTTGGGTCTGCCCTCTCTGATGTCTTTGGCGCTTTGATTTGAGGGCATGATTTCGCAGCATGCGTGACGGTATAGGGGGCCACTATTTCAGTGGTATCTGCGAGCAGCTACTTTGTGCATTTATTGTCAAAGGTTAGGTCTTTCTCCTCTGAGAGAAGTCACTTTGTGCAAAGTGTTAGAAGTTAGGTCTATTTCCAATCTTCCTCCGCTCATAACTCCAATGATTGGGGACTATATGGGTTCTGTTGTTGTTGTTGTTTTTGTATCAAATATTCATTTAGATTAATCCATTTTAGGTACAAATATCCTCCAAGTAAAAATATGTATGATCTGAATATTTTATAAAAAAGTCACAAATCATCCATTTGTTTGCTAACCAGAAGAAATATTATCAATTATCATTATGACACTTAATACTCATGTCCAACAATCTATTGTTCTTTCAATTATATCTCAATTGAGCACAACACTTATCTAAGCAAATATCCAAACAAAAATTATCAATGATCACCAATTTATGTAAATCCAAATATATCAAACCCTAAATTTATAACTTGTCAGATTGAGCATTTAAGATATCAATTTATTTGACATATCAATATATGTAAGAATGTAGTCATGAAATCAAAGAGCAGAGACATTAAATTAAACTCAATGATTGCAAGAGAGTTGGATCTCTACTTGCCTTAAATGAGGCTGAAACCGATGGAGGCGGCTGAGCGGCACAAGCGAAATCGGGAGACTTATTTCAGACCTGCTGAAGCACAATCATAGATGACATAAGAAGAACTATACGCTAACACAGACATTGATTCAAATAACCTAAACAGGAGATGGGTCAGAGATTTACCTCCCTCAAAAGTGAGGGGAGAAGAGTACGACGCGAAAACGGAGATTTGACGGGCTTGGCTAGGAGAAACCCTAAATCAGAGAGGGCCTTGAAGATATTCCGTTGGAAGCTTCGACGAACGACACCGGAAATCACAAACAAACCACGGTTAGACGATTATAAAGTGGGAAAGCATCTTGAATCACAAGTTGAACGCAAATTGGAGACAAAAATTCCCAAGAAAAAATTAGGGAAAATTGAATAATGGAGATTGGAGGAGTTTCTTACCCAAGGAACTCAAATTCGGACTCAAAAATCCGAGCGGAATAGGATTCAAATAAAACCCTAGATGTTCTTCTTGCAAAACTGACCCAATCAGAAGGGAAGAGGGCTGCCGGAGGGAGGGAAGGTGGCTGTCGGCCCCTTGGAGGAGGAGAAAGGGACTCTGCCAGCTCTAGGAAACGAGGGATCACTGGTTGCAGACAATTTTTGGAGAAAGAGAAGCCATTGCTACCGGCTTCGGGAGGGGAAGGAGCGGCAGACATTGGCTCTTTGAGTGGTTGGAGTCGCTGACAGGAGTATGGAAGAGAGCGTCGGCGAAGCAGGAGGACGAGCGAGATTTTTTTGCGTGCGGGAGACGGGAGGTCGGCGCAGGGGAGTCGGGATCGGGCGCAGGGGGAGCGGCTTCCTGGAAAAATAGGAGGGGGTGGGGTCTGCTGGGTTTGATAAAAGAAAACCTAATGCACTAATTTACAAAACTGTCACTATTTTATTATTATTATTTTGGCTTTTTTTTAATTATGGGTTGTTACAGAGGATAAGTCCCCCGCAGGGACGGTCTCAATCTTCTCGCGGTCTGCCGAACCATAGGTCACCCCCGCGACCGCTAATGCATGACAATGAATTCACGTGGTTTCTATCCATGAGGGCAGCCAGGTGGTGATCTTGACGAACTTAGCACCTCAGATGACCGGCGGGACAATTGATTCGAAGCGCAAACTCAGCTCTAGAGGCGGGATGCCGGATGTGCTGGCGACTGCTATCTGGGGAGTATGTTGCTCCTCGGCGGCCGGCCTGATATTGCTTGTCAGAGTTTGCGGTTTGGAGTCCGCCGCCATTAGAACAACTGTAAAAATATCAAAATTTCATGCCAGGTACGCCCGAATATTTAAAGATTTTTTAAGAAACTTTCATTCTTTTATGGGTGCACGAATATTTAAAGATATAGTGCCGTGTGTCCAAGTATTCCTTTTTCAGGTAGCTGGCGATCCGCATGGTCGCATCAGAAAGAGTAGGGGTAAAAGACCTCTTCCGCACGAAGGGCGGGCATCACGTTGAACTCGCCCAGGTCGCTTTTGAAGAAGGTGAAGCGCGATCACCAGCCTGCGGGGATGCCCGTCGCGTGTAGAATTTACATTTTGTCGGAGCTAAGTGTAGTTGGCCAGATTTGAGAGCTTTCGTGCGAAATAAAAAGCGGAACACCTCCAGTGAGAAGGATATTCGCTGTAATCATAGGTAAGTCACGAAATATATTTTGGTCGCAACAGAGTTCGGCGACAACTGGGCAGATAAGATCCCGAAACAATTCATTATCTCCGCCACCCGCCTTGAAGTGATCGAGGGGGATCACGAGTTCGGTCGCGAACACTGAGTTCACCTTCTCATCTCTCTGGGACGCCCGTGGACAACCCCCTGCCTAGACGAAATCTAGACAGGAAGACCGCCAAATTCGCGCGATCCAACGTTGAGAGAGGCTGACTATCTTTCAGAAAAGAAATTGCGCACAAAAATTTGGGAGGAACAGGAGTTCGATCCATTTTAGAAAGATGACTCAAGTTCATAGAATAAAGAAAAGCCTGGTGGGGTCCTCTATTTATAGTCATAACGAGAGAGGTGAAGCGATGCCAGCAGGCGTTTCATCAAAAGGTACTCATTCGCGGTCACTTTTCAGAAACTCCTCAGCCGCGCGATCACACATCGTCAGACAATGATTCACACCACCATCCGTAATAAGCCAAGAGACAAGAAGCCGTAAAGTAAGTTCCTTATTATTATAATATTAACAGTTATAGACGAAGGGGGAAACAAAGGAAAATGGTGGAACACGGTCATAAGCGCCCGTCAGGGTGACCGATCCCCGCCCTCAACTCGGCGAACTCTGCCTACAGTCGGGCGATCCGTGCTTGAATCCATCCCGCATGATGCGCAAAGTCGCCGCAAACACTTCTTAATCGCGAGAAGGCAATGCACAGGTAAGTAAAAGTAAGTTTTTGATCACATAAATATCATAAAGTGATTACCAGGGACACACCTCTCATCATGGCAAGGGCTCCTCGGCTTCCACATCCTCGTCTCCAAAGACGTCGACCAGGGTGGCTGCAAGCGTTCGGGGACGGGACAAGTGGTCGCTGCCTCCTGAGGAGCCGAAAGATTAGAAGTCAATCCGCGATGGGACTGACAACCGCGAGGCGACAAAGACAGGACGCTTGGCCATCTCAAGATCTTTGCATTTAAGATAAGCCCTTCGCAGAAGCTCTCTATGCCTACGCGCAGCCTGCTGCTGCGCATAAGTCTGCGGCCGCTCATCAGGACTCGCCCCCACCACAGGGGGAATGATGGCTGATTCGCGAACAACCGGCTGGTAGGTAAGGACATCCGCGCGATCTCGCGTTGGTCGCCTCCCCGTCGAACGTTGTCCATCAACGACCTCTGTCAGTGTCGCATGTTTTAATAGCGGTTCACCATCAGGTATGGTTCTTGGTGCTTCTTTATTCTCTGCATGTATCCTGACGGCCTCTTCCTCCAGCCGCGCCTTCCAAAGCTGAGCCTTCGCCATGACGCCCTCTCGGCTCCTATCGACCTCTTCAAATGTTGTACGAGAAATCATTCCCTCAGAGACGTCAAATGCCAAGCTGGCAGTCTCTGGCGCACTTCCGGTGGCGATCATTTCTACAGACATCCGCAGGAGCGATGGAGCCTTCGTCAACACCTCTTCTCCGACGGCATTTCAGATGACAGGCCCTCTCACCGGGTCCATCTCCACTCGAAGATTCCCCTCTGGCGCGGTGGTCTTCGAGGAGGAGCCCCCAGTGACTGTAGACATTCTGATAGGGCAGGCTCTCTTGGTCACCGCTTTTCGCAAGTTTTCCTGCGGACCCGCTTCCTTTGACAAGTTTTCAGCGGGACTTCGCGCCAAGGAGTTTTTCGCTAACTCGCTAGCCCTCACCATCAGCTTTTCCAGGACATCCTGGTTCATTCCGGTCATTTTCACTGAGCGGGTGAAGTCAAGAATCAAAGGGAAAGTGGTTAAGAGGGTGGACCATCCTACGCTATTTATAAGCCTCAGGTAGCGTCGTATTCGCGTCGCAGCCTTTGCGATTACCAATTTACTTTTCCGGAGCCCGCACAATCTGCCAAAAAAGTGTGGGGATTATGTTAAACTAAATCCCGCGGCAGCAAAGGCGAGCATCAGACAAGCAGGGGACGGCTTACCAGGCGGTCATTCCCAAAATTCGCGGGGTCTTCAGGCGGGCATTCAACGGTCAGTGGTAGTGTTCGGCGCAGGCACTCTTCAAGTGACCCTGACATGAGTATTTGTCAGGCGGTTTCTCACAAAACAACCTCGTGGACCCGACCCAGAGGTCTCAGCGGGCACTTTTCCTGGGTCCCGCGCGGACCCGTCTTTTCGGCTTCGTCCCCGGTGGTACCGCGCTGTTACATGCGGTCTTTTATCTCAACCCCCGCCGCCCAATTCTTCGTGTGCCTCGGGCGGCTGCGCATTTAATGTCGTAATTAATGAGGCGTTAAAAGCTCGTCGGTTCGTGAATTGTCCAAGCAGCCAACCCTCAAGTATAAATAGGAACCAGGGGTGCTTGAATGGGACACACAAACTTAGCCCAGAACTTACCTAGTTGCTGGTGCGGACACTAAGTCCAGTCAAGTCTTCTCTCTTCTTTCCCACTTGTACTCGCTTGTACACTCTTGGAACCTCTTTACAGTTAATCATGAGGCCCATCGCAAGGAAGGCATTCTCCGCGGTGGGTCAAATTTGGTGTTCGCCGCTGTCAGCGGCACCCCCTTTTCATGCTCTTTTTACTTGCTTAAACCGTCCGCTGGGCAAGTAATTGATCGCTTGTGAATCACTCTTTTATCTGATCCAGGGATAGCGCACAGAGAGTTGGTGTCATTTTTGGCTCCAACAACGAGTAAGGTTGTTCTCCTGTGTGAACATCATGTGAAGAGTGTCCCATTGTTATTTTGTCCTGTTACAGTTCTTGCACATCTGAACTGAGGGGTACATTGAACTCAGAAGTATAGCAAATATCCTGCAATTATCATTGTACCAATCTTCATACTGTAGATTATCTAGTTTATAAATTAGTGGGCGGAAGAGGTGGTGCATATGATGCATACCCAAGAGTGACATAATCACGCCCTTCTTCCATCGCTGAAAATTGGAATAGTTCAAATTGGTAGTAGCAATCCTGCCGTTAAGAGGAAAAGTAGGATCCAATCGGTAGCAGCGGAGTTGGTATCTTTTAACATATGCATGTGGGATCCAATAGGAAGATATATAGAGGAGATCAGAGTGAAAATTGAGCCAATCAAAGGGTATATGGCAGAAGATCGATCCAATCATAGAATCAATACGCAGATCGTCTCCTTCACAATACCAACATATTGTTAGCAGTGAAGGCAGAGTGATTGGTAGCAGGACCAATTGAAAAATAGGGTGTTGGCGTCGACATCAACTATCGTAACTAGAGAACTGATCGAACTCGCTCGTCGCTTTGTCATCTTTGTCGGCTCTATCATCGATGTCGCTTTGTCATTTTTGTCGACTCTATCATCGATGTCATAGACATAGAAGGGCGTTGAAAGCCGAAGAAAAATCTTGGTCACGGAGTCGGAGAATATTTGTCACGAACTCGTCAATTGCATCAGATGTCGAGAGTTGTGGATGCGAACTACTTTCTCCCACAGCCTAAGTTGTGCTCTAATACAACGTAGAAAGTAGTGGAGGAAAAATCTATGCCCTTTTTTGGTATTGAAATCAAATAATCATCGTAAATAAATTTACATGGGTGGATGGAAGGGATATATAATTAGTTCTAACATGGGCTGTTCCATGGCCCATTGGGCGTGCGCTGATGCATTGACGACGGGCGTGGTTCCTAGTGGTGTATTTGGCTGGACCTTGAGAAAGGACGATTGATTAGTCGTCGATGAAGAGGAGTTGGGCGGATGATTGTTTTGAGATTGTTCCATCAAGTATCAATGTGTTGTGAGGCACCTTGCATGGAGGCCATCAACTCCTCAGGGCCTCTAGTTGGTAGCTAAGGACTTTTTCCACTGCATCTATGCAAGTGTTGGCTTACACAAGTGCAGGGCATGCACTAAGGAAAACATCAGGGAGGGTGGTGAAGAAGGTAAGATCACTCAGAAACAGTCATTTGAAACTGGTGACAACAGTAATATACTAATATGCAGGATGCCTGAAGCTGTGAAGCGGTTGTTTGGTCGATGTTGATAAGGCTTGTCCAGACGAAGGCCAGAACAACAACAAATGTGAGCAGGGATGCAAAATGTCAAGTATTGTTGATCGGCAGGTGCGTTGATGCGGAGACCAGGATATGCACAATTGGAAGTTGGACACAACTTTGTAGGCGACAACCTAGGGTGGTTCCCAGTTACTGGGAAGGTTCTCTGGAAAGGGGGAGGTTAGAGGATAAGGGTTGAGTATAGCGGCGAAAGAGAGAAATTTCAAGGGTAAACCTTGAACCAGTCCTAGTCTTAGGAATCCTTTATCCAAAAATATGTCCTAAAGTAGTACATGCTTCAACATAAGTACCCCTTACTTGAGATGGGAAAAATGGTAATTTATAGCACATAAAATATAACATCTAAAATAAGAAGTCGTAAAGGCTAATGAAACACTAATCTTCTTGTGGGGTCTACGTCTGCACCTCACGACGTTTCTCCACTCGCAAGTTGTGATGTCATCTCCTCATTGTCCGGCTCCATAACATA
Organism: Platanthera guangdongensis; assembly: GCA_039583875.1. Lineage (NCBI taxonomy): Eukaryota > Viridiplantae > Streptophyta > Magnoliopsida > Asparagales > Orchidaceae > Platanthera > Platanthera guangdongensis. The sequence goes on from CM077155.1 coordinate 173,089,999, forward strand.
ACATGACCTCCAGCATATATTAAGTGGTGCGGTGGTTGGGGAGTGGCTGGCTTTCGTGGCAGGTTGAGGAAATTGATCGCTAGCAGTTGCAGACGAACGTTGTATTAAGTTCTTAATGGTGGCCAAATAAGTAACACTAAGTTTTATATAATACATTAATGTACTTAAAAGCTTATCTCTTTTTCTCATACGTATGGATATGTAGTGACGATGGATCAGTAAGATTTCTTAGTTAGTCCTCAAAATTGGCAGGAGTTAAACTGTTAGTTTGTCTTTATATCCTAAATTGTTGAATAAATTCTCATATTTTGGCAAGAGCACGCATGATCATGACACCTACATTTGTTCTTTTGATGCTGACTACTTCAGGATCTTTTCAAAGATAAAGGTAGATCATTAAGCCAGTGGATTTACATTGGTGGTGTCAAAGCATTTGCTGATGGTTCTTTGGGATCTAATAGTGCACTTTTCCACGAGGTGATCCAGATACTGTCTACTAACTTAATGCAAATGAATTTTTCCGAGCACCAATTAACAGTATTTTAATTGTTTTATTAGTATTTGTACATGTGTAGATAGTAGAATATCACAATAATATTATTGAAGGACCTTACAAGGCTTATATAGAAGCCAAAAAAAATAACACGAGTCAGAACTATGACTATGACAGTAAATACGAGACGACTTGAACCATAAATACAAAATATAAAATAATACTAAGTTCAACTCTCCCCCTCAAATCGGACGGAAGATGACGGTCATCCCAAGTTTTTGAATATCATCAGAAAACACGTCACTTCACAAGCTTTTAGTGAACACATCCGCCAGTTGATATTTGGACTGGACAAACGGTGTGACCACGGTCTTCTTATCTAGGTGGTCTTTGATAAAGTGTCGATCAACCTCCATTTGTTTTGTCTTGTCGTGCCGGACTGGATTATGAGCTATACTAATAGTTGTTTTATTATCAAAGAATAAAGAAAACGGACTACTCCCGGAGAAACCCAGATCTTGTAATACAATACATAACCATAGGCCCTCACAAAGGCCTTGTGACATAGCATGATCTCTGCATCAACACTGGATCTGACCACCACATTCTGCTTCTTACTACGCTAGATCACCAGGTTTCCCACTACAAAGGAACAGTATCCGGTAGTGGACTTGCGGTCATCCCGACATCCAGCCCAGTCAGCATCCGTGAATACTTTGTTCTTCAAGTGATTATTTTTAGAGAACAAGAGGCCACGACCCGGTGTTTTTTTCAAATAACGTAACACATGATATGCTGCCTCTTGATGTCTGATCCTGGGAGCGTGCGTATATCTACTCAAAATACCAGCTGCATATGTGATATCTGGACGTGTGTGGGATAGGTATATAAGTTTCACAACCAATCTCTGATAGCGCGAAACATCGGTTTGGTCACCATCACCATCTTCTCCAATCCTATGATTTTCTTCCGTAGAGGTGTTCGCATGAACACAGCCAAACATCTCAGTCTCCTTTAAGAGATCTAGAATATACTTGTGTCGAGATATGAAACTTCCTTGAGTTGATCTGACAACCTCAATACTAAGAAAGTAATGTAACCTTCCCAAATCTTTCACCTCGAATTCAACAGATATGAGGGACTTGAGGTTTGCAATCTCCTCTGTGTCGTTTCCAGTGATCATAATATCATCTACGTAGACAATGAGGGCCACAACCCTCTGATCACAACAACAGACAAACGTGGTGTGATCCTTGTAACCAAACTTGAGCACAGTCGTGAGGAACCTTCCAAACCACGCCCTAAGAGACTGTTTTAGGCCGTATAGTGATCTCCTTATGCGGCAGACAAGACCTTCATCCCCTTTTTTATAAATGCAGGAGGGAATTTTGTGTACACTTCCTCATCAAGTTCACCATGGAGAAGCACATTCTTCACATCGAGTTGGTGGAGGTCCCAGTCCATGCAAACAGCGCACAAAAGCAACACCGCACGAAAGCAACACCCGAATGAAGTCCATTTTTTCCACATGAGCAAAGGTCTCCTGGTAGTCAACACCCTGAGTTTGAATGTAACCCTGAGCAACTAGACGGGTCTTGTGTCGTTCAACCTTACCGTCCTGGTTCTACTTAACAGAGAAAACCCACCGTGAACCAATTACTTTCTTACCAGGAGGAAGAGAAGAAATATCTCATGTGTGATTCTTGTCCAACGCAGACATTTTCTCTTTCATCGCCTGAGTTTATATCGGTATGCTCAAAGCTTACTGCCACATTTTTAGGAATAACAACTAAGGAGAGAGAAGATACAAAGGCCTGATGACCCGGAGAAAGATGGTTGTAAGCCACATGATTAGAGATGAGGTGTTGAGTGCAAGAAGCTTTACCTTTCAACAGTGCAAGTGGGACATGAAGATCATCATTATCAGAATCTGAGGCTGAATTGGGAACTGCTAGAGGTGGAACTTTAGTAACATGTGTACCCGGAACGACGGTGGTGAACTTGAGGAAAAGGAGAGACCGGAAGAGAGAGCAAAGGATCGAGTAAGAGAATCGTGGACGGTGGAGTGGAATCTGTAGCGCACAATGGAGGAGTGACAGAAGGAATAATGGGAAGAGGGACAACATTGGACTCAATATCACCAGTACTCTCACCCCCTAATGAAGAGAGCGAGTTGAAGGCTGAAAACAGGATTCACCCTCCCTGAAGGTAACATCCATAGTACAAAACATGCGTTTGGAGGGCGGATGATAACACTGATACCCTTTTGTGGTGGAGTGGCCAAGGAAGACACACCGGTGGGCCCTAGGATCGAGTTTTCCCGGTGTCATGCCTTGATGAACGTGGACAAAACAATCACATACAAAGACGTAGGGGGACAAATGGGTTGTATGGACAACAATAATGGTGGAGAGACAAGTAATAAGAGTGACATAGCTAAGGATATGAGAGGGTGGATGGTTGATCAAGTGAGCAGCTGTGAGCACAACATTCCAATATGACTTAGGGAGATGCATGATGACAATGAGGCATCAAGCAACATCAAGTAGGTGTCGCTTTTTTTGTTTGGCAATCCCGTTTTGAGTGGAGGTGTGAACACAAGTAGTCTGATGGATTATACCATGATTAGCAGGGTAGGAACCGAAGGCTCCACGATCGTCATACTCCTCCCCCATTATCACTCTGAAGAACCTAAATAGGTCTATCAAGCAGGGGTAAAATGAGCAAAGTAGTCCAATTCCTGATGTTGGTGTTCGAACTCCGAGAAGAACGACTACACGGTCATCGAGTCTTGTCGCAACTCCAAAATGCGATGGGTAAGCTCATAAACCTGAATAGAGCTACCAATCTGGGAATATATTTCCCGTGCCCGGGTCCGGATCTCGTGAGCTGAGTCCATCAACATGTAACTCTGATATACTTTGGGGGTACATCGAATGGAGGAGCCAGGACACCACAAGGGAGTTGTTAGAGTACCAACACTTCCATGATGGATCAGTCTTGAGGAGTTCTGTAATGGTTCCATCGATGTAACCAAACAGCTGGTGGTTGCGGATGACGTGTTGAGCAGCGCGCGACTACTCGAGATAGTTCGTGTCATCTAAAAGAACCTGGTAATCTTCAGACACCACAAGGGAGTTGTTAGAGTCCCAACGCTTCCATGAGGGGTCGGTTTTGAGGGGTTTCGTAATGGTTCCATCGATGTAACCAAACAACTGGTGGCTGCAGATGACGTGTTGAGCAGCGCGGGACCACTCGAGATAGTTTGTGTCATTCTAAAGGAACCGTGGTAATCTTCAGAGAGCCAGGGTGTCTATGGGGCCGCTGATAATCACTCATTTGTTGCTGGATCACATTCGGAGAGGATGCAGAAGAATTCTGATCACCCATAACGACAACAGGGAAGAAACAATAGAGGACAACAACAAGGAACTGTAGATGACAACAGTCGAAGAAGATTGGCGCAGGAAACCCCTTCCAGTGTGTCATGTTCGTCGGAGGAGAAGGATGGTCGATCTGGAGCAAATCCGGGCGCACGTAGGCGGGATCTGGAGCGATTCTGCAGGATTTGGCGCTAGGTAGCGCGGAAGAAACACATGGAAGGATGGCGACAGTCCGACTGCTTCATGGAAGGACGACAACGGCGTACTTCTCAGCAACCGACGGTGTCGAGGACCAAGGAGGCGCCCAACAACAACATAGGAAGAGCAGCAGGAGACGGCGGAGGGGAATGCGAGCGGAGAAGGCCGGATCGACCGTGAGTGAGGACGGCGGAAGCGACAGGTGAGCGTACTGCGGCTGAGATTTTTTTTCCCTCTGATACCAAACAAAATATCACAATAATATTATTGAAGGCAAAAACAGACCGTACAAGACTTATATTGAAGCCGGAAATATAACACGAGTTGGAACTACGACTAAGACAGTAAATACGAGACGACTTGAACCAGAAATACAAAATATAAAATAAGACTAAGTTCAACTCAGATACTTTGTCAGGAATTTCAACTTTCAGCTTTTAATATAACAAATAGAAATATTAGTAAATGATTTTAGATTAGGTGATCATCAAATATATTCAACTTGTGATTCATTTACCAATCATTTGATTAATTACCCCCTTGTTTCACATGTTTATTTTCAAATACTATATAATAGTATATATTTTTTTGTTGAAAATCAGCTTGTTTCTAGATGCGCTTCTTGGTAACTGTTTAACAATTTTTATTTTTTTTGTTGTATTTTTTTAAACCACAAAAAATGGTCAAAATATGTTGTTTCACCATCTGTTTTATGTATCAGATAAATATTTTTCTCTATATATACAGCCCTATGAAGATGATCCTCATAATTATGGTTTGCAAGTATCAAATTTTGACTGGCTATTGAATGCCACTTTGGCATCAGACAAATCTGGACTTCAGGTAATTGCGTTTTATAGATGTTTTATGTTGTAGTATAGTCAACAGTAGCCAAGGTTGCTTTTAGTAAATACCCATGTAAAAGGCCCACTACACTAGGCCCATGTTGCTTTTACTCTACTCCTTCAGTTTAGTCTCACACCGTTGTTGTGTATTGGGACTTCCCCACTTGTGTGTGTGTGTCTATATATATATATATATAGGAGTTATGGAGAGAGAACCGGTTCTCTATATAAGCATAGAGACCTGCATCCTGATTGCACATCCCATCATGACCGCCATCTTTAATACATGTGCAAAAGGAATGTGCGGTCAGAATTGCGGTTCCCTATGCTTACATAGAGAACTAGTTCTCTGTCTATAATTCTTCTATATATATATATATAGAGAGAGAGAGAGAGTCACTGCCAACTCAGTATGAGCCTATCAGGGTCGCACATAAAGATTGTGGAGAAATTGAGAGAATGGATTTGTATGATATAGCTCATATGATGAGTTCAAAAAGGACTTAAAATATTCTAAGGCAAAATCATCGAGTGTGCCGAGACCACTCAACGCCTTCGTCGAGTTAAGAGTTGACTCGTCAAATGGTGGCGTTGAGTGAGTTGAGTGTATTCAACGATTCGTCGAGTCAAGAAGTTGATTCGTCGAGTATTGCACTTAAGCGTTGAGTTCATTCAACGATTCGTCGAGTCAAAATGTTGACTTGACGGATCTGAGTCTTAGGCGTTAAGTGCTTTGAGTTCACTCAACGCCATTCGACGTATTTGGCCTTAGGCGTTAAGTGCTTTGAGTTCACTCAACGCCATTGGACGAATCTGGCCTTAGGCGTTGAGTGCGTTGAGTGCACTCAACGCTATGACGCAGAAAGCGTTGACAGCGTTGAGTCCATTCAACGGCTTCGTCGATGTCAAGTGTTGATTCGGCTGAAGGTAGGCGTTGAGTTCGTCGTGTATCCTATGGATACTCGACGATTCGTCGAGTATATGATGATACTCGACGATTCGTCGAGTATATGATGATACTCGACGATTCGTCGAGTATATGATGATACTCGACGATTCGTCGTGTATGCTGTAGATGCTCGACGATTCGCCGTGTATGCTGTAGATACTCGACGATTCGTCGAGATAAGGGTTGTCTGGCCGAATTTCTGGATTCTAAGTTCTTGGGTCTGCGATTAGCGGCTGGCTGTTCTATTTATCTGTTGGAGTATAAATAGATGTTTTAGGGTTTCTACATCACATGTGATTAATCATTTTGTCTAAGCACACGAGCAGTTACTATGCAAAAAGACCGAAACCCTAAAAGGCCGACGGAAGTCGTTCCGCCTTCGCCGTCGCCGATCCCGATCCCGGCGAGTGCCGCCGCCGCCTCTCCTCTAACAGATCTAGCAATCTGTGGAGACGCTGAGTGTCCTCTCCCGACCTAGCGCTTGTGCGACAAGTTGTTGTGGGTTCTCCCAATCGTGTGGACTATCTGTAGAGGAGCGGATATTCTTTTTGTGCTCAGGACTCGAGCGGTTGTGTGGCCGACTGAATTTTCTGGAGTATCTAGGTTGAGTATAGAATCAATCCCACAAAAGTAATTTTAATTACAGCATGCTTTACTTCTTGATCCATGAATATTGTCAGATCCGAACTCTTTGGGTTTTCTTGTTCTCTATTTCCGCTGCGCGCACAAGTGTTGTGTCTTCTAGTAAAACCAAACACCTCTCCCCCTTGATCAATCCCATTAATTCTTATCGTGCCCATGTCAGCAGCCGGCGGCGCGCGCACAGCTTCCGCTCAATCTCAGGATCAAATTCAACAAGCTCACCAGGGCTACACCCCTGTATACACTTACAACAAACAAAATCAAAAACAACAACCCTTCAATTCGAAAGCGCTCAAGGAATCCGACTCTAACGAGATTCAACGATTTTATTAACGTTCATTGCGATGAGCGTAATTTCGCGCACAAAAACTTGATTTGGCCAACTCGGCTCACCGCTCAAGATTAAATCCATTTTTTATAATATTTAAAGTAAAATATTTAATGTTCAAAACCTATAGTATTTGGAGTGAAAATTAAATTTTTTTTAAAAACCTAGTCGGGGTTACATCAAATATTCACACAACGTCTGCCCTCCCCGACAACGACGCCAAAAACTTGATGCGCGTTCGACAAGTGCACCGGTCACTCAAGCAATATAAAATGTGGGAGGAACTCCCCAAGTATCGATCTCTTAAGGAACGCAGGTTGAGGTGCGTGATTCGATTGTTTAGAAAATCAATTGTAAGGGTTAAAAGAAAACAAGACTTAGTTTTAGTTTGAGCAAAGAAAACAAACTAAATTACTAGTGCGGGTTGCCTTCACCGCTTCGCAAGGGGTGGTCGAGAAGGCTAACAGATGGAATGGTTCACATCAAATGATGGTCGCAAGCAGTTCTTCGCAATGCACGCCACTAGCAAATGCTAGTGTGACACTCACATGATGGTGGGGGTGACGAGATGAGATGAGGGGCGCTCCTCGCAAGCATAAACCACAAGACAATCACATAGACATGAAAGATTGCATTGATAAGAAATTAGGGTTTACACAACCACACACAAACAACCAATAATTCAAAGAGAAATGTACTACAAAAGGAGAGGAGGGAAAAATACAACTGAACCATGAAGACTCATCCAAGTTTCGCGGCCAGAATCGAGGGTTGTCAAGCCTCGTCCGAGCTTGGACTTTGACTGTTGTCCGGGATCTAGAAGAGCTGTCACCTTCTTCCACTACAACCGTCTTCTTCGTCAATAGCCTTCGATCACGACTTCGTCGGAGAACTCTTCGAGTGCCGCGAGAAATCCCTAGAAATGGTGTTTGGAAGCTTGCAAATGATGGAGGAGGCCGAGAGGAAGCTCTAGCTTGAGTTTTGAGAGAAAAGCGTTGTCGGAGCTCCTCGAGATGATGGCCAGAGGTGGAGCGGCGGAATGGGGTGAGCTGGAACCCTTGGGCGCGAAAAAGATGATCCCCAAAATGGGCGGAGTCCTGCAGCTTAAATAGTAAACAATCAGAAAATAAGGTACTCACGGTCGAACGCATGACCGTGCTTGCATCATGCGATAATAACAGTACATAACTCCCCCAGCCTGATACGGCAGGAGCCCATGTGTTTTAATCACGCACGGGCAAAACAGCCTGTGCGAGAACAAATCGCACAGTTAGTAACAGAATACTGAAAATACTGCAAAACTGGAAGATCGTGCGTTTTTCTTCACGCACAGTTAAGTCCAACCGTGTAACATCCGTAAGATTTGACGCAAAAATTTATTTTTAATTATAGGGTCAAATCGCGAAGGATTTTGATCGAGGCAGCGCGTCGTCGAGGTACAATATTAGTGTGTCGCATTTTATTTTATTAAGGTTACGCGGCACATTAATTTTTTTTTATTTTCATAAGGAGTTAGTGTGAGTGACACTTTAGAAGAGGCGTGCGTATAGAAATTTCTCACATCTTTGAGTAGAGAGGGGTGGGATCACCCCAGCGGTTATTATAATCGTAATTGATTGTTGCCGAGAGACTTAAGCCTCAACCCGTGAACCGTATACCCCGTATTTCATTTTCACGGGAGAAACACCGCACGCCTCCGCCGATTCTCGCTGCTCCTGCAAACCGCGAACCCGTCTCCTGCTTACCAGCGTGCGCTCCGCATCTCGCTGCCCTAACGCGCCTGGTTTCCCCTCTAATTCTCAGAGCCGGCCTTTCCTTCTTCCTCTACAGGCGCCTGCGTGTCCCTTCCTTCCTTGGTCGTGGACGAACCGACTTCAACCCTAACCGGTGGAATCAAGAGTGCCGAAGTTTGTTTTGGTTCCGGTGAGTTTTGTTTCTCTCTTGTCTTCCTTTTTCATGGAAATCCTTTTATTGGAAGTCAACCCTAACGTTTTTCGCATTTCTCCTCTTGCCCTAGTTAGAGTTTGGAGTTCTAAATCCACCGCTAGTCTGGTGTTAGGCGCGTTGTGAGCCTTAGACGCTCTCACGTAGAGGTAATACATTTTTTTGGTTATTTTGCGTTCACCCTAACCAAAATTTATTGAGATGGCCTTACCAAAAACCCCAAGGGGAAGAATGCGTATTTTAGGTGTTGCTTGGATTGCAGATTTTGGTGGCCTCGAGGCAAGGCTTCGGAAGTTCGCAGTAGTCAGTTTTTCCTTCAGAAAAGCAAATGTCGCCGCGCTGAGTGTACGAGTGGCGCACCACTGTAAGGAATTCTAATTCTTTTTAGTTAGACATATCAAGAAATTATTTTATTCACACACGTGTAAACTTCGTACGAGCATCATAGTCAAGCACATAAAAGTGTTGCAGTGGAAAAAAGGTCGTGAAATTAGTTGTAAGGTAAATCCTTTTCCAAGACCCTAATAGCCAGATCACATATGCTAGCGTTAGGTACGAAATCTTACACGTTTACGCAAGTGTGAGAATTTATCTAAGTTAGGGCGTGAAAGTCCCTTCTAGCCGACCATAAGAAAAGCAAGGGTCACTCAGTAGTACACCAAGCGATGTCCCAAGCAGAGTAGCATTAGACCGAAAAAGGGTCAGTAAGCACGCATAAGTCTCATCGTGCTAGGTAGAGGCGCACTACCTTTCTCATAGGGCATCTGGAATCCTATGAGTAATAGAGTCTTGGGAGTTGACTCCACTTTGAGACAGTTAGTAGATTCGAGACCGTGTCCGCGCGACACCAGAACAATTGAGTTCGTCAGATGGTCTCGGGTCGTCAGATTTCAGTTGCGCATTAGGAGCTACTCTGTCTGGAGTCTTTCAAGTAGAAGTGCAGAATAGAAGCCACCTAGAACTCAAGCATAGACCTGACGTGAGACAGCGCACTAGTTAGTGAACGCCGGGGCTTGGGTAAATATAATGAAAGTTCATGAACGTAGAACGAGTAGGTCTGTTGACCAGGAAGCATTGTAAACGCATGCATATCATCTATCATAAAGATTTTAATGAACAAAACTATTTTTCAAAAGGGCATGCATTCATCATTTAAGAAAAAGTTTTTAGTGTCACTATGAAGAGTTATTTTTCCTTACTCTGACCCCTCGTGGACAATGTTTTTACAGGTGACCCAGGTGGGAAACTACGCTTAAGATGAGCGTCCTTGTGGTGTCGGTTTGTAGCTGTTTTCCCTTTTCAGTTTTCATTCATTCAGTATACACTTGTACTTTGAACATTGTATTTGGTTAATATTTGGAATATCATCTATCAGACTTATTGTGTTTCTTCAGATTTATAGTACCCTTAGTTTTCCTTCATAGCTTCCGTTTAGGTCTAAAATTTTTAGTAGCTTCTACTTTATACATGTTATGTACTAGTTTTGATATTGTTTCCTAGTTCTCTTTATATCGTTGACCCGACCGGATGACTGATTATTGTAAAACTGCGAAGGAGTGTTACAAATTGGTATCAGAGAGAGGTTTAGGATCCTTGGACCCAAGAAAGATTCACAGAGCCATAAGAGTGTGTAAGAGTTAACACTTGTTAGTAGAGTATTTAAATTGCGTATAAGCCCTAGTTTTCGCAAAAGGTATAAAATTAATTGCGAAGCCAAATTTCCCAGATGCATGATAAATAATCATATTCTTTTATTATGTTTCATCAGACACCACGAGTCAGTGAACCGGGTGAATTTTCACGTCAGGACCATGTTCCTAACGCTGCCATGGGAGATGTTGATGTGCCACAGGTGCCACCAGTTCCAGCAGCTACAGAGGCCACTGACATAGCGTCCCAGATTGCCAAGGCGGTCACTGTTGCCTTGATGGAGTTTCAGAGATGACTGGCTGTAGGGTTTCCAGCTCCAGTGCAAGTACCAGCCCCTGCACCAGCTCCTGCACCAGCACCCGTGGAGATGACCCTGGAGCGCTATTTGAGGAACTTTAGAGAGCTACAACCGTCAAACTACAGTGGGGATGAAACCCCGATGGACACTGACAACTGGTTACCAAACACCAGAGATCTGTTGAACGTTATGGAGTGCCCGAAGAACAAGAAGGTTCCTCTGACAGTTTTCCTCCTCCGAGGTGAGGCAAAGGTCTGGTGGGACAAGTACCGGGCAGATGACCCTGCAGGTAAATCGTCATGAAAATTTCCTCTTATTTTAGGAAGTGATATGTTCATTATGAATGGTATGACCTTGCTTGTTGGACAGGTCGTACGTCGGACATGTTTACGTGGGGCGAGTTTTCAAGAGCCCTTGCAAATTGGTTCGTGCCTCCTTCCGCACGACGAGGTCTCCAGGAGAAATATCTTAGGCACTACCAGGGGGACAAGATCGTTACTGAGTACGAGCGAGAGCTCACCCATCTGGCTCGATATGCGGGCGTGATGCAGGGAAATCAGGCTGAGAAGTGCAGTCGCTTTGTGGATGGCTTGCGTGACTCGTTGAGGCAGCCGTTGATGACCATGGTCAATGCTGACCACAGGAGTTTAGTGGATACAGCTCGCAGGTTGGTGGCAGATCAGCAGAAGGTACAAAAGCGAAATAGTTTTCGGACGAAGCGGTCTCAGGATTCGCATCAGCCACAACAGAACAGTAATGACCAAGGGAAGAACTGGAACAAGAAGCAGAAGCCTGATGCTAAGAAGAGTGGTCAGTCTGGAGACAGGAGCAAGGACTACCCCCCTTGTCCCAAGTGTCAGCGTCGCCATTCAGGAGAGTGTTTGGCCAGCGCAGACGTGTGTTATAAGTGCCGACAACCTGGACACATAGCTCGCTACTGTCAGGAAGTTGGTACGAATCAGGTAATCAAAACCTAGTTGTATTCATTACATTTATGTAATTACAGTAGATGACAAGTGTAATTTGTTCCTGCAGTCGAAGTACGAGGTTGGTGGCTCTAGCAGAGTAGACAAGGGCAAAGCATTGATGATTACTGATGGAGGACCACAGCAGGGTCGATATTTAGTGCAGCCCAGAGCGTATGGGCTTGGTCAGCAGGAGGCAAATGACCAGGAGGATGTAGTGACTGGTGAGTGTTTAATTGCTTAACAAGTTTATCTAACTGTCCGTAGTGACACTCTCTTCATCTTTTGTAAATCATTCATGTAGGTATTCTTATGATTCGTAATTTATCCTCTAAGATTCTGTTCGATACGGGTGTCTCACACTCGTTCATCGCAGAATCTCTAGTGCGTAGGCTGAATTTAGAAGTGTGTCCAGAGACAGTACCACTGGAAGTCATGATGCCGAATGGATCCCTTCTGCAGACCAGAGGTAAGTGCAGGGTACCAGTTCAGTTTGGTGATACCGAGATTATCGTAGAGGCCTTGCAGCTTCCTATTGTTGATTTTGATCGGATCGTTGGAATGGATTGGCTTTCGGCAGTCAACGCCAGGATTGACTGTAGAGAGAAGCAGATACAGTTTGAGGGCCCCAACCAGGCTGCATTTACCTTCCAGGGCTTGAAGGGAGTGGTGAAGATGATCATCTCCTCGGTCCAAGCTAGGAGGTGCATTTCGAAGGGTTGTGAAACTTTCTTAGTACTGATGAATGCAGAGGCTAAGGCCGACTTGTCAGAGGTACCGGTGGTGCAGGAATTCCCCGATGTTTTCCCGGAAGAGCTCCCTGGTGACCCTCCTGATAGAGAGATTGAGTTCCCGATAGACCTACAGCTTGGGTCTACACTGGTAGCCAAATCCCCCTACCAGATGGCTCCAAGAGAACTAGCGGAGTTGAAGAGCCAGTTGCAGGAGTTGCTTGACTTGAGATTTATACGCCCCAGTACTTCACCGTGGAGTGCTACAGTGTTATTTGTGAAGAAGAAGAATGATAGTCTGTGACTGTGCATAGACTACCGTGAGTTGAACAAACTGGCAGTAAAGAATAAATATCTGATTCCCAAGATTGATGATTTGTTCGACCAGTTGGCGGGTTCGTGCACTTTTTCCAAATTAGATCTGAGGTCGGGCTACCATCAGTTAAGGATTTGGGACGTGGATATTCAGAAGACGACATTCAGTACTAGATATGGACACTTCGAGTTCGTGGTCATGCCGTTCGGGCTGACCAATGCTCCTTCAATATTTATGGACCTGATGAACATGGTATTTCGGGAGTACTTGGACCGTTTCGTTATCGTCTTTATAGATGATATCCTGGTGTTCTCAAATAGTGCAGAAGATCATGCCACACACCTCAGGATTGTTTTGAGCACCCTCAGGAAGAACCAGCTGTATGCCAAGTTTACAAAATGTGAGTTCTGGCTTTCAGAGATTGCATTCTTAGACCATGTCATCAGTCAGAAAGGGGTTAGTGTTGATCCGAAGAAGATAGAGGCTATTAAGGATTTGCCAAGGCCAACAACAGTCTCAGAGGTTCGCAGTTTTTTGGGTATAGCTGGTTACTACAAGAGATTCATTAGGGATTTTTCAAAGATAGCCTTACCACTGACTTCCCTCACCAGGAAGGGAAAGGGCTTAGATTGGACAGTTGAGTGCAAGTTGGCTTTTAAGGACTTGAAGGGCCGGCTGATGACCACGCCGATCTTGAGTTTACCATCAGGGCCCGACGGGTTTCAGATTTATAGCGATGCGTCAGGTCAGGGTTTGGGTTGTGTCCTCATGCAGCATGGAAAGGTCATAGCCTACGCCTCGAGACAGTTAAAGGTTCATGTGAGGAACTATCCCATCATGACTTGGAGCTTGCAGCAGTCATACATGCTCTGAAGTTACTTAGGCACTATCTCTATGAAGTTCGTTGCGAGATCTTCACTGATCATAAGAGCCTCAAGTATATCTTTGATCAGCGGGAGCTCAATTTGAGGTAGCGCAGATGGTTAGAGTTCTTATCGGACTACGACGTAAACATTCAGTACCACCCAGGAAATGCGAACGTTGTAGCTGATGCCCTTAGCCGTAGAGGTTCGTGTTTCTCAATTCTCACTCAGCAGGAGTTAGTGCGGGAACTGGAGAGACTGGACATCATCGTTGTGCCACATTTTAGTTTTGGCTCTGTAAGGTTGAGTTGGATGGAGATTACATGTGACATTAAGGATAAAATCAGGACAGCTCTTCTCTTGGATCCAAAGATGACAGAGATTTGGATCTCAGTGCAGACGGGTCAGAAGGAGAGATTCACTATCCAGGACGATTTGTTATTGCATGATGGCAGGGTGTGTATTCCCGATGTTAATCACCTTCGCGAAGACATTCTATTTGAGTCACATAATTCCAGATATTCTATACATCCGAGCAACACAAAGATGTATGCGTATCTCAAGAAGGTAGTCTGGTGGCCAGACTTGAAAGGTGATGTTGCTGATTATGTAGGGAAGTGCGAGACTTGCAAGCTAGTTAAGGCTAAGTGACAAAGGCCTGGAGGCAAGTTGCAGTCACTTCCCATTCCCGAGTGGACTTTTGAGGATATATCCATGGATTTCATCCACGGTCTTCCAAGATCGCAGAGTGGGAATGATTCCTTATGGGTTATAGTGGATCGGCTTTCTAAGATCGCCCATTTCATTCCTCTTAGGAAGACGGATCAAGGTCCGAAACTGGCACAGTTATACATAGACGAGATAGTTCGACTTCACGGTGTTCCCAAGACTATTGTTTCAGATCGTGATGACAGGTTTACCTCCAAGGAGTGGAGATACGTTCAGGAGCGGTTGGGCACCAAGTTACATTTCAGCGCCGCTTTCCATCCCCAGACAGATGGACAGACTGAGCGCACAAATAGGATTTTGGAAGATTTGCTACGGATGTGCATACTGGACTTTGGAGGGAAGTGGGAGAAATATGTCACCCTTGTGGAGTTCTCCTACAATAACAGTTTTCAGACTAGTATTGGGATAGCACCGTTCGAGGCTCTCTATGGTAGACATTGTCGGACACCGTTGTGTTGGGCTGAAAGTGAAGAAAGATCTACCATAAGGGAATCATGGATTGATAAGACCACCGACAGAATCAAGCTCATTCAAGAGCGTATGAAGACAGCTCAGGATCGCCAGACCAAGTATCATGATCAGAAGCACAGGTCAGTAGAATTCAGTGTTGGAGACTACGTTTATCTGAAGGTCAGACCAGTCAGAGGAGTCTCTAAAATAAAACGAATGAAGAAACTGAGCCCCAGATTCGTTGGTCCTTTTGAGGTACTGGAAAGAGTTGGTGAGGTTGCATATAGGTTTACCTTACCTGAGGAAATGAGTGATGTACATGATGTATTTCACGTCTCCTATCTGACGAGAGCGGTCAGAGATTCTAGTCAGATCATCAGTACCGAGGAAGCACCAATCGAGACAGATCTTAGTATTGGGGTTAGACCAGTCAGAATCGTGGATTCATGGTTACAGAAGCTCAGGAATAGAAAGATTCGCATGGTCAAAGTCCTTTGGATGAATTGTGACCGTCCAGAGTATACTTGGGAGCGAGAGGATGAACTTAAGAGCAAAATAGACTATTCTTTCCTCTTTATTTCAGGTATGGTTACAATTTTTGAGGAAAAAATTTTTTGTTATGAGGGGAGATTTGTAACATCCGTAAGATTTGACGCAAAAATTTATTTTTAATTATATGATCAAATCGCGAAGAATTTTGATCGAGGCAGCGCGTCGTCGAGATACAATATTAGTGTGTCACATTTTATTTTATTAAGGTTACACATCACATTAATTTTTTTTATTTTCATAAGGAGTTAGTGTGAGTGGCACTTTAGAAGAGGAGTGCGTATAGAAATTTCTCACATCTTTGAGTAGAGAGAGGGGTGGGATCACCCCAGCGGTTATTATAACCGTAATTGATTGTTGCCTAGAGACTTAAGCCTCAACCCGTGAACCGTATACCCCGTATTTCATTTTCACGGGAGAAAAACCGCACGCCTCCGCCGATTCTCGCTGCTCCTGCAAACCGCGAACCCGTCTCCTGCTTACCAGCGTGCGCTCCGCATCTCACTGTCGTAACGCGCCTGGTTTACCCTCCGATTCTCAGAGCCGGCCTTTCCTTCTTCCTCTACAGGCGCCTGCGTGTCCCTTCCTTCCTTGGCCGTGGAAGAATCGACTTCAACCCTAACCGGTGGAATCAAGAGTGCCCAAGTTCGTTTTGGTTCCGGTGAGTTTTGTTTCTCTCTAGTCTTCCTTCTTCATGAAAATCCTTCTATTGGAAGTCAACCCTAACGTTTTTCGCATTTCTCCTCTTGCCCTAGTTAGAGTTTGGAGTTCTAAATCCACCGCTAGTCTAGTGTTGGGCGCGTTGTGAGCCTTGGACGCTCTCACGTAGAGGTAATACATTTATTTTGGTTATTTTGCGTTCACCCTAACCAAAATTTATTGAGATGTCCTTACCGAAAACCCTAAGGGGAAGAATGCGTATTTTAGGTGTTACTTGGATTGCAAATTTTGGTGGCCTCGAGGCAAAGCTTCAGAAGTTCGCAGTAGTCAGTTTCTCCTTCGGAAAGGCAAATGTCGCCGCGCCGAGTGGACGAGCGCCGCACCACCACTGTAAGGAATTCTAATTCTTTTTAGTTAGACATATCAAGAAATTATTTTATGCACACACGTGTAAACTTCGCACGAGCATCATAGTCAAACACATATAAGTGTTGCAGTAGGAAAAAGGTAGTGGAATTAGTTGTAGGATAAATCCTTTTTCAAGACCCTAATAGCCAGATCACATATGCTAGCGTTAGGTACGAAATCTTACACGTTTACGCAAGTGTGAGAATTTATCTAAGTTAGGGCGTGAAAGTCCCTTCTAGCCGACCACAAGAAAAGCAAGGGTCACTCAGTAGTACACCAAGCGATGTCCCAAGCAGAGTAGCAATAGACCGAAAAAGGGTCAGTATGCATGCATAAGTCTCATCGTGCTAGGTAGAGGCACACTATCTTTCTCATAGGACATATGGAATCCTATGAGTAGTAGAGTCTTGTGAGTTGACTCCCCTTTGAGACAGTTAGTAGATTCGAGACCGTGTCCGCGCGACACCAGAACAATTGAGTTCGTCAGATGGTCTCGGGTCGTCAGATTTCAGTTGCGCGTTAGGAGCTACTCTGTCTGGAGTCTTTCAAGTAAAAGTGCAGAATAAAAGCCACCTAGAACTCAAGCATAGACCTGACGTGAGACAGCGCACTAGTTAGTGAACGTCGGGGCTTGGGTAAATATAATGAAAGTTCATGAACGTAGAACGAGTAGGTCTGTTGACCAGGAAGCATTGTAAACGCATGCATATCATCTAGCATAAAGATTTTAAAGAATAAAACTATTTTTCGAAAGGACATGCATTCATCATTTAAGAAAAAGTTTTTAGTGTCACTAGGAGAAGTTATTTTTCCTTACTCTGACCCCTCGTGGACAATGTTTTTACAGGTGACCCAAGTGGGAAACTACGCCTAGGATGAGCGTCCTTGTGATGTCAGTTTGTAGCTGTTTTCCCTTTCAGTTTTCTTTCATTCAGTATACAATTATACTTTGAACATTGTATTTGGTTAATATTTGGAATATCATGTATCAGACTTATTGTGTTACTTCAGATTTACAGTACTTTCGTCTTAATTCATGTTTATCGGCTCTGTGAATCCAGTATACAGGTATGTGTTTACCCTTAGTTTTCCTTCATATCTTCCGTTGTAAGTTTAAAATTTTTAGTAGCTTCTACTTTATACCTGCTGTGTACTAGTTTTGATACTGTTTCCTAGTTCTCGTTATATCGCTGACCCGGCCAGATGACTGATTATTGTAAAACTGGGAAGAGGTGTTACAAACCGTGCGTGAAGAAAACGCACGAGCAATACAAACATAAAATTTCAGACAAAAAGACGAGGTCGTGCGATTTGATCACGCACGGGCAAAACAGCCCGTGCGCGAGCAAATCGCACGGCCCGGGACAGATTACCAAAAAATCGGAACTGTAGGCATCGCACAATCGCACCGATGTGCGTGAAGAAAAACGCACGACCATGTGATTCCTACAGGGAAGAATCTGGACAACAATGAATATCTGCCCACCTACACGGCAAAACCAAAGTTGGGAACACAGCACCAGCACCAATAAAGCATCAGAAAAGGAATGGGGAGCACTACGTGCTTACCCCCAGCGACAATGAACGCACTTGTGCACCACAACAGGCCTAAGAGTGCACTGTGCGTACAATTACAGAGAAGAGAAATATGTGCAATAACGACCCAAAAGTGTTGTGCACGTGAGTGAAAACTAGCCCGGATGAGTCCAAAAAACACTACAAATATCGGACTCATCAGGCTCAACTCACAATTACTCTTTTTTGTGGTGCCACGTGAGGATTTCTTTGGAGGTCACTAACCTTAGTAGTCTTCCGTTTAAGCACGCTTAAAATGGAGTTCCTAGGTGAATTCCATCCATTGCACTCAAATGGCACATGACATATTGAATTAGTGTTCACTAATCTAGCACAATAATCTCTTTGTTTCATGGTGTGAAATTTAGTTCATTATTTCCCTTCTTTGGTTCTTTTTCTAAATTCTTATTATCCTAGCATAGTTCCATAAACCACTCTTAGGGACTATGGGCCTTGGCAATCACACTTCATTTTCTCATCTAACTGATATTGTAGATGTCGGTTGAGATGTCTAATATGTCGGCAGACATGATGCTTTTTAGGGGAAAATGCAACAACACTGTTAGTTCCCTCGCTGAGTGGGGATGCTTTGTGCATCGGACTGCCCCTATCATTTTTGAAAATATTGGTGGATATATCGGTCATCCTCGCTCCTATATTTTGCTCTGTATATCCAGTGCAATTATTTAAATTTTTTAATATATTAATTTTTCTTACTCTGGTTTTATAATATTATATGTAAAATATATATACAGTAATAAAAATAATATTACTTATTAAAAAGTAAAGATGTGTATAAGTGGATGTATATATATAATTATATATATATGTATAATATATTACTGTATATATATATATATATTAAAATATAGAAATTTTGACTTTTTAAATTGTTTCCAGTAAATGCCGGTAAGCCAAACCGACATGAACCTGACATCTCACATCTGCAACCTTGCTTTTAACTATCTTTAGAATTTAGGATGTTATTTATCCTCCAACTTCCTCTTTCTTTGTCCCCAAATCACACATTATATACTTGAGGTCTTGCTCTCATGCCATTTTTGACAACACAAACCATAATTTATGTTTTCTCACTCATATGTTTCAACTCCAACGATTGCACTCAGAAGGCACCTCATATATTTGAGTCTAGGCTCTTACTAATATAACATTGCAACCTTTCCTTCTTCTCTAATGTGAGATTGAGTTCATTCGTCCCACTTTGTATCTTTGAAGTCTTCCATCCTGGAAGTGATGCAGGGGTAGGTTGATGATGAGCGCCCTAAAATTCATCCCTATGTGGAATGCAATGCGCCTACCGACCAATCCTAATATGGATGCAAACGCAATTGAGACAATCTGAATTAATTTGACAACAAGCAATTAATTAAAATACAAACTCAAGTAGATGCACAATTGTTCACAATAAATTTTTGTTGGAAGAACAAATGTCAATCTGCAAACAATTAGGGCGCAAAATTAATTTAAGCATGCACTAAATACGTCTTGCAAATCAAGGGATTTTCACCGAAAGAAATCATATTAATTTTTATCCAACCAAATATAGTCCAAATATACACTAATAGAGGAGCAAGAACACCAAACTAAGACTCACACATTCAGTTGGTGACAGACTATGACACTGGAGATATCTGAAGGTTGTTGGTGCCTTCCAAAAACTGGTGTTGCAGAGTAAAAAATCGAGGGCTCAGGTAGGGTAGGAGAAAGGTTGATCAACTCTGGAGTTGAGAGATTTGGGTTGTGGAAGTTGCGGGAAACATGGAAAGTTCCTTCAGATGGCGTGTGAAGGTGGAGTGGGAATATCATGGAGAGTGGAGGATTTCTTCGGACGGAGGTGCGGGGATGAGAAATGGAGATGTAGGGGTCACGGGGGTTCACCGTTGGGAGTAGAATCAAGGCCGCGGGTGGAAAGTAGGTGGGGATTTATCCGTTCGGAAGGAGTAGAGTCGGGGTTGCGATTCCAGGAAGCGACTGCAGTGACCAGCGTCGGCGTAGGAGTGGTCGTGGACCCGCGGTTCCAGGAAACGATTGCAGACATACGAGCGGTTGGGTTGGTGGAAACTAGCTGGGACAGCAAACATATGATTGACGGGAGAAAGGAGGAAGATCGAGGCCCTGGAGTCACACCAAGGGATTTTCTCCGGGCATCGCACCAAGAGAGAAAATGGGGAATGACGGTTCCAAAGTTGAAACTAAAACCTCGACACCCCTCCAGTTGTCTACATACATATATAGTACTAACTGAGATATGACACCCAGATCAGTCGTCTCATAATATTCGAACCAATCAAATGTCAAATACAGACCATCCAGACCCATCCGTGAACTCGAATCATCCAAACAGGTACGGGATCACCATCTCCTGCGGGACTACACGTATGTGGGTTGGCGATCTCTATCCGAAAGCCTTCTAAGTGTCACTTCTTATCCCGTCTAAATTCCCCCAATGATCAATACCAGCTCTAATCAAATTCAAGATGGTTCTAACCCACCAACTTTTTCTTGGTGTGTTTCTGAACCACAATTCATATTAATGTCTCAATTGTAGCAACTCGGCCCATGCTACTTGAACATGCTTTGTGTATTTCACTTTGGCTCAACAAACCCCATATTCTGTTGAACTTCATGGTTTTACCATCTTTAGGGTGTTGTGCTTCAATTTTCCAAGAGACCACTCATTTTGGTATTTCTACTTGAACATGCTTAATTCGATGTCTTAATTGAACTCAATCATTGCACTCAAAAGGTGCCTTGCATGTTGGTTCTGCCCCTTCTCTCATAGAAGCTTGTTAGGTGTCACTCCTTGTATGGGCCTCATTACTCCAACAATCATACCCCCCACCACCACACACACACAAACACCGAATTGTTATCATCAAATTTGGATCATGGAATTGATTCCTAAAGTTGAATTATGACTAATGATGATGATAATAAGGAAGAGCTTATGTTGCTTTTCTAAAATTTTCATCTTGTTTATTCCCTTGCATTTTTCAGGTTGCAGTGCACGCTATTGGAGATAAAGCAAATGACATGGTCTTAGATTTGTTTAGCTCAGTGAAATCTGTTAATGAAGATATTGATCATAGATTCAGGGTAAGTTTGGCCTTTGGCTTTTGTTTTTTCAAAATCACATCCATTCATGTTTCTTACAATTTTTATTTATTAAAAATACTAATGTTAAAAACAATTTTCTTGATAAAATTTCCAATTTTCAGATTGAGCATGCCCAACATCTGGTGCCAAAAGCAACAAGTCGATTTGGCGCTCAAGGTGTTATTGCCTCTGTACAGGTATGATGAGGATCTTTATTCTATATATGTGCATGGGCAGGTAGCTGACTGTGTAGTGTGCATGAAAGTGTGTTTAACAAAGCTTATGGATTCCTTTGCTGTTCATACTTTTGTCCACTTCTATAAGGTAATGAAAACTATTGAGTTATTTCCTTAAC
Organism: Platanthera guangdongensis; assembly: GCA_039583875.1. Taxonomy (NCBI): domain Eukaryota; kingdom Viridiplantae; phylum Streptophyta; class Magnoliopsida; order Asparagales; family Orchidaceae; genus Platanthera; species Platanthera guangdongensis. Next base: position 173,111,447 of record CM077155.1, read on the forward strand.
TTGTTGGTATTTAGATTCTAAAGTATAATGCAGAATCTCTATTGGATTTCTCATTTGGTAAATCAAACTTAACCTGGAAAAGTCTAGATACATCATAGAAGAAGCTAGATGATTTTCCTCATAATGTATGCAGTTATCTATGTATAATCGGAAGAAATTGATGCTTTTTGTAATCACAAAAAGTCTAAACAACCTCTCTTGGTAGAACAAAAAAAGAGGTAGTATCAGCCTAAGAGAAGTTATATAACATAATAACAACACATAAAAAGGATATGGAGGAAATAAAGCAACACAGATAAAGAAAACACCAATTTATGTGGTACCATAATAGATTTATATCAGTGATTTTTATTTCTTCATTTAGAACAACTAAATTTGCTATTCAAGCCCTCACATCGTATACCCTTGCCTTCACATTCCCGTGCAAGCAACATTTTTTGGTTACTATAAAATTCTTGCAGCTTGACTTAGTCTTAGAAGAAAATGTAAATAAAATAGAAATTGAAGATGATGACGAACTTCCCAATCCTAAAAGATAGCCATCTACATGTCCCTAGGAGGTAACGATCAACTTCCCAATCTAGGGAATAAGGTAAATTTCTTGATCCGGTGAGGTAAGAACTTACATCTCGAGCCATAAAGATAAGGGTTGATTATTTTATAGTTAAGACTTTAGCCTGAGTAGGTCTGCAACAGCTGCTTGAAGTAGGGATTTTAAAAAATAGAGCTTAGACCACTTTGAAAATTTAAACAACGCGGAGCCTTGCATCCATGCCTGTGATGCCCAAACAATTCCAAAGGCCTTACTGTACTTGTGTCGGACATGTGTCCCACAGATTCACCTCCACAGTCTGGCGGTTTGACATTGTTGAGAATACTGTTTAAAGTGAGATTTTCCATAATCAGGGTCAGACACCCTGATAGGCCAGGACACTGACAAAGATAGAATACTTGAAAGCTATTTTAGTTTAATTTTGAGTATGGTTGGATGGCCTATTTGTCATTATGACGAGAGAATTAGGTCCAATTTAAGATACATTCTTGTCTTCATATTTTGTGCAGTTTTCAAAATCTATCTGCTTGTTAAATATTAATGTTGATAAAATATTGTTGAACAATTAATGTTTAAATTGGTATGTTAAGTATGCTTGATGAATATTAAATCATTTTTATAATTAAACGAATACTCTTTTTTGTATTGATCATTGAACTATTCTTGTGATAAATATGATTTTCTTCTTCTTCATTTATGATGTTCTTTGATATAAAATATTGATATTAGATTTTATATTAATGAAAAGAAAATAGTATCCCCATGATGTGTTTTTTTTATTATTATTTAGTGATCTATGACTGTCATTTTGTTTTCGTACCTTATATTGGTGTCTATCTTTTGCTGCGCCAATTGGCAGAATGTGTTTAGGCCTTTGCAAGATAATTTGAGATCAAAGATTTAGTTGCCTTTGAGACTTAACAGAAAGTGTTTGATGAAGGCAGATAGACACCAAATTCCTGATTATTATTATTTTCTCGATCTTGGGCAATAAGGACCAACTTTTGATATGGTCTAAGTTTTTGATCTAATGAAATTGTCACGACCCGTCTCGACATAAGTCAGAGTGCGGTTCGGGCGGGCCGTGATGCCACAGGCATGGACGGAAAGAAATTCATGTCTGCTAAGGCGGATGCAGAAAATACTTAAAATAGTTTAAAATCGTTTATGTTAAGTAGAAACAAGTTGATTTTTATATGCGGAAGCTTTTAGAACATGATAGGGGAAAATTTGAATGCACAAGTATTTTTAATAAAATTACGAACACAAGTTTCGGATACAGGTTTTTATGTTATGACATGCTCAGATGAATGGACGTGCAAATAGTACTAAATTTTAGTACATATAATATAATAGTCTAGCAGTTGTCCATGTATTACTGTTCATAATTATCACATAAAGAAAATATCTGACAGTAAAAGAAATGAATCAAAAACATCAAACCTGACACAACTAGAAGATCAATCATCGGAAAGCAGAAGTTTGATGCAGATCAGGCTCAGGAACCTGACGGTGCTGACACAAAGCTAAGACAATTCCAAAACATAAAGGAAAAGCCTCAAAACATTGAAATAAACAAGGTGAACAGAGTAAAGTATAGAACAGTAACATAAGCAGAAAAACATGAGTGTACCCGTTTCTCATGAAGTAAAACTATTCAATGACCAACAAACAAAAGAGCTAAACAGAACAAGTTAGTGTATTAGACTACTTCCAAGTATAGCCTAAAATTATTCATGTAATATGTTGTAAGCCGTGATCGATGAAGGGTGTAGGTGCTATAGCGGACGCTCATGGTTCACGATCAGATCTGCGTGCAAGTCTTGTTGGAAAAGTAATCCTGCTTGTCGTGACCATGGCGGCAGACAGATGCTCAGTTAGACGCGACACTTTAAGGACTTGCTTACAACTACGGATTTGTTTTTGAACTTCATACTTAGGTGATTTTTAACGGATAACAAAAATACATAAAGTGAGCGATCAGACCAAGAATAGGTTTTACTTAGACAGACATACAAAACCAGATTCGATGACACAGAAGAAACCAAACAATGAGTTTAAGCCTCGCGGGTTCGAGAGGTCAAAGTCAAAATATCAAGAAAATTTATCGAGTGAATTGCAGAGGTAAGTTGACATGTGTCGGGTCGGAGATATCGAGTACTCACATAGGATAAACTATCATCTGACACAAGTATTTTCCAAGTAAAAATGTGTGTTACGAGCATGATATATCAAATCAGCAATCACATACTTGCTAATCAGAATTCGTTATAATTATTATCGTGGCAATATTGCTCGTGATTAATGCTCTACGACTATTCAAATTATTCATCTAGAGGGACAAAATACATCAATGTAAGTTACCATTCATATACGTGTGAATCCAAATAATATAGTTCATACAATCCTCAATATTTGTCAATATAATATTTGTTAATCACTCCAAAAAATTCAACATACTTCGAATTATACATCAAACGAAAAATTCATTTATCTCAGTGAATATTCAAGTAAAATTATTTGTTATCATAATCTCGTGACATTCCAAATATATTAACTCTAAGACATTAACTTGTCAGATTAGACATTCGATACTTCAATTCATATGACATAACAAACAGACATGGGTGAATTCGTATAATCATAAGAACAGAGCAAGTAATTGAAATTCAATGTTTGCAAGAGAGAGAGATCTCTACTTGCCTTAAATGAGCCTGAATCTGAAAGAGGCGGCTGAGCGGCGCAAGCAATGCTAACAATCTTATTTCGAACCTGTACAAGAACGACGGAAGCGATAAAGCAAAATTATCGCAATGCTAACACAGACAATTATTCGCTACAAAATTGAATCAGAGACGGCTAAGAGATTTACCTCCCTCAAGAGTGAGGGGAGAAGAGATTTCACGCGGAGACGGATGCTTGGCTAGGGGAAAACCCTAAATCGGAGAGGTCTTCCTTCACGAACCGACCATGGATGCGACGAACGATGCCAGAGAACACAACTACAACGAGAAATAAATGATTATTATAGGGCAAAAATATGAATCATGAATTATACGCAAATTGGAGCACGCAAGTTCCAAAATAAATTCAAGGAAGAAAGAACACGAGGGGAAAGAGGAAACCATTACCAATAGGAACCAAATTCGAGCCCAAGGAGGCAAATTTGGGCAGAAAAATTCTGAGTAGAGAGGGTATTAAGGAAACCCTAAGACATCCCTCAGCAAAACTCGGCCAACGAGGAGGCGAGATTAGGGTTGCTGGAGGGAGAAGAGGCGGCTGCCAGGACTTAGAGAGGCGGGAGGAGCAACCACAGGTGGTTGTCAACCCTTGGAGGAGACGAAAGAGTGTTGCTGGCCAAAGAGGAGGGAGAAGCTGCCAGCCAGAGCAAGAGGAGGAGAAGGAAGAGGGGCAGGAGGCGGAGCTGACCCCTGGAGCAGAGGATATCGTCGGCCGTGGCAGGAGGCGACGCTTGCGGGAGGCCACGAGTGTACAACCTCGGGCTCGCGAGAGGCCCTCAAGATGCAAATAGAAGAAAGTTGGCGAAAGATGCTGATAGGCGAGTGAGACCAGATGGTCCACTCGCAGAAGGCGAGACGGGTGGTCTCAGAAATGGGCGAGACGCCCCCTTTTGAGACGCGAGCAGGCCTTTACAGGCGAGAGGGCCCCGTGGCGAAGGATTCCTGCGAGACGAGCAGGAAGGTCCATCTCGCCGATGGGGGCTCCCCCACTCGCCACATGGAAAGAGGCCGTTTTTACATTTCTACACCCAAGGGGGATTTTACTCTTCTACCCCGGGTAATTTTACCCTTTTGCCCCTGGTGGTCTGCATATAACTCTTCAGAACAGCGGAGTTTGGCTGTTGGCAGACCCGACCAGGGGTACTCTGGTAATTTCAGGTCAGCTCAGTATGGTTATTGACAGTTCAAACTCAGAAAACTATGAATAGACCCATAGGGGTTCTTCAGAAACACTTTTTTTCGGGGGACTTGAGAGGATTTTTCTGTGCTTTCTGCGGAGCTACATGCCCAGCTTTTGGCTTTGGAGGAGAAGCTCTCAGAGATCTTTCGGGTAAGCGGTGGGACCTCCCTGCTGAGGCTTTGAGTCAGTTTCTGGTCCTTCACGACCAGTCGGAGGACGAAGCTTGGGACGAGTAGGTGTTGGCTACGCCCCTATTTTTCGAACTTTTGTCGAAGTCAAGTTTTGGCTTCAACAGTTCTGGTGCGGTGAGCGTGGAAGGTAGCCGATACAAGAAAAGCTTGAGTTTAGTTCTATGGCAGGAGGTGAAGGTGAATGATCTGGTTCAGGAGGTTCCCCCTCCCAGGGAGAGGAGGCGACGAGGAAGATGCTGGAAGACTTCAGGTGAGAGGTCTTGCAGACCATCAGCTTGGCCTTCTCGGCAAGGAGCGAGTGGGCAACGGCTCAAGTTCCGATAGAGGAGGTCCTGCTCTTGGGCTAGAACGCCCCTGGACAGTGCCCGGGGAAGGAGGTCCCGGCGGAGGCTGGCGAAAGGGACGTGGCGGCGCGAGAGCTCTTCCCAGGCCAGCGTCCCGGGAAGGAGATTCCGGCAGAAGTTGGCGAGAGGGAGGCGGCTGTGCGAGAGCTCTTCCCTGGGCATGGTCTCGCGGATCGGGCCAGCCAGCCGAGGCCGCGAGACGTGACCTCTCGGCAGGCAGGTGGCGAGAGCCCATTCAGTGAGCTCATCATCTCGGCCCCGGTGCCGGAGGGGTTCCGAGAGCCCGACATGTCCTACTCGGGGAAGGATGATCCTGTACAACACGTACAGTGGTTTGAAGATGTTGTTTCAATAAGGCAGATGACGGATGCCTTCAAGTGTCGGCTGTTTGTCATCATGTTGAAGGAGAAGGCGCGAGACTGGTTCCACCAGTTGCCGGCAGGGTCGATCTACAGTTTCGAGGATCTGCGTCGAGGTTTCCTGTTGAGGTTCCCAACATCGAAGAAGCGTAAGAAGGAGGCGGAGTGTCTGTTCGCGGTGAGGCAGAAGCAAGATGAGACGTTGGGACATTATGTGGATCGGTTTCAGGAAGAGGTCCTCCTGGTCCAGGAGGTCCCAGGGTATACGCTGATGCTCGCTTTTACTCTGGGACTGAGGCCGGGTTTCTTTAGCATGGAGTTGAAGAGAGTGCCCCCCTCTCTTTCGAGGAGCTCATGGAGAGGGCGGCGAAGGAGACAGACTTTGAGAGGGCCAATCCGGCGTTTGCAAGGAAGCTGGCCAGGTTGGCGGAAGATGATGTGAAGGAGCCGGAAACAGGAAGGCGGAGGGAGCAGAGAGAAGAGAGGAGGGAAGAGCCCCGAGGACAGGGGCAGCAAGGACTGCATCAAGGACGGGGGGCCCGGGAGCCGAACAACCGGTTAGGTTGGAGGCCTCAGGAGGGGCGCCCCCAGGAGCTAGGAGGAGGTTTCCAGGGAAGAGACCACTTTCGCGAGCCGAGGAGGTTCGATCAGCCGGCACGGAGGCAGGAGCTGAGGGGTCATTTCCCGCATCAGCAGGAGACGATGGAGGTCGGTCGAGGTAGAGGAGGAAGGAGAGGAGCTCGAGGAGGAGCTGGAAGGAGAGATGGTGGAGAAGGGAGAAGGGGCAGGGTGGCGTTGCATTTCTGTGATTTCCATCAGGAGGAGGGCCACGCAACGTCCACCTGCCCAGAGTTCTTAGAAATGAGAGAAGCCAGGGGGTCGAGGAGGCAGGCTCCGCCAGTAAGGATCGAGGAGGTGCAGCAGGAGGAGACGAAAGATAGATGCGAGGACCGGGTGGATGTAGGAACCAGGAGAGGGATCGGGGTGATCCACGGAGGAGTTGGGATTGAGGCAACTCGAAAGGGGAGCCTCCAGACCATGTTCCGAAGGGGGGTAGCCTCGACCTCCCAGGCCCCCCCTCCAAAAGAAAAAATTACCTTTTCTTCAGCGGACATGCCGGATTATGAAGACCCGTTCTGTGATGCCTTGGTGATCCAGACGGCGGTCGAAAACTTTACGGTCTCCAAGATCCTGGTGGACAACGGGAGCTCCGTGAACGTGATCTTCAAGAAGGCTTTCGATGAGATGCAGGTTGAGACCAAGAGGGTCATAGCTTCGGATGGGCCGTTGTTTGGTTTCTCAGGAGAAAGGAAGGAAGTAGAAGGAGGGGTGAGGCTGCATGTGAAGTTAGGGGGCGTGTCACGGAACTGCAGGTTCGTGATCGTGGACGCCCCGAGCAGCTATAGCGTCATCTTTGGGCGTCCCCTCATCAGCGCCTTTCGCTGCGTCCCCTCCTCGTTTCATCAATGCCTCAAGTTCAACAACGGAGGGGTGCAGGTTAGGGTCAGAGGGGACCCGAAGGTGGCAAGACAGTGCTACGTTACGACAGTCAACACCATATCTTGGATGACAGAGGCGGAGGAGTTGGAGAAGGAGATGGCATCACATGAAGAGGTTGTCAGAGAGGAGGAGATGAGCCTAGAGGAGGCGAGGAAGGAGACTGAAGAGGTTGTCGGGGAGGAGGAGATTGAGGAGGAGCAGAGGGGAAGAGATGTGCAAGAGGTCCAGGGGGACGGAGAGTTGGAGCCGCAAGAGGGTCGGCAGGTGGAGGTGGAAGGAAGAGAAATTGAGAGGGAGACCCATGGAGGCGTAGGGGTTGAGCAGGAGCAGAGTGAGAGCCTAGGGGAGGCGATGGAAGTTGAGGAAGCAGGAAGGAAGAGTTTGGACAGGAAGAGGAGGCAAGGGCCGGCTGAGAGCAGTCGCGGCTGGAGCCGGCTGAGGAGGTGATAGAGATGGAAATCTTCACCAGCGCCGACCAAGTACAAAAGGTGCGGATCAACGGGGGTCTGAGTCCCGAGGACCAGGAGCGAGTGTGGGCTTGCATCCAGAGCAACGTCGACATCTTCGCTTGGAGCGTGGCTGACATGTCGGGCATCGATGAGGATGTGGCCTGTCACCGCCTGAACCTGGATCCCAGGACGCGCCCCATACGCCAGAAGATGAGGACCATCGCAACCAAGCTGGAAGAGTCAATCCGCGAGGAGGTCAAGAAGCTTCTGGAGGCTGGCTTCATCTCGGAGATCCAGTACCCATGCTGGGTCTCCAACGTGGTAATGGTAAAGAAAGAGGGAGGGAAGTCGCGCATGTGCATTGATTTTTCTTTATTAAATAAATCGTGCCCCAAGGATTGCTACCCCCTGCCTAGAATCGACGCGTTTTTTCGGGTTACCACCAGATCCGAATGCACCCTCCCGACGTCAAGAATGTCTCCTTCATCACAAGGGAGGGATGCTTCAGTTATAAGATAATGCCCTTTGGGTTGAAAAACACAGGGGCTACATACCAACACATGATGGATCGAGTCTTCCAAGGCCAAAGGGGGAGGAACCTGGAGGTCTATGTTGATGACCTAATGGTTAAAAGCAAGGGCGTGGACTCGCACCTTCGGGACCTGGAGGAGACGTTCGCCTCCGTGCGAAAGTTCAAGATGAGGTTGAACCCCTTAAAGTGCGTTCTCGGGGCGAGCCGTGGGAAGTTCCTTGGGCATCTCCTGACCCCGACGAGGGTGGAACCCAACCCAGATAAGGTGAAGGCTATCCTAGAGCTGGAGTCACCACGCAACGCTAAGGAGGTCCAGCGCTTGACAGACAAGCTGGCCGGCCTAAGTAGATTCCTCTCCAGGTCGGGAGAGAAATGCTCATCATTCTTCAAGGTGATGCGGGGTAATCAAAGGTTCGAGTGGACCGCCGAGTGTGACGAAGCTTTTCAAAGGCTGAAGAAGCAGCTCTCCCTGGCTCCTCTGTAACATCCAAAATCTGACGCGAAAAATTATTTAATTTGTAGGGGCAAGTCGCGACGGATTTTGATCGAGACAGCGTGTCGTCGAGGTATAATGTTACTTTTCTTCATATTAGCGACCGTTAGTTCGTTAAGTGCGATAATAATAGTGCGTGACACACTTTTATTTTAGTGACGCGCGCGATGAAAATGGACTAATTTTCAAAGGAATTGGATTGGGTGCCAATAACATTTCCCCCCTCTATTCTTACGGTTATCAAAACCGCTTAACCTATGAATTTAAATCCTGCAAGCCATTATTCCCGTAACCCTCAATTCCACTAGAGAAAAGAAAAGTCGCGCCTCCCGAGTTTTCCCCGTGCCGCACGCGACGACGCCAAGCCCGCGCCTCCCGCAAGCCCTAGACGGCGGCCGAAACTCCTCCAGAACACCTCTCCGACCACTCCTCTTTCCTCTACGAGCGCCGGTGGACATTCCTTTTCCCTCCTTGGCCGTGGAAAGAGTCGGATTCAACCCTAACTGGTGGAAGTTGAATCGCTCATTTCCGGTGAGTTTATTTCTCCGTTATCCCTATTTCTTTATTGAAATCCTTCGGTTTGGAAGGTAATCTAACCTAGATTTTTGTTCCTAATGTCCTAAATAGGTTTTAGAGTTCGTGATCCTCCGCGGAATTTGGGTTGGGCGCTTTGAGAGCCTCAACCACTACACGTAAAGGTAATATCTGAAGTTAGCGTTTGAAATTTTGTAACCCTAGTTGTATAGAAATTTTCCACGGGAAAATCGTTAAGGGAAAAATTATGAAATTAGTACTGCCCTAAATTGCAGGACTTTGGTAGGGTCGGGGCAGCTTTCTGAAGATCCCCAGTAGTAGGTTTGCCTTCGGAAGAGAAAATGTCGCCGCGCCGAGTGTACGAGCGCCGCAGCACCACTGTAAGGAAAACTAATTTTTGTTAGTCAGACATAGAAAGAAATATATTTTTGTATACGCATGTGTAGGTTTTGTACAAGTATCATGACCATGCATAGAAAGGTGGTGATAGGAAATTGGTCGCGGAAAAGTGTAGAATGACACCTGTCTCCAAGACCCAAGTAGTCAGATCATGAACAGTAATGTTAGGTACGAAACCTATACCCGTGTACGTAAGTTTGGAATTTGTCTAACCAAGGGCGTGTATGTCCCTTCTAGTCGACCATGAGATAGTGAAGGGTCGCTCAGTAGTACACCAAAAGAGATGTCCCAAGCAGAATAGCATTTGACCAAAAAGGTCAGTAAGCACACTTCAGTCTTTTCGTGCTTGGTAGAGGCGCACTACCTTCCTCATAGGGCATATGGTATCCTATGAGTAGCAGTGTCTTATGAGTTGACTCCCCTTGAGACAGTTAGTAGATTCGAGACCGTGTCCGCGCGACACTAGAACAATTGAGTTCGTCAGATGGTCTCGGGTCGTCAGTTTCAGATGCGCGTTAGGAGCTACTCTGCCTAGAGCCTTCCTAGTAGAGGTGCTAGCTAGAGGTCACCTAGAACTCATGTATAGACCCGACGTGAGACAGTACACTAGTTAGTAAACGTCGGGACTTGGGTTAGTGAACTGAAAGTCACAAACATAGAACAGGTAGATGTTTCGACCAGGTAGTGTTCTGAAGGCATGCATAACATATAGCATAAATGTTTTTAATGCACAAAACTATTTTCTAAAGACATGCATTCATCATTCAAGAAAAAGTTTTTAGTGTCACTAGGAGGAGTTATTTTTCTTTACTCTGACCCTTCGTGGGCAATGTTTTTACAGGTGACCCAGGTGGGAAACTACGCCTAGGATGAGCGTTTGGTGGCGTCAGTTTGTAGTGTTTTTCCCATTTAGTTTTCCTTTACTTTCAGTATATACTTGTAGTTGTGGACAATGTAACATGTTAACATTTTATATGTCATGTATCAGACATATGATATTATTACAGATTTCCAGTCATTTCAATTATATTCATGATTAGTAGCTCTGTGAATCCAGATTTCAGGTATGTGGTTACCCTTAGTTTATTTTCTTAGCTTCTGTTGTAAGTTATAAAATCTTTAGTAACTTCTATTTTATACCTGCTGCATACTAGTTTTAATGTTGTTTCCTAGTTCTCTTTATATCGCTGACCCGACCGGATGACTGATTATTGAAAAACTGGGAAGGGGTGTTACATCCTCTACTTCAAAGCCCAAAGGAGGGGGTGGACTTGGCCTTGTATCTCGGAGTGGGAGCAGAGGCGGTGAGCTCTGTTCTGGTTAGGGAAGAGGGTAGGAAGCAGTTGTCAATCTACTAAGTTAGCAAGATCCTAAAGAAGACAGAGTTTCGTTACCCTATCTTATAAAAGTTGGCATACGCCTTGATCATTTCGGTCAGGAAGCTCCGGCCATATTTCCAAGCACATTCAATCAGGGTGGTGACAGACCATCCCCTCCATAAGATTTTTGAAGGAGTGGAGCACTCGGGCAGGCTGGCCAAGTGGTCTATCGAGCTGAGTGAGTTCGATATCTCATTCGTGTCAAAGCTCTCCATTAAGGCACAGGTGGTGGCCGACTTCTTGGCAGAGAAGTCAGACTACGGTGTGGAGGTCGGGGCCGAGGAGTCACGGCCGCAGGAGGCGTGGAAGATGACAGTTGATGGAGCCTCAGGAAAGCACTCCCTCGGAGCAGGGGTGGTATTGACAAGTCCTCAAGGGGTCACCATAGAGCAAGCGGTGGTCTTGCACTTTCCAGCAACTAACAATCAGGCGGAGTACGAGGCTGTGATAGCCGACCTTCGTTTGGTAAAAGAGCTTGATATCCAGGATGTGGAGGCTTTCACGGACTCATTGGTGGTGGCATCGCAGATTAGAGGAGAGTTCAAAGCTCGGGAACCCACCCTTGTGAAGTACTTATCAAAGGTGAGGGCGATCATCGGAGGGTTCCGGACGTTCTCAATTCAACATGTTCCAAGGGAAGAAAGTATAACTGCCGACCGATTGGCTAAGTTTAGACCTCGGGGAGGAGGGACCTTGACCGATCTGTTCCGCCCAGCGATCGAGGAAGGGGAGCTCATGGAAGTAGATCGGCGACCCTCATAGGTGGATCCCTTCGTGACCTTCTTCGTCACGGGCAACCTCCCTGAGGGGATCAAGGAGGCAAAGATTTTTTGGCATAAGGCGACCCATTATCTCATGCATGAAGGAAGCCTACATCGAAAGATGCTTTCGGGCCTTCTGGCGCGATGTGTGGCGGAAGAAGAGACCCGGCGAATTCTGGAGGAGGTGTACTCTGGGGAATGTGGTAGCCATTCCGGAGGTAGAACGTTGGAGGCAAGGGTGGTCAGGCAGGGGTACTTCTGGCCCACCATGAGGAAGGATGTCGAGGAGTTTGCGAGGAGGTGCCAAAAATGCCAGCTCTACGCCCCCCTCCAGCTTTTGCCCGCTCAGAGGCTCTGAAGCATCACGACACCATGGTCGTTCGCTATCTGGGGGATGGATTTAGTTGGGCCTTTCCCTCCGGCTACTGGGCAAATGAGGTTTCTCTTGGTTATGATCGACTACTTCTCTATGTGGCTGGAGGTCAAGGCGCTGGCCAAAGTAACCTCCCAGGTCATCAGGAACTTCGTTTGGGGAGAGATCATCTGCAGGCACGGGCTGCCTCAGGCCATCGTCACGGACAATGGTCCTCAATTTGCAAGTGAGGAGTTTATAAGTTTCTGCACTCAGCTGGGCATCGACCTCAGGTTTGCCTCCGTCCACCACCCCAGGAGCAACGGTCAGGTGGAGGCGGCAAACAAAATCATCATGAATCTGCTCAAGAAGAAGGTAGAGAACTTGAGGGGGAGTTGGGTGGAATAGCTCCCCTCAGTATTGTGGGCCTTCGGACAACTCCGAACACGGCTACCGGCGAGACCCCATTCAAACTTTCCCATGGGTGTGAGGCGGTCCTGCCCGTGGAATTTGAGGTACGGTCCCCACGAGTTGCGGCTGCAGGTGATGGAGACGAGGCTTGGAGGCTAGAAAATGAAGAGGGCTTATGCCTATCGCTGGACATGGTAGAAGAGCTACGCGACGTCGCGGCCATTAGACAGGAAGAGATCAAACGACGGATGACAAGATACTTCGACAAGCATATCAGGATCAAGCAATTCGCGGAATGAGATCTGGTGCTAAAGAAAGTTGATGCTGCGGGGAGATCCGCCCCCGTGGGCAAGCTCAACCCAAATTGGGAAGGGCCTTATATTGTTGAGAGGGTCCTGAGAGCAGGAGGTTACCACCTCCAGGATGTGGAGGGTAGGACCATGAGCCACACCTGGAGCGGCGATGACTTGAAACGCTTCTACTCATGAGAAGGGAGGACAAAAATTGTATACTCAAATCAAGTTCATTATAATATATTTTTCAAATCACATCTTGTCTTGATCTACTGTGAAATTCTAACGACAGGAAGATGGTCGCTTCTGCCCTACCCCGAGCGCGGCTCGGCCCCAGGTAGACCCGCTGCGTAGGCTCTCATTAGCTGGCAGGTCCGAAGGCTCGCCTGTGGGGGAGAGGTCTGGTTCTTGGTCCTTGGTTCTGCACTACCCCGAGCGCGGCTCGGCCCCAGGTAGACCTGCTGCGCAGGCTCTCATTAGCTGACAGGTCCGAAGGCTCGCCTGTGGGGGAGAGGTCTGGTTCTCGGTCCTTGGTTCTGCACTACCCCGAGCGCGGCTCGGCCCCAGGTAGACCCGCTGCGCAGGCTCTCATTAGCTGGCAGGTCCGAAGGCTCGCCTGTAGAGGAGAGGTATGGTTCTTGGTCCTTGGTTCTGTACTACCCCGAGCGCGGCTCGGCCCCAGGTAGACCCGCTGCGTAGGCTCTCATTAGCTGGCAGGTCCGAAGGCTCGCCTGTGGGGGAGAGGTCTGGTTCTTGATCCTTGGTTCTGCACTACCCCGAGCGCGGCTCGGCCCCAGGTAGACCCGCTGCGCAGGCTCTCATTAGCTGGCAGATCCGAAGGCTCGGCTGTGGGGGAGAGCCTGGTTCTCGGTCCTTGGTTCTGCACTACCCCGAGCGCGGCTCGGCCCCAGGTAGACCCGCTGCGCAGACTCTCATTAGCTGGCAGATCCGAAGGCTCGCCTGTGGGGGAGAGGTCTGGTTCTCGGTCCTTGGTTCCGCACTACCCCGAGCGCGGCTCGGCCCCAGGCAGACCCACTGCGCAGGCTCTCATTAGCTGACAGGTCCGAAGGCTCGCCTGTGGGGGAGAGGTCTGATTCTTGGTCCTTGGTTCCGCACTACCCCGTGTGCGGCTCGGCCCCAGGCAGACCCGCTGCGCAGGCTCTCATTAGCTGGCAGGTCCGAAGGCTCGCCTGTGGGGGAGAGGTCTGGTTCTTGGTCCTTGGTTTTGCACTACCCTGAGCGCGGCTCGGCGCCAGGCAGACCCGCTGCGCAGGCTCTCATTAGCTGGCAGGTCCGAAGGCTCGCCTGTGGGGGAGAAGTCTGGTTCTTGGTCCTTGGTTCTGCACTACCCTGAGCGCGGCTCGGCCCCAGGCAGACCCGCTGCGCAGGCTCTCATTAGCTGGCAGGTCCGAAGGCTCGCCTGTCGGGGAGAGGTCTGGTTCTTGGTCCTTGGTTCCGCACTACCCCGAGCGACGCTCGGCCCCAGGCGGACCCGCTGCGCAGGCTCTCATTAGCTGGCAGGTCCGAAGGCTCGCCTATGGGGGAGAGGTCTGGTTCTTGGTCCTTGGTTCCGCACTACCCCGAGCGCGGCTCGGCCCCAGGCGGACCCGCTGCGCAGGCTCTCATTAGCTGGCAGGTCCGAAGGCTCCCTGTTGGGGAAAGGATTGATTCTCGAAATATTGGTTCTTTGTTCGTGGAAATTTTGCATCACCTCGAGCCTGGCTCGGTTCGGGATCCGTTGCCTAGGCTCTTATCGAGCTAGCAGGGCAGTAAACTTACTCAATGGCAGAATGATTGGGAAAACCTCCTTGAGAAACACCCCTACTAAGTCTAAGGAAAAATAAATTATGAGGCAAAAGCTGGAGCGGTGCGAGTGGAGGCACTCGCAGTTGGCAATTACGAGGACGGTCTCGCCTACAGCGAGTGGGCACTCGCGCGAGACGGAAGGCTCGCTCTAATAATAGTTAAGCAGGCTACATCACTTAAAGCCGCTCGCGCCGGGAGTATCCTGAGCCAAGGCGAGAGGGTTATACCAGCTAGATCTCACAAACAAGTAAGATAAGTGACGACTCGCGCTCCAAAAAAGGTCAAACTCTTCAGCGAAGTTGCGAGACAAGACATAGCATTGTCTCGCGGCGTGAGCGCATCACAGGGTCGTCTCGCAGGGTCGTCTCGCAGTAAAAGAGATTGAGCAAAGTGACAAGCAAAGTGAAGAAAGTAAGAGTGAGTTGGCGAGACGGAGGGATGACATCGTTTCACAAATAAAGGCAAGAAAAAAGAAAAGCGAGCGAGTAGAATAAAGGGACAGAACAAAAATATACATCTGATCAAATATCATTTCATTACAAGTCAGTGTTTTTTGATCACAAAAATAAACTTAAAAAGAGTAGCTTTAAGTTTTTACAGCAGTAAAAAAGAGGAGAGAGGGATTCTAGATCTTGGAGGAAACGCGTCATTTCCCATCACCGGAAGAAGAATCCTCGCTCTCCTCGCCAAAGAGCTGGGGAACCAGGTCGCGGACGGTCACCGTCTCAGAGCCATCCTTCATGACCCCCAGCTCCATCATTTTGAGGGCCAGCTCCGCCGCCCTAATGCTAGCGTCTCGGCACTGCTCCTCGACTTCGTCAAAATAATAATGCGGCGGTGCCTGGAAGAGTTGGCGGCGAGACGATGACGCGGCGTTGTCCTGAAGGCGTGCGTTCCGGGCTTTCAAGTCCATGACCTCCTCCTCCAGGGCCGCCACACGCGAATGCAGCTGCTCCGCCGTCTCGGCATCCTGCGAGACGCCCAGACATTAGTAAAGTGTATTGAAGAAGGAAAATCCAAGGGTAAGGCTGAGGCTTACCACGCCGCCCTGGGCTTTGGCGAGGAGGGTCTCGGCGACAGACAACCTTTTCGCAAGGTCTTCTGATCTCTCTCGCTCCGCCTCCAGGCTTGTCTCGCTGTCCTTCCATTTTTTGTTGATGTATATGAGGCGGCGTGAGGAGCCTTGCGAGAACTCCAAAGCACGCATTTGGGCGTGGGAGGTCTTCAGGACGAGATCTCGCGTGGACTCGCTCTCAGGCGAGACTGCATCGAGACCGCCGTAAAGACCATACCCCACGGCGAAGGCATGGCTGGTGGGGATTTCCTGCTCCTTCCAAGGGGGAAGGAGGGTGGAGATGGACACGCGGTTGGCGTCCCGCCCCCACAACAGAACAGGGTCGCCCGCGGCATCTGAAACAACGGGGCCCAAGTTGAAGTTCATATGGGAAGAGGGGGCGGGACGGCTGGAGGAGTCGCCTTCGCGAGAGGTGGTGGCGGCCTGTGGATTGGATGTGGCGGCAGGCTGGTCAGGAAGAGTCGTCTCGCGGGTAGGCGAGACGGCCTGATGAGGAGGCGAGCGGGGCGACTGGGACCCCTCCACAGAGATGGGGCTCAAGGACCCCGATATCTCCTTCTCCTTCGGGGTCGTCTTCTTTTTCCCCTTGGAGACAACCACGACTTTCCTCATCTTTTTTCTGGGAGGGCTGGAATGAGAGGGAGTCGTGTCTCCTGTAGGTCTCTTGAGAGGGGCAGGAGCCAAGGACTCTCTCGCCGCCTCAGCTGCCGCGCTGGCGAGATCAAGGCCCTTGGTTGGATGAATGTTGCTCTTGTAAGGAGGGTGGGCGGGTACGACTCGCTCCCCTAGGAAACAAAACAAGAAAGTGATAAGATGGCGAGACGGGAAAAAACGAAGCGCGAGACAAAAGAGCGAGAATACCTTCACCAGGAAGCACCGGAGGCAGCGAGTCGAGGCCTCTCCGCAGGAAGTTGACTTCAAAGTTTTTGCCGACGAAGTAATCGTACAGCAACTTATCCATGTCGCCGACCTACGGAGTCGCGTAGAAACTCTTGGGGGGCGACACAAGCGCGAGCGGGACGCCCCCGAAGTCGCCGCGGATGAAAACGAACCTTGTAAGCCAATGATGGTTCTTGTTGGGCGTCTCGCACACCTTGAGCCCTTGCCCGGTGAAATAAGAGACGCCATCAGCATTGGCGTGGTCGATGAAAAGCTTGCGGAAAACCGTCAAGCTGAATTCGATTCGCTCTCGGCGCATGTAGCAGGCGAAAGCGATCAACACCGAAATGGCGTTCGGGTTGAACTGCGCCGCGACGACGCCAAAATACTTGAAAACCTGCTTTACCTCTGGCCATAAAGGCAACCTCAACCCCGCCTCAAAGTGCGAGACGGGGAAGGCGAGCTCTCCCGAATAATACGTGTTTATTGACTCGCCAACCTTGGGGGGCCGCGATTCGAGCCCCTCCCCCAGGTACTCGCGGACGAATCCGCGGTAGTCCTCTTCAGAGAGCCTGCCGAGCGGGAAGTCGTGGTCGGTGAACCGCTTCCCGCAGCGGCTGCGTCCCTCGCCCTCCTCAACTCTCTTCTTACCCATTCTTGGCGAGACGATTGTAGGCGAGACGGTGAGAGAAAGGAAGTAGAGAGAGCGAGAAGGATCGGCGAGACGGAAGCAACAAGGGAGCAAGAGCTTGGACGCGGGAAGAGTGAGAGGCGTGGATATCCTTCTGATCCAGGCCCGGGGTATTTATAACGAATATGGTAAAGTGATTAATGGACGGGAAAATGTACAGGGGAAGGGGAAGAGTCGGCCGAAGGTTCTCTCTCTCTCCTGAGCCTCGATTTGTGTGGACCGTCACAATCACGGGACAGTGATTAAAAGAAATTAATGAAAATTAAGAAATTAAAGCAGCAACAATAAATGTTTAAAAAATATCATCCCGCATACGGCAGGCACCAAGTCCTCTGACAATAACGGCGAGACGGCACCACAAGGCATTACTTAATTATAATTACAACACTCAAATACAAAATAGAGAAGAAGGGGCGAGACGGAGGGCCTTCAGTACGGAAGCCATTGTCAGCGGCCACCGCGAGCTCCCGCGCAGGGAGGCCTACTGCGCGAGTGGAAGGCGCGAACGGACTCAAGCCCGCGGAGAGCGAGACGAAGCTGCATATCGACTTCGTTGATGATGGCGTCAGGGTTGGTTCCATCGACATCTAACTCGACATCAACTTCAGAAGATAGGCACACTCATTCTCCAACCATTCGATGCGCCTATCCGCCGCCTGCTTGTCCTGCGCCAGCGAATGGATGATGCGCGCGTGCTTCTGGAACAACTCGGCCGTCTTACGCTTCATCTCCGCCGGGTTCGAAGGGTCGCCCAGGTAGTCTTCAATCCCGTCAATAGGAGGGGGAGGCGAGACGACGAGTCGCCCAGGGTGCTCCTCAGCAGGCGAGTCGGTCTGGGCGCCTGCACAAGGAGTAGAGGGGCAGGGTGAGAGAGGCTCCCGCAGGAGGGTGTGAGAGTAGCAAGTGGGGCAGAGAAGCGAGAGGGAAGGTTTCTCACCAGGAGGACGGGAAGTCCCTGCGGCCTGGGAGGGGTCGTCCCTCCTCTCGCAGGGAGGAGTAGATGGAGGAGTGGAAGGTGGTTGCGAGTCAGAATCTTCGCGGTGGACGTCGGTGTCGTCTCGCGAACCTTCCGTTTGTTTTAAAGCAGCAGGGGCTCCCTGAAGAAACAAAAAATTAAAGAGGGCAGATACCGATGTTGAAGGAATAAAAAAAGAAGCGAGAGCTCACCTCTTTTTCCCTGGGAGATGCGGGAGGAGTGGGGCATGTTTTCAGGGCAGCGCGAGATGGCTCCTATGCGAGACGACGACGACGGTAAAGAGGATAGGGGGCGAACTAGAGTTGAAGTAAAGGCGGCCACGTTGGCCTTGTTCTGCTTACGCACCAGTGTAAGGCGCTCGCGAAAGCTCTGGCTGTGAGACATGATGAACAGTTCAAGCCAAAGAAAGAGAGTATGCAATGGGGGACCCTGTGTTCGGGGCAGGAATCCTATATTTATAGGCTCCGGTGGGGGGCCTTGCAAAAGATTCCCTCATAAATACGCCCATAAATACGCCTTAATGACGAGCCTCGGTTGGACATTCTTTCCGAGCTTAGAATAATCTTGAAAAGAGCGAGGATTGTGTACAACCTCGGGCTCGCGAGAGGCCCTCAAGATGCGAATAGAAGAAAGTTGGCGAAAGATGCTGATAGGCGAGTGGGACCAGATGGTCCACTCGCAGGAGGCGAGACGGGTGGTCTCAGAAATGGGCGAGACGCCCCCTTTTGAGACGCGAACAGGCCTTTACAGGCGAGAGGGCCCCGTGGCGAAGGATGCCTGCGAGGCGAGCAGGAAGGTCCATCTCGCCGATGGGGGCTCCCCCACTCGCCACATGGAAAGAGGTCGTTTTTACATTTCTACGCCCAAGGGGGATTTTACTCTTCTACCCCGGGTAATTTTACCTTTTTTCCCCTGGTGGTCTGCATATAACTCTTCAGAACAGCGGAGTTTGGCTGTTGGCAGACCCGACCAGGGGTACTCTGGTAATTTCAGGTCAGCTCAGTATGGTTATTGACAGTTCAAACTCAGAAAACTATAAATAGACTCATAGGGGTTCTTCAGAAGCACTCTTTTTTCGGGGGACTTGAGAGGATTTTTCTGTGCTTTCTGAGGAGCTCCAAGCCCAGCTTTTAGCTTTGGAGGTGAAGCTCTCATAGATCTTCCGGGTAAGCGGTGAGACCTCCCTGCTGAGGCTTTGGGTCAGTTTCTGGTCCTTCACGACCAGTCGGAGGACGGAGCTTGGGACGAGTAGGTGTTGGCTATGCCCCTATTTTTCAAACTTTTGTCGAAGTCAAGTTTTGGCTTCAACAACGAGATTGGGAGATGCGGCCGAGCGGCAGACGGGCTTGCAGGATCGAGAGGTTTGCGAGAAACGAATAGAGACGGGATCGGGAAAACCCTAGACCGAGCAGGAGAAATAGAAGCGGAGGAGCTGCGGGTTTAGGTTTACTTAGGCAAATTACAAATACATCATTTCTCTTAACCTTATAATCTAAATTTTTTTTTTAATTACGGGTTGTTACATTCTCCCCTACTTAGAAAGTTTCATCCCGAAACTTTCTAAGAATTCTTTGAACGAGGTCTTATGACGAAGATTCAGATGACATTCATTCTTACAAGTTTTGCAGATCAAGGCATAGAAGTTAACTATGAATACAATGAAACAGAGAGGGGAACATGCGCGAAGACTTATCAAAATCAAGAGAAAAGTTTCAGATACTTGCAACGCAGATCAGATTCAAGTTCACAGGAGAACTCTTTAGACTTAGCGGGTTCGGCCATATACAAAAGATTGACTTCAAGATCCACAGGAATGTCTTCGGTTAGCTCGAAATTGAGCGGCAAGACTCGAGAATTCGAGAGCGAAAAGATTTTTGCACGAAGCGAAGATAGAACATCAATAGGGGAAAGAAGCTGAATGACGATTGAGCATGAACGGAAGCGAGTCAAACTGGAGTTGGATAATCACAAGACAACGGTGAAGTAATTCGGCAGAGCAATTAACAAGAAGACTCTCATTACCACTGACACTTAGAAGCTATCTAGAAGGAGATATAGGATGACCAGATAAGGTTGACAGACACGCGAAACAGAAAAGACTAATTACAAATATCGTGGAGTTGAAATTAGAGATTCTAACACATTTTCTACTGTCAGGTACATAAATTATGTAATAATTACAGCATTTTCATTAGAAAACTCTAGGTAATAATCATGCAAGTGCAATACCGAGGTCATGTGCAATGTCAAGCAAATTGAAAATTCATGTGTGTACAATCATTATTGTTGTTCTTGGTTTCACACTTGTGCAATGATTTATGATATGAATGCAAATGAATGGATATACATGTCATGCTAAGCGCTCATATCACTTAACATGTCATGCATATTATGATTTTAATGTCAGTGCACTTGAAAATATTAAACCGCTCATACAATTTAATATTTACAAGCGGTGTATAGCCTAGTGGAAATTCGTATGCACAAAAATATTACGTTTGCCCATAACTCCTTAACATTCGTGTGCATACTACTCATGCTTATGAGTGAGTGTGTGTGTGTTTCAGCCGCGAACAACAGATAATGACAAGCTGAGTGAAGAAATGATGCATGCACATATATTTATATAATAAGGTCAAAATATTTGATAATTTCAAAATACCTCATCTTTAGGTGTTAACCTCCCTCTGATACCAACTGTCACGACCCGTCTCGACATAAGTTAGAGTGGGCTTCGAGCGAGCCGTGATGCCACAAGCATGAACGGAAAAAAATTCATGTCTGCTAAGGCGGATGCAGAAAATACTTAAAATAGTTTTAAAATAGTTTCTGTTAAGTAGAAACAGGTTGATTTTTATATGTGGAAGCTTTTAGAACATGATAGAGGAAAATTTGAATTCACAAGTATTTTTAATATAATTCTGAACACAAGTTTCGGATACAGGTTTTTATGTTATGACATGCTCAGATGAATGAACATGCAAATAATACTAAATTTTAGTACATTTAATATAATAACCTAGTAGTTGTTCATGTATTACTGTTCATAATGATCACATAAAGAAAACATCTGACAGTAAAAGAAATGAATCAAAAACATCAAACCTGACACGGCTAGAAAATCAATCATCGGAAAGCGGAAGCTTGATGCAGATCGGGCTCAGAAACCTGGTGGCGCTGACACGAAAGCTAAGAAAATTCCAAAACACAATGGAAAAGCCTCAGAACATTGAAATAAACAAGGTGAACAGAACAAACTATAAAACAGTAATAGAAACAAAAAAGCAGGAGTGTACCAGTTTCTCATGAAGCAAAATTTTTCAATGACCATCAAATAAAAGAGCTAAATATAACAAGTTGGTGTATTAGATTACTCTGTTGTATAGCCTAAAATTATTCATGTAATATGTTGTGAGTCGTGATCGATGAAGGGTGTATGTGTTATAGCGGGCGCCCGTGGTTCACGATCAGATCTGCGTGCAAGTCTTGTCGGAAAAGTAATCTTGCTTGCTGTGACCATGCCGGCAGACAGATGCTCAGTTAGACGATACAGTTCAAGTACTTGTTTACAACTACAGATTTGTTTTTGAACTTCATACTTAGATGATTTTTAACGGAAACGAAAATACTTAAAGTGAGCGATCGGACCAAGAATTGGTTTTACTCAGACAGACATACGAAACCAGATTCGATGACACAGAAGAAACCAAACAGTGAGTTTAAGTCTCGCGGGTTCGAGAGGTCAATGTCAAAATATCAAGAAGATTTATCGAGTAAATTGCAGAGGTAAGTTGACATATGTCGGGTCGGAGATATCGAGTACTCACCTAGGGCAAACCATCCTCTGACACAAGTATTTTCCAAGTAAAAATTTGTGTTACGAGCATGATATATCAAATCATCAATCACATACTTGCTAATCAAAATTCGTTATAATTATTATCGTGGCAATATTGATCGTGATTGACGTTCTACGACTCTTCAAATTATTCATATAGAGGGACAAAATCCATCAATGTAAGTTACCATTCATATACGTGTTAATCCAAATAATACAATTCATACAATCCTCAATATTTGTCAATATAATATTTGTTAATCACTCCCAAAAATTCAACATACTTCGAATTGTACATCAAACAAAAAAATTGTTCATCTCAGTGAATATTCAAGTTGTAACATTCGTTAATTGACACAGAAATTTATTTAAATTTGTAGGGGCATGTCGCGACGGATTTTGATCGAGCCAGTGCGTCGTCAAGGTATATTGTTACTCTTCCTTATGTTAGCGTCTGTTAGTTTGTTAAGTGCGTTAACAATAGTGCGTAACGCATGTTATTGTAGATTCGACGCGCGCGGCGATTTCGGTTATTATTCAAAAGAATTAGCGTTGGGTGTGTCGATAGCCGTTTTATAAGTGTGCATGAGTGGAAATGGAGTGCCAATAGCAGGCCTAATTCCCCCCCCCCCCCCTCTATTCATGCGGTTATCAAAACCGCATTAACCCATGAAGTTAATCCCGCACGCCTCATTCGACAGGAGAAAAACCGCAGCCGATTTCTGTTTTCGTTCCGCAAACAGGCGCGTGATCGTTCCCGTCTCCCGCACGCAGCGACACGGGACGAAGCCGACGCCTCTTGTGCGGCATTCCGCCGGCCAATCCTCCCCCAGAGCGCCTCTCTGACTTCTCCTCCTTCCTCTACGAGCGTCGGTGGGCATTCCTTTTCTTTCCTTGTTCGTGGAAGTGTCGGATTCAACCCTAGCCGGTGGTAGTGGAAGCGATTTTGGTTCTGGTGAGTCGATTCCTCCCTTATCTCTTTTCCCTCATGGAGATCCTTCGTTTTGGAGATTAGGCTAAACAAAATTTTGTTCCTAATGCCCTAAATAGGTTTTGGAGTTCGTGATCCACCGCGAATCTGGTGTTGGACGCGTTGTGAGCCTTTATCGCCCTCAAGCAGAGGTATTATACTATGTTTCGGTCCTTCATTTGCTTACCCTAGACATTGTGAGATTTCTTTCCGGATAACCCTAAAAGGGAAAGTGTGTAATTTAGGTTATCTCGGACTACAAAATTTTTGGTGGCATCGGGGCAAAGTTCCGGAAGTCCTCAGTAGTCAAATTTTTCGTCAGAAAAGCAAATGTCGCTGCGCCGAGTGTACGAGCGTCGCACCACCACTGTAAGGAATTTTAATTCTTTTTAGTTAGACATATCAAGAAATTATTTTATGTACACACGTGTAAACTTCGTCCGAGCATCATAGTCAAGCACATAAATGAGTTTGCAGTGGGAAAAAGGTCGCAGAATTAGTTGTAGGGTAAATCCTTTTCCAAGACCCTAATAGCCAGATCAAATATACTAGTGTTAGGTTCGAAATCTTATACGTTTACGCAAGTGTGAGAATTTGTCTAAGTTAGGACGTGAATGTCCCTTCTAGTCGACCATGAAAAAGTTAAGGGTCGCTCAGTAGTACACAAAAAGAGATGTCCCAAGCAGAGTAACATTTGACCAAAAGGTCAGTAAGCACACTTCAGATTTTTCGTGCTTGGTAGAGACGCACTACCTTTCTCATAGGGCATATGGTATCCAATGAGTAGCAGTGTCTTGGGAGTTGACTCCCTTTGAGACAGTTAGTAGATTCAAGAACGTGTCCGCGTTAAACTAGAACAATTGAGTTCGTCAGATGGTCTCGGGTCGTCAGTTTCTGTTGCGCGTTAGGAGCTACTCTGTCTAGAGCCTTCCTAGTAGAGGTGCAAGCTAGAGGTCACCTAGAACTCAAGTATAGACCTGACGTGAGACATACGCCAGTTAGTGAACGTCGGGACTTGTGTTAGTGAACTGAAAGTCGCAAACATAGAACATGTAGTGTTCTGAAGGCATGAATAACATATAACATAAATGTTTTAATGCATAAAATTATTTTCAAAAGACATGCATTCATCATTCAAGAAAATGTTTTTTGTGTCAGTAGGAGTTATTTTTTTTTACTCTGATCCCTCATGGGAAATGTTTTTAAAGGAGACCCAGGTGAGAAACTACACCTAGGATGAGCGTTGGTGGCGTCAGTTTGTAGTGTTTTCTTCTCATTCAGTTTTCCTTTACTTTCAGCATATACTTGTAGTTGTGGAGAGTGTAACTTGTTAGTATTTTATATATCCTGTATCAAACATATTATGATAGTACATATTTTCAGTTATTTCAGTTCTATTCCTGTGTAGTGGCTCTGTGATTCCAGATTTCAGGTATGTGAATACTCTTAGTTTACTTAGCTTCCGTTGCTAGTTATAAAAATTTTTAGTAGCTTCTATTTTATACCTGCTGCATACTAGTTTTAATACTGTTTCCTAGTTCTTTTTATATCGCTGACCCGGCCGGATGACTGATTATTGTAAAACTGGGAAGAGATGTTACAAATTGGTATCAGAGCGAGGTTTAGGATCCCTGGACCCTAGAAGGTTTTCACAGAGCCATAGGATTGTGTAAGAGTAAACTCTTGTTAGTAGAGGATTTAAGTAGCGTTTAAGCCCTATTTTTCGCGAGAGTACGAAATATTTTGCTAAGCCAGTTTTCGCAGATGCTTGATAAATAATCAGATTTCTTTTATATGTTCTATCAGGCACCTCGAGTCAGCGAACCGGGTGAATCTTCACGTTAGGACCCTGTTCCTAACGCGACTATGGGAGATGCTGCCGTGCCGCAGGGACCACCAGTTCCAGCAGTTCCAGAGGGCACTGACATAGCATCTCAGATTGCCAAGGCGGTTACCGTTGTCTTGATGGAGTTTCAGAGAGCACTGGCTGCAGGGTTTCCAGTTCCAGTACAAGTACCAGCCCCTGCACCAGCTCCTGCCCCAGCACCCGTGGAGATGACCTTGGAGCGCTATTTGAGGAACTTTAGAGAGCTTCAACCTTCGAACTACAGTGGGGACGAGACCCCGATGTACACAGATGATTGGGTGGCAAACACCAGAGACCTGTTAGATGTTTTGGAGTGCCCAGAAAACTAGAAGGTTCCTCTGGCAGTTTTCCTCCTCCGAGGTGAGGTAAAGGTCTGGTGGGACAAGTACCGGGCAGATGACCCCGCAGGTATTTGGTTATGAAATTGCCTTTTTTTTGGAAGTGATACGTTTTTTTTTAAATTAGTATGACCATACTTTTGGCCAGGTCGTACGTCAGACATGTTTACGTGGGACGAATTTTCTAGAGCCCTTGCAAGTTGGTTTGTGCCTCCTTCTGCACGACGAGGTCTCCAGGAGAAGTATTTTAGGCTTTTCCAGGACGACAGGACTGTTGCTGAGTACGAGCGAGAGCTTACCCATCTGGCTCGATATGCGGGCGTAATGCAGGGAGATCAGGCTGAGAAGTGCAGCCGTTTTGTAGATGGTTTGCGTTACTCGTTGAGACAACCGCTGATGACTATGGTCAACGCTGATTACAGAAGCTTACTGGATACGGCTCGCAGGCTAGAGGCTGATCAGCAGAAGGTTCAGAAGCGGAGTAATTTCCGTGCAAAGCGATCTCAGGATTCACATCAGCCACAACACAGCAGGAATGATCAAGGGAAGAACTAGAATAAGAAGCAGAAGCCTGATGCGAGGAAGAATGGTCAATCTGGTGACAGGAGCAGGGACTACCCCCTTTGTCCCAAGTGTCAGCGTCGCCATCCAGGTGAGTGTTTGGCCAGCGCGGGCGTGTGTTACAAGTGTCGTCAACCTGGACACATAGCTCGTTTCTATCAGAAAGTTGGTTCAAATCAGGTAATCAACATTTAGTTGTAATTTTGTGCATTTATGAAATTACTGTTGATGACAAATGTAATTTGTTCATACAGTCGAAGTTCGAGATTGGTGGCCCTAGTAGAGCAGATAAGGGCAAAACTTTGATGATTACTGATGGAAGACCACAGCAGGGTCGAGATTTGGTGCAGCCCAGAGCTTATGGGTTTGGTCAGCAAGAGGCAAAGAATCAGGAAGATGTAGTGACTGGTAAGTGTTTGATTTGCTTAACAAATTTATTTAATCCTCCGTTGTGACACTCTTTTCTTTTTGAAAATCATTCATGTAGGCATCCTTATGATTCGTGATTTACCCTCCAAGATTCTGTTTGATACGGGTTCCTCGCACTCGTTTATCGCAGAGTCTCTAGTGCGGAAACTGAATTTAGAAGTCTTCCCAGAGACAGTACCACTGGAAGTCATGATGTCTAATGGATCCCTTCTGCAAACCAGAGATAAGTGCAGGGTACCGGTGCAGTTTGGTGATACCGAGATTATCGTGGAAGCTTTGCAGCTACCTATTGCAGGATTCGATCTGATCTTTGGAATGGACTGGCTTTCGGCGGTCAACGCCAGGATTGACTGTAGGGCGAAGCAGATACAGTTTGAGGGCCCTAATCAGGCTGCGTTTTCTTTTCAGGGCTTGAAGGGATTTGTGAAGATGATCATCTCCGCAGTCCAAGCTAGAAGGTGCATCAGTAAGGGTTGTGAAACCTTCGTAGTACTGATGAACGCGGAGGCTAAGACTGACTTATTAGAAGTACGAGTGGTTCAGGAGTTCCCCGATGTTTTCCCGGAAGAGCTCTCTGGTGCCCCTCCAAATAGAGAGATTGAGTTCCCGATAGACTTGCAACCTGGGGCTACACCGGTAGCCAAATCCCCCTATCGGATGGCTCCTAGGGAACTAGAGGAGTTGAAGAGCCAGTTGCAGGAGTTGCTTGATTTGGGTTTTA
Source organism: Platanthera guangdongensis (assembly GCA_039583875.1). Lineage (NCBI taxonomy): Eukaryota > Viridiplantae > Streptophyta > Magnoliopsida > Asparagales > Orchidaceae > Platanthera > Platanthera guangdongensis. Next base: position 173,138,069 of record CM077155.1, read on the forward strand.
TACGTCCCAGTACTTCACCTTGGAGTGCTCCAGTACTTTTCGTGAAAAAGAAGGATGGTAGTCTGAGACTGTGCATAGACTACCGTGAGTTGAACAAGCTGACAGTAAAGAACAAATACCCGATTCCCAGGATTGATGATTTATTCGACCAGTTGGTGGGCTCGTGCACCTTTTCCAAGTTATATTTGAGGTCGGGCTACCATCAGTTGAAGATTTGGGACGTGGATGTCCAGAAGACGGCTTTCAGCACCAGGTATGGACACTTCGAGTTCGTGGTCTTGCCGTTTGGGCTAACCAATGCTCCTTCAGTATTTATGAACCGGATGAACAGGGTATTTCGGGAGTACTTGGATCGTTTTGTTATCGTCTTTATCGATGACATCTTAGTATTCTCAAGAAGTGCAAAAGATCATGTCGCGCATCTCAGGATAGTTTTGAGCACCCTCAGGAAAAACCAGTTGTATGCCAAGTTTTCAGAGTGTGAGTTCTGGCTTTCAGAGATTGCGTTCTTAGGCCACGTCATCAGTCAGCAAGGGGTTAATGTCGATCCGAAGAAGATAGATGTCATTAAGGATTGACAAGGCCGACGACAGTTTCAGAGGTTCGCAGCTTTTTGGGTCTTGCGTGTTACTACAGGAGATTCATCAGAGATTTCTCAAAGATAGTCTTACCACTGACTTCCCTCACCAGGAAGGGTAAGGGCTTGGATTGGACTATTGAGTGTGAATTGGCATTTGAGGACTTGAAAGACAGATTGATGACCGCACCGATCTTGAGTTTACCTTCAGGGCCTGACGAGTTTCAGATTTATAGCGATGCTTCAGGTCAGGGTTTGGGATGTGTTCTCATGCATCATGGAAAGGTCGTAGCGTATGCCTCGAGACAGTTAAAGGTTCATGAGAGGAACTATCCAGTGCATGACTTGGAGCTTGCAGCAGTCATACATGCTCTGAAGATTTGGAGGCACTATCTCTATGGCGTTCGTTGTGAGATCTTCACTGATCATAAGAGCCTCAAGTATATCTTCGATCAGCGAGAGCTAAATTTGAGACAGCGCAGATGGTTAGAGTTTCTATCAGACTACGACGTAGACATTCAGTACCATCCAGGAAAGGCGAACGTTGTAGCTGATGCCCTTAGCCGCAGAGGTTCGTGTTTCTTCCTTTTCACTCAGCAGGAGGAGTTAGTGCGAGAACTGGAGAGACTAGACATCATCGTTGTGCCCCGTTGTAGTTTATGTTCTGCAAAGTTGAGTTGGATGGAGATTACTTGCGACATTAAGGACAGAATCAGGACAGCTCTACCGTTGGATCCGAATATGACAGAGATTTGGATCTCAGTGCAAACAGGTCAGCAGGAGAGATTCATTATTCAGGATGATTTATTGTTGTATGATGGTAGAATGTGTATTCCCGATGTTAGTCACCTTCGTGAGGACATTCTATTTGAGGCACACAATTCCAGATATTCTATACATCCGGGTAGCACGAAGATGTATGCAGATCTCAAGAAGGTAGTCTGGTGGCCAGGTTTGAAGAGTGATGTTGCAGGTTACGTAGGGAACTGTGAGACATGCAAGTTGGTTAAGGCCGAGTGCCAAAGGCCTGGAGGCAAGTTGCAGCCACTTCCCATTCCCGAGTGGACATTCGAGGATATATCCATGGATTTCATACATGGTCTGCCGAGATCGCAGAGTGAGAATGATTCCTTATGAGTTATAGTAGATCGTCTTTCTAAGGTTGCCCATTTCATTCCTCTTAAGAAGACAGATCAGGGTCCCAGATTAGCACAGTTATATATAGACGAGATAGTTCGACTTCACGGTGTTCCCAGGACTATAGTTTCAGACCGAGATGACAGATTCACCTCCAGGGTGTGGCGATACATACAAGAGCGGTTGGGTACCAGGTTACATTTTAGCACCACTTTCCATCCCCAGACAGATGGACAGACTGAGCGCACAAATAGGACTTTGGAGGATCTGCTACGGATGTGCACTTTGGACTTTGGAGGAAAGTGAGAGAAATATGTTACTCTTGTGGAATTCTCCTACAATAACAGTTTTCAGACGAGTATTGGGATGACACCGTTCGAGGCCCTCTATGGTAGACGTTGTCGGACACCGTTATGTTGGGCTGAAAGTGAAGAGAGATCTACCATTAGGGAGTCATGGATTGATAAGACCACTGACAGGATCAAGCTCATTCAGGAGTGTATGAAGACAGCTCAGGATCGTCAAACCAAGTATCATGATCAGAAGCACATGTCAGTAGAGTTCAGTGTTGGAGACTATGTTTATCTGAAGGTCAGACCAGTCAGAGGAGTTTCTAGAATAAAGCGGATGAAAAAGCTGAACCCCAGATTCGTTGGTCCTTTTGAGGTGCTGGAAAGAATTGGTGAGGTTGCTTACAGGTTGGCCTTACCTGAGGAAATGAGTGGTGTACATGATGTATTCCACGTCTCCTATCTGAGGAGAGCAGTCGGAGATTTCAGTCAGATCATCAGTACCGAGGAAGCACAAATCGAGACAGATCTTAGTATTGGGGTTAGAACAGTCAGAATAGTGGATTCAAGGATACAGAAGTTTAGAAATAGAGAGATTCGCATGGTCAAAGTCCTTTGGATGAATTGTGGTCGTCCAGAGTATACTTGAGAGCGAGAGGATGAGCTTAAGAGTAATGCAGATTATTCTTTTCTCTTCGATTCAGGTATGATTACAATTTTCGAGGAAGAAAATTTTTGTTAGGAGGGGAGATTTGTAACATCTGTTAATTGACACAGAAATTTATTTAAATTTGTAGGGGCATGTCGCGACGGATTTTGATCGAGGCAGCGCGTCGTCAAGGTATATTGTTACTCTTTCTTATGTTAGCGACCGTTAGTTTGTTAAGTGCGTTAACAATACTGTGTAACGCATGTTATTTTAGATTCGACGCGCACGGCGGTATGAGTGGAAATGGGGTGCCAATAGCAGGCCTAATCCCCCCCCCTATTCATGCGGTTATCAAAACCGCATTAACCCATGAAGTTAATCCCGCACGCCTCATTCGACGGGAGAAAACCGCAGCCGATTTCTGTTTCCGTTCCGCAAGCAGGCGCATGAGCGTTCCCGTCTCCTGCACGCAGCGACGCCGGGCGAAGCCGACGCCTCTTGTGCAGCATTTCGCCGACCAATCCTCCCCTAGAGCGCCTCTCCGACTTCTCCTCCTTCCTCTACGAGCGCCGGTGGGCATTCCTTTTCTTTCCTTGACCGTGGAAGTGTCAGATTCAACCCTAGCCGGTGGTAGTGGAAGCGATTTTGTTTTCGGTGAGTCGATTCCTCCCTTATCTCTTTTCCCTCATGGAGATCCTTCGTTTTGGAGATTAGGCTAAACAAAATTTTGTTCTTAATGCCCTAAATAGGTTTTGGAGTTCGTGATCCACCGCGAATCTGGTGTTGGACGCGTTGTGAGCCTTTATCGCCCTCAAGCAGAGGTATTATACTATGTTTTGGTCCTTCATTTGCTTACCCTAGCCATTGCGAGATTTCTTTCCGGATAACCCTAAAAGGGAAAGTGTGTAATTTAGGTTATCTCGGACTACAGAATTTTTGGTGGCCTCGGGGCAAGGTTCCGGAAGTCCGCAGTAGTCAAATTTTACGTCAGAAAAGCAAATGTCGTCGCGCCGAGTGTACGAGCGTCGCAACACCACTGTAAGGAATTTTAATTCTTTTTAGTTAGACATATCAAGAAATTATTTTATGCACTTACGTGTAAACTTCGTCTGAGCATCATAGTCAAGCACATAAAAGGGTTTGCAGTGGGAAAAAGGTCGCGGAATTAGTTGTAGGGTAAATCCTTTTCCAAGACCCTAATAGCCAGATCAAATATACTAGTGTTAGGTGCGAAATCTTATACGTTTACGCAAGTGTGAGAATTTGTCTAAGTTAGGGCGTGAATGTCCCTTCTAGTCGACCATGAGAAAGTTAAGGGTCGCTTAGTAGTACACAAAAAGAGATGTCCCAAGCAGGGTAGCATTTGACCAAAAAGTCAGTAAGCACACTTCAGTCTTTTCGTGCTTGGTAGAGGCGCACTACCTTTCTCATAGGGCATATGGTATCCTATGAGTAGCAGTGTCTTGGGAGTTGACTCCCTTTGAGACAGTTAGTAGATTCGAGACCGTGTCCGCGTGACACTAGAACAATTGAGTTCGTCAGATGGTCTCGGGTCGTCAGTTTCAGTTGCGCGTTAGGAGCTACTCTGCCTAGAGCCTTCCTAGTAGAGGTGCAAGCTATAGGTCGCCTAGAACTCAAGTATAGACCTGACGTGAGACAGTACGCCAGTTAGTGAACGCCGGGACTTGGGTTAGTGAACTGAAAGTCGCAAACATAAAACATGTAGTGTTCTGAAGGCATGCATAACATATAGCATAAATGTTTTAATGCATAAAACTATTTTCAAAAGGCATGCATTCATCATTCAAAAAATGTTTTTAGTGTCAGTATGAGTTATTTTTCTTTACTCTGATCCCTCGTCGGAAATGTTTTTACAGGAGACCCAGGTAGGAAACTACACCTAGGATGAGCGTTGGTGGCGTCAGTTTGTAGTGTTTTCTTCCCATTCAGTTTTCCTTTACTTTCAGCATATACTTATAGTTGTGGACAATGTAACTTGTTAGTGTTTTATATATCTTGTATCAGACATATTATGATAGTACAGATTTTCAGTTATTTCAGTTCTATTCCTGTGTAGTGGTTCTGTGATTACAGATTTCAGGTATGTGAATACCCTTAGTTTACTTACTTAGCTTCCGTTGCTAGTTATAAAAAATTTTAGTAGCTTCTACTTTATACCTGCTGCATACTAGTTTTAATACTGTTTCCTAGTTCTCTCTATATCACTGACCCGGCCGGATAGCTGATTATTGTAAAACTGGGAAGGGGTGTTACACAAGTAAAATTATCTGCGATCATAATCTCGTGACATTCCAAATATATTAACTATAAGACATTAACTCGACAGATTAGACATTCGATTCTTCAATTCATATGACATCACAAACATACATGGGTGAATTCATATAATTATAAGAACAGAGCAAGTAATTGAAATTCAATGTTTGCAAGAGAGAGAGAGATCTCTACTTGTCTTAAATGAGCCTGAATCTGAAAGAGGCGACTGAGCGGCGCAAGCAATGCTAACAATCTTATTTCGAACCTGTACAAGAACGACGAAAGCGATAAAGCAAAATTATCACAATGCTAACACAGACAATTATTCGCTACAATTTTGAATCAGAGGTGGCTAAGAGATTTACCTCCCTCAAGAGTGAGGGAAGAAGAGATTCCACGCGGAGACGGAGGCTTGGCTAGGGGAAAACCCTAAATTGGAGAGGGCTTCCTTCACGAACCGACCATGGATGCGACGATCGATGCCAGAGAACACAACTACAACGAAAAATAAACGATTATTATAGGGAAAAATCTGAGTCATGAATTATACGCAAATTGGAGCATGCAAGTTCCAAAATAAATTCAAGGAAGAAAGAACACGTGGGGAAAGAGGAAACTCTTACCAATAGGAACCAAATCCGAGCCAAAGGAGGCAAATTTGGGCAGAAAAATTCTGAGTAAAGAGGGTATTAAGGAAACCCTAAGACATCCCTCAGCAAAACCCGGCCAAGACGAAGACGAGGAGGCGAAATTAAGGTTGTTGGAGAAGAGGCGGCTGCCAGGACTTAGAGAGGCGGGAGGAGCAACCATAGGTGGTTGTCGACCCTTGGAGGAGACGGAAGAGGGTTGCCGGCCAATGAGGAGGGAGAAGCTGCTGGCCAGAGCAAGAGGAGGAGAAGGGAGAGGCGCAGGAGGCGGAGCTGACCCCTGGAGCGGAGGAAATCGTCGGCCATGGCAGGAGGCCACGGGATCGGGAGAGGCGGCCAAGCGGAAGACGGGCTTGCGGGATCGAGAGGTTTGCGGGAAACGAATAGAGACGGGATCGGGAAAACCCTAGACCGAGCGGGAGAAATAAAAGCGGAGGAGCTGCGGGTTTAGGTTTACTTAGGCAAATTACAAATACGTCATTTCTCTTAACCTTATAATTTAAACCTTTTTTTTAATTACGCGTTGTTACAGAAATGAAGACCTAGTTTAAATCTAGGGCGTGAGGAACAACTTACTTCTTGATATGTTAAGGATCAACATCTCAAATTAGGGAGATAAGGACCAACTTCGCAGTCTCCATATACCCTCATGCTTGGGGGCCAATTATCGATCACGTAGGGTCCGCGTCATATCTTTAGTTCTTGATCTTTAGCTTTAGTAAAGACAAGTTTCAATGGGTACAAGCAACCCAGCAACCTTTAAAGGTTTTTTAGTGAGCTGAAATTACTTCAAATGAAACAGCTAACCATGTGCTGATCATTGTTGGCCTTGTAGTATCGTAGAATGATTTTTGAGTGATAACAAAAAAAACTGCTAGAAAGAACCCTATAATAAGGGAGAAGTGATGTGGTTGTAGACTTCAACTAATTGAAAACTTTCTTAAAGATTGTATAGAAGCTTGGAAATTCCATGTTGATGCATCTGTTAAGATAGGCAAAACCTCAGGTGTATGTTGGGGGCAGACATATTACCTTGAAGTAGTGTGGTGGGTCCAATCCATTATCTATATGTTTAAGTAAATGATGTGTCATGTACTTCTATATTTCGTGTATGTTCAATTAAATGTCTTGTCGCTTAGTTTATATTTCGAGCATGTTGTGGTCGGTTTGAGGGTAGCGACCTAATCACCATGTCTTCTTTATAATTTGTGTTGTGTCATTAGTCTTTATTTTAAGGACTCATTGTGTCATGAAAAACGAGAAGCAATTGCTTAATCTCTTATTTCTCTCCCCTCCCTTTCTCTCTCTTAGTTCTCGTCTCTTCTCCTTTCTCCCCCTTCCTCTTTGTGGTTGGTTAGAGTTGCATAAGCCTCCTCTCTCCCCTTCATCCCCCTTCTCTGTTAGGTTGAATTTGTCTCCCTTCTCGCATTCTTGTTGAGGACGGTTGGTTACCTTATATCTCCACCGTCGCAACCACCTCATATATGATGTTGCGCTATGGGTTAGCATGTAATAACTTGGTACCAATGCCACAACTTCCACCTACTACTAGTCGTTGTCGTAACCTCTTTTAGACGTACAACAAATTGTTGAACTCTCACGACCCTCTCTGCAATCTACATCCTCAATGACGACAAATGTCAACATCCTTTGTGCAGAGCAACGCAACACCCACATAACCTGCACAACGTCATCTCTTCTGTCCCACTTGTTTGTTGAGCACCCTTCTGAATCAAAAGGTCTCCCAGTCGAATTTGACCAACACAACGATGCAATCCAAGGAGATGTCACATGTCATCTATTGTCACTGATCGTGTCGGTCTCCTCCTACGCCAGTTCACCTACTGCCATTTCTTCTGCTTCCAGCAAACGAATTGGTTGATCTCCTTCGATGCTGCAAAAACCAACCTCTCATTTCTCCCACTTCTAGCATGGTCATCTTCTTCCTCGTCCACTTGGCCTCACGAGCGCACTATCTTTTTTTCTCTTTACCTCCATTTCCAACACAACTGCATGCTTCCTTACTCAAGATGCATGCCCGTTTGTCATGCCATCTTAGTTATTTTCTTCACGTTAGCAATAAACCATTCTACTTCCCAAGACAACCTACCTCTGCATCAAGCCTAGCATCAATGGGGATCCTTCCAATTATGAATTACTTGATTAATCATTTATTGGATTAAGGTGCTGATTAATTGATTACTTAATTCACTTCGGCATGGTGACCCGTTCTGACGCTCAACCTGAAATCCAGGAGATACTGCAAAGGATGTGTGAAGTATGAGGAACATCCAAGGCAATCTCAAGTAACACTATCACTGCTCTCCGAATTATTGTAACCTCGCTTGAGTGGGGTCCGATCGGAACGACAAACAAAGAGAGATCACCAATCTCTGCATATCAAATTATACTATTGTCATGCCCCACAGTCTCCATCCAACTGACAACTCTCTAGACGCAGATTTCGCCAACTTTGAGTTCCACACTACCTATCTCGTTGGAAACTATCGAGGCATCCAAGTATCTAACCAACGATTCTCTAGCCACAAATCTCTGTGGTCACTATTTTGCAGGCACTCCATCGACCCGTCCATCCTGATGCATTGATGCAATCTATACTCAAGCAAAGACCCTTTGACAACATCGCCATCATTCACGACACCCTCCAACATGACAAAGGCTCCCTTCCCAATAATGTTTTGGCGTGAAATCAAGGAACCTAATAGACCGCCTTGCAAGGTTCTATGCCCTTCTATGAGCTTGAGTGAAAGCTCGAAGTGAAGGAGGGGTAGAGTGTTATAGCCTTATAGGTTTGCACGATCCATTATTTATATGTTTGATTATATATCATGTTATGTACTTCTATATTTTGCATATGTTCAATTAAATATCTTGTCGTTTATTTTATCTTTTGAGCATTGTGTAATAGGTCAGAGTACATGGACCTAATTATTGTATCTTGTATCTTTATAATTCATGTGGCATCATGTAGTCTTTATTTAAGGACCACTTGAGTTATGGAGAAAGACAAGCAATGAATTAATCTCTTATTTCTCTTTTAATCTCTATCTCTCACTCTCAGTTCTCTCATCTCTTCTCCTTTATCCTCCCCTCTTCAAGTTAGGATTAGAGTTGAGCAAGACTCCCCTCTTCCGCCTTCATCCCTCTCCGACACCACCTCTGAGATGGTTGAGGGTAGATGGAGATAGAGGAGGAAGAAAGAAAAATAGAGATTAGCGAAAACATGCCCTTGTTTTCATTCCATGCCTATTAATGTCATTTCCATATAAGCAATAATAATATAAATGTTGGAATTAAGGTGCTGAAATAACAGGGTTTGCTAAAAAAAATATTGAAATTAAGTGGCACTAATTTCAATTTTTCAAAATCTCCTCCTTTCCACGCATTACGCATTATTGTCAGTGCAACGACGGTTGTACGTATCCCCCCAAATTGTGTCTACAACATAATTCTTGTTTGTTGGTCTTTTGAGGGACAGCCTAGTAGTGTTAGGGCATAATGGTTATTTTGTAGTCTATCCTAACTTCATGTGGGTGGTGAGAGGTGGTGATGTGTACCAGATACCAGGTGTTAGGCCATCAATCTACCCAATTATGGGACAAGGCACAAAGGTGGTTAAAAGATGTGGGCAGAGGGTGAACATAGGGATTCTTATGAGAATAAATGCTTAGGGTCTGTTTGGGGTGGTGGTGGTGGTACTGCGGTCAGGAATGCGGTTGTGTTGTTTGGAGAAACTGCATTTTTGTGTTATCACAAATGCGAATGTAGTTTTATTTGTTTGTTGAACAACGATTTTTTCTGCGGGAGGAAGAGTATGAAGGGCTGTGATTTTTTGTGTCTTATTTGCCTTATTTTTGTTGCCATGGTATACTATATTTCTTTTTAATATTGTATATATATATATATAATAAAAGTTTTAAAACTAAACTGAGAAAAGTATCAACTTAAATATTATAATGTCCTAACAAAACAATTGAAATGTTCAAACGAGATTACTGCAATGTTCGACATAATAATTTTAGAAATAAACGGTGCTAAGTAACTTTAAATCATCAGTCCCTCCACGCGCATAAGCTTCACCTAAAAATCAAAATAATGAAAAAATGTTAGTAACAATTAATTTTCATGATAACTCTCAAATTTAAAATGGAATCTGAAAGTACCCAAGTTTTTTTTTATCTGATTGGCTATTTGATCTCTTAAGACGACCATTTCATCAGCCCCTCTCCCTTCGAACAAGGTCAGCATCAATTTTATCAGGTGCATTTGTATCTTGATGTATATAGTTCTCGTCGTCCACACAACACCGAACTCTGGGTCCTCACTTGAAGGATGCCTACGAATATAGTTATGTGTACTAATTGTAGAAACCACGATTAAAACTTATTTTTTGAATGGATATTGCCGCATATCGTGAACTATCCCCCATTTTAAGATGAGTGGCAACACACAGGGGGCCTCATTGGGCCACTACAGTACCCCGTGACCCCGTCCACGACAGTACTATGGACACAACAATGCCATTTCCTCCACCGTCCCTTCAGTCGTGCTCACCTCCGCTAGGACGCACACGAATCGCATGTGCACACCCAATGGTACCCTTGTCGTTCACAGTCCACCAACCGTCGTGCGAATGCAAGCCGTGTGCGCCCTAGCGAATGTGGGCACGACTAAAAGGACAATGGAGGAAGTGGCGTTGTTGTGGCAGGAGTACTATCATATACGGGGTACTGTCGCGGCCGCACAGGGGTCCTCCTGTGCACTGCCACTCGTATATAAATAAACGTTTTATATGTATTTGCGTCATATATTTAAATGCTATATATATAACCATGTTTATTGTTTTATATTATACATCATAAAATAACATTTCTATTATATACTTTAGAAAGCGACTTCACTTTTCAACTTCACACACAATATTTTACATAGATGAATATATACACTGCCCACTGCTTATTATATTTTAATTATTCGTCGCCTGTGTAGGAAGAGCTTCAGTCATGACGGATGAATTGTTCGTGACCGACGCCAAATGGTTGTTCATTATTCTGCATGTTTGATCAGTTGTCATAATTCTATAGAGTATCATGAAAAATGTCTATATGATGTAATATGCACATATGATTCTTGTGTGTCAATTTTTACATTTCTTCATATTAACTTGTAAATGTTATATCTATACTATTTTAAAAGGAAAAAACACCTTTTGGTTAAACATTCATCCTTGTCATTTTACCCCATCTTATCACAAAATATTCAGTCTCATTAATTTATGTGTTTTTTTAAAATATATGCTCTCATATAGGCAAAATCTCCTACCTATAATAAAAAATATGTTCTCACTGTCACGTGCAAATCCCCATGCACAAGGAGAAAACGAAGGGCGGGCGGAGTATATCGCTCGGGGATTTGCGAGCGGCGGTGGTGCCGTCATGCTGAGGCAATGTCGTGGTCGTGATATTGTCGCGCGGGGCATTGGGGGCCTGCCCCGTGCACTATCGTGATTAGCCGTAGGGGCGGAGCCCCGTGCCTATCACTCGTATTCATATAAATCAAGTTAATTTCTAGTTTTAACTTAATTGTTATTAAATGAATAATTTCAATGTGTACCGATTTAAATTTCAAGTCGATTTAGATTCATGTATTTAACAATTGAAGCTACGTATTATGGCACCCTTAGAATGCAACTCAGGTAATTACTTTTGGATTAAATATCCTTTATCAGCTGTATTTGTGCTGGATATTCTATCTTATTTGCTAGTGAGAGTGTCATCTATATACTCTTTGCATATCTGATATCATATCAATGAAATAAACTATATCTTTGCAACCTTAACCTGTGAATTTCAAATTTAAAATAAATTTTGTATGTTTGGTTAGGGATAGTAGATTGTAAACTTAAACTTGCATGTTTCTTTGGTGCTCAATTATATCAAGAACACTGGAAATTACAGATATTCTGAATTTTCCTATTGCCAGCCAGATCATATATTGGATGATGCTATTTTTGCTGAAATTAAAATTGGGAAGAATAGAGCTCAGAGAGGGTCATATTTGTTCCGTTCACTTCTAATAGGAGGTGCTAAGTTAGCTTTTGGTTCCGACTGGCCGGTAAGTATCTAATTATATTTCATGTTTTATTGGTTTATTGCTTGCTTCACAACTATTTCAATGTAGCTTTTTTTGTATATGTATTATATTTTTTGCAGGTTGCAGACATTGATCCGTTGAGTAGCATCAAAACAGCGATGACGCGCATCCCCCCTGGAGAGGAAACTGCATGGATTCCCAATGAATCTATTGAACTGGATGATGCTTTAAATGCGTAAGTCCCAATGATGCATTTTCTTTTGTGTTATTATTTCATGCCCCATTAACTTTTTCTAGCTTATTTGCATAATGTGCCTGATAGTGCTATCAAATAATTTAATAATTGACAGCTGTCGTTAATTCCAGGTTTTTCTTACCGAATAAAATGTTTTGTAACTAATTCCAATTTTTTATTACTGAATGTAATGTGGTAGGCCTGGTATTTTTAAAATAATAATTAGTGTTGTTTGCTATTGTTGATTCTACATCCTAACTCTTATATAGTGAACTAAGGGAAACCGCAAAACATGTGAACAATATATGAACTAATCAGCGGAAAATGGCTAAGGAATGTGATATGATCCGGACCCGGTTCGGAGAGGTCTATCATCGGAAGGGGCCAAAGAACAAGGCGATTGAACCAACTGGTTCAGTCTCTCCCTCCTAAGCCAACCAGACGGGCCAAGCCGGTTCAACGGCTGAGTATTTGGGGGGATGCGGCGGCATCCCCTAGGGCATCGAGAGTATTCGCAGGTATTTCCTTTTTGTTTCTTCCGTAGGAGTAGCAGTTCCTATCAATTGGTATCAGATGAGTTCTCCTCCATTGCAGATCATGGCAACCCACGACACACGCCTCACGACACTGGAAGAGGGGAACAAGGCCTTTGGTACCTCCTGGAGACGCTGAAGCAGAAGTTGTCGCAAAAGATTAGCGACGGGGAGGAGCACTCCCGTGCGGCTTTTCTATAGGCGACGACTGTGCTCGGGGAGCTACTTGGCCGCATTGAGCGGGCACCCGATCGTGGAAAAGGTATAGCAGCCGGCGGTGTGGTCGATCTCAGCAGCGCGGGAGAGTCGACAGCTGATCGGAGGAAGGCAGCAAGGGCTCTGTCGATTGCACCAGACGGCGGGATCGAAGGGCTGTGGAACTGTCGTTTCCGGCCAGCGAGCCCAGGTCCAATAGCCGCGCGGATTTTGAGGGACCGGCCAAGGCTCTAGGGGCTTCTGCGGCTTCACCAGAGACCTGGGGGGTTTCCGCTAGCAACAACAGCTGCAGACGGCGTGGCAGGAGGATAGAAGGTTCCAGAGGGGTGCAGAGACGAGAAGAGGAAGCGGTCATCACTACCGGCAGCCTCATGTGGGTGGGGGGGGAGGAGAAGGAAGCAACAGAACCGACATGGGATGGCGCAGGCAAGGTTGTAGATGTCGGATGTCGGGTTCATGTCGGTTTGGGTTTGAAATGTCGTATGTCGGATTGCGGGGGATATATCGGAGATATTTTACAATATCGGATTTTAATATTTAAATAAAGATTACAGTATTTATAAACATATTTTTTGCAAATAAGTAAAAATGTACAGACAAATAACTATAACAATGTATAGACAAATAAATATTTATAACATTTTTTTGAAATAATTTTGAAAGATAAAGGAGAACCCCATGTAATTATGCAAAGTTGGAGGGGAGTTTTTCTTAGCATAGGAGAAACAAAAATCACTGCAGATTTACACAAGGAAAGATATGAACTTAGCTATTGCAAGAAAGAAACCTAACTATAGCATTAGTAAGAATCTTACAGTAACACAAGTTTAATAAAACTTTTAGATCTTATAACTTGATCAATTTAATAACTCCAAATAAAATTTTCAATTGTCGCAGAAACAAGAAGAAAGAAGAAGAAAGAAGAAGGAGGCTTACAGTGGAGTGAAGTAGCAGAAACCCTAAAGCCCGACATCGACTCCTCGCATCCTCGCCTGCGATGCCAATTCGTAGAAAGCCCGACGTCGTCGTCTACTCCTCGCCTGCGATGCCGATCCGTTGCCTCGTCACCGGAGAAGGAGCTGTCGAGTGTCGACCACTCCGCCAGAGCGACTCTCCAGTAAAATTTAGGGTAGAGCGAGAAATGTTGAATGCGTGAAATGGACTCGTGAAGTGGAAAAATATGGGTCTCGTGAACTTTGTTTTTTTGTATATTAAATATAATATCCGAAATATCGGGTTAGAGATATATCGATATATCGGGATATATTGTCATTTTTTTACAAAACGATATTTTTGTCAAACAAATCGGTTTCGTTGCGGTTTGCACCCAAAACCTTTATGTCGGCCGACATGTCCGACATGTCGGCCGATATCTACAACACTGGGCGCAGGGGCATTCGAACCCCACACAGAGGGGAAGGAGAGGCACTAGCGGAGGACCACTGAGGTCGGGGGCCCATCATGCAAGGCAGGGGAAGACCGGGGGAGAATGGGGGTCGTGGAATCATGGCTAGGCACAACCTCCAGATTTCCCGGAGGTGTGGGCACTGCTGCAACACCGCTCACCGGTGCAGCCCCGACAGTCGAGAATGGAGTTTCCTAAGTACAAAACGGCGACCAACGGGAATGAATCGAGAGGGCCGAGATGTTTTTTGAGTACCAAGAGCTTTCCAAGCACCAATGGGTGCACATCACGTCTTTTCATCTTGAAGGGGAAACCTATCAGTGACTGAGCTAGTGGAGGAGGCAGCGACCCTACCCCACATGGGAGGAATTCTGTGATGGGCTTATCGCGAGGTTTGGGCGAACCGAATATGAGGACTTCAATATGATGTTGAATAAGTTGAGATAGATAGGGACCGTCAATGAGTATAGAAAAGAGTTTGAAAGGTTAGCTAACCGGCTGCAGTGGTCAAAGAAGGCGCTTCTGGAGTGTTTTATGGCCGAACTCAAGGAGAAAATCAGTGACGAGGTGTAGGCATTTCAGCCCAGGAGCATAGCACAAGTCATCTGGATGGCCCGGTTGCAGGAGGAAAAACTGGAAAGGGAGCAGTAAGGAAGCGAAACCGGGTGCGTTCAAAGGGACCAGCAACTCAGCCACACGGAAGGAAGCAACGGTGAAGCAATTATCGTGGCAGGAGATGCAGGATCGGAGGACTAAGGGGGTGTGCTACACTTGCGAAGAGCAATTTGTTCCCGGCCACAAGTGTAAGGTGGTTCAGGTTTACATGTTGCAAGAGGAACCAGGGGCTACCGAGGACAGCTCACCCGAGGAGAGGGAGGTCCTCGATTTGGAGGAGATTGAAGTATTCATTCATGCTTTAGAGGGTGGAGGGAAACCCTCCACGATGAGAATATGACAGGAAAGATGGCGGATCAAAAGATTTCCAAACTGGTGGATAGTGGGATCACCCACAACTTTATTAACACTGAGGTAGCCACGAAATTAGTTATCACACTGACGGAGGACAAGGTGTTCAAGGTGCTCGTAGCAGATGAAAATCTCCTACAGTGCACGGGGGCCGTGTGAAAGGTGCCACGTACGATGCAAGGATTCATGTGTCATGTGGATTTGTATATACTACCAGCCCAGGGATCAAATGTCGTCTTGGGGGTGCAGTGGTTGATGTGGCTGAAACTAGTTACGAACGACTGAGAGAACGTGACCATGGAGTTCACACATGATGGGAAGAAGCACATGCTGCAAAGTAATACGGGCCCTTGGGTGAGGAAGCCACTATCTTTTCTCTGTACAAATGGATCAAGCAGGACTACCCCTTGGCTTGGGTCCTAACCGACGGAGATCCGAGGGAGCGGAAGGAAAGGATTCCAGAAAAGTTGCAGGAGGTCTTGGGAAGGTGTGAGGAGGTCTTCGAGACACCAAAGGGGTTACCACCACCGCGTGCATGCAATCACTGGTTCATGATTAAGGAGGGCGTGGAGCCCACCAGTGTCCTGCCATACAGGTATCCCCACATACAGGAGGAGATCGAGAGATGCGTCCGGGAAATGTTGCAGGAAAGGACCATTCGACACAACACAAGTCCATTTTCTTCTTTGGTCCTATTGGTGAAGAAGAAGGACGGAACTTGGAGATTCTGAATAGACTACAGAGAGCTCAACGAGGTCACAGTTAAAGAAAAGTTTCAATTTCGATCATTGACGAGCTGCAGGATGAATTGCAAGGAACGCAATATTTCACGAAGTTGGACTTATGAAGGGCACTACGAACTCCTAGTGATGCATTTTGGATTGACGAATGCGTCGGCGACCTTTCAGGCGATCCTGAACGGAACATTCAAGCCATGGTTGGAGAAGTTTGTGCTAGTCTTCTTCGACGACATACTCATCTACAGTCCAAGTTTGGAGGCACATGTTGAGCACCTAAGGAGGGTGCTGCAAGTTCTCAAGGAGAAAAGATGGTATGTGAAGAGGTCTAAGTGCTCGTTCGGGCAACAGGAGGTGGAGTATCTGGGTCACTTGGTGAATAGCGAAGGGGTTCGGCCAGACCCACGAAAAATCCAGAGCATGACGGAGTGGCCCACGCTCACCAACATCAAGATGTTGAGAGGGTTTCTGGGGATAACGGCTACTACTGAAAGTTCGTGAAAGACTACGGAAAGATTGCGAATCCGCTAACTGCATTACTTCAAAAGGGGATGTTTGATTGGGAAGGGATGCAGATTGCGGAGTTAGCGTTTGAAGCACTAAAGGAGGCTATGGAGACTACCCCGGTGCTAGCATTACCAAATTTCTCCAAGTTGTTCATAGTGGAAACATATGCATCTGGAGCCGGCTTGGGGGCAGTCCTGATGCAGGAAGGGAGGTCTTTGGTATACTACAACAGGGCGAATCAGGGGAAGACGTTAGGGCTCTCTGTTTATGAAAAGGAAATGTTGGTGATCTTGCATGCGATTGGGTATCTCATAGGAAGGCACTTCAAAATATGAACCGGCCACCAGAGCTTAAAGTACTTCCTGAAGCAGCGGGTCTCGTCGCTAGAGCAACAAAAATGGATGACAAATATGTTGGGGTACGACTATGAGATAGAATATCGTAAAGGGAAAGAGAGTAAGCTCACCGACGTGCTTTCGCGCTTGCCTTCGACGAATTCTATTTTCGCTAACTCTGCGCCGGTCTGGGGCATAGTGGAGGATGTCCATCGGGAGGTGCTAGCCAATAGGGAATTAAGCCATATATTGACAAATATTGCAAAAGGTAAGGGGTGGAAACGGTCTACCATGCCATCAATGGCCATTTGTATTACAAGGGATGCTTGGTGGTGGCACCAGGATCCCCACTAAGGCAGCAGTTACTCCACGAGTTTCACGACACACCCAGCGGCGGGCACTCCGGAATACTGCGGATCAAGCAAAATGTGTATTGGAAGGTGTCGAGAGAAAAGTAAATGACTTGGATTAAATGAGGAAACCCTAATCCCCTCTATATATGGAAGCGGAATAGGAAAAACAAGAAAAATACAATAATAATAATGCGCATCTCGCCCCCCCCCCCCCCCCCCCCCCCCGCAAGTTGGGTGCGTGATGTCTAACATTCCCGACTTACCAACAAGTTCTTTAAAGAAACCATTGTATAATCCCTTTGTGAGTAGGTCTGCCAATTGTTGCTCAGAGGGCACAAACGGAGTGACAACAATGCCTTTATCTATATTTTCTTTAATGAATTGTTTGTCGATTTCAATATGTTTTGTACAGTCATGTTGCACAGGGTTGTGAGCAATACTGATCGCAATCTTGTTATCGCAGTATAGCGTGATAGGCTCACTACTTTTAAATCCAAGATCGGTCAAAATGGTACGTATCCATAGCCATTCACAGATTCCGTAAGTCATAGCCCTGAACTCCGCCTCAGCACTTGATCTGACAACCATATGTTGTTTTTTTACTCCAAGTGACTAAATTTCCACCCACCATAGTGCAATACCCAGACGTGGACCGTCGATTTTCAATCGATCCAGCTCAGTCAACATCCATGTACACCTCAATAGTCAGCTCTTTATTTGATGAAAGCATGATTTCTTTCCTAGGAGAGGACTTGAGATATCTGAGGACACGATGAGCAGCATCTAAATGATGAGTCCTTGGGGAATGCATATATTGACTGAGCACTCATACAACATAGGAGTTATCTAGGCGAGTATGCGACGGGTATATTAGTTTTCCAACCAGCCTCCGAAAGCTGGGTATGTCCTCAATCATGTCACCGTCATCTTTTCCAAGTCTGTGGTTGACTTCGATTGGAGTGTCAGCCGGTTTGCACCCCCTCATTCCCGAAGCTTCAAGAATGTCTAGAGTGTACTTTATCTGTGATATTAATATCCTGTGTTTGGACCTTGCAACCTCAATACCCAAGAAGTACTTGTGGTTCCCCAAGTCTTTTACTTCAAATTCTTTCGCCAGTCTCACTTTCAATGCCTGAATCTCATTTTGATCATCATCTGTTATAATGATGTCATCTACATAAACTATCAGAGCAATTAGTTTTCCTTCATTATTTTTGATGAAAAGAGTATGATCCTCATTGCTTTGGGAGAATCCAAAGCATGTCATTGTCTTATGAAATCTCCCAAAGCAAGCTCTAGGTGATTGTTTCAGACCATGCAAGGATTTCTTCAGCTTGCACACTTTGCATTTAGATCCTCTGGGAGAGAGACCAGGAGGTAGAGCCATGTATACCTCTTCTTCCAGATCACCATGAAGGAACACATTTTTTATATCAAGTGGCTGAGACTCCACCCCTTGCAGACCGCACACGACAGGAGAATCCTTGTAGAGTTCATCTTAGCAACAGGTGCAAAGGTTTCCTGGTAATCAATACCAGTCGTCTAAGTGTACCCTCTAGCAACCAGCCTAGCCTTGTACCTTTCCACAACTTCCTAAGTGTTCTGTTTGACAGAGAACACCCACTTGCATCCCACAACATTCTTTCTTTTAGGCAGATGTACAAGGTCCCATGTGTGATTCTTATCCAGGGCATGCATTTCTTCAAGCATAACCGCCTTCCACCTGTCAT
Organism: Platanthera guangdongensis; assembly: GCA_039583875.1. NCBI lineage: Eukaryota > Viridiplantae > Streptophyta > Magnoliopsida > Asparagales > Orchidaceae > Platanthera > Platanthera guangdongensis. The sequence goes on from CM077155.1 coordinate 173,156,777, forward strand.
CAGAGAGAGCATCCTCCCACGAAGTAGGGATTGAAGTAGCGTCCAAAGAAGAGACAAAAGGTCTATGGGAAGCTGATGCAGGACGGTGCGAAGGGTTTACGCACCTGTCGGCTATTTCTAGGAAACCCTAATTGTATGCAACGAAATATGATTTTTTTGTTAAAAAAAAATTGAGCGGGCGTTGCACAGAGTTTATGAAATTAAACAACGTAATTTTGTAGGCACGAAATCACTACGTTGTCAGAAAATGAAATTTCTTAAAAATGGTTCAGTTTTAGATCCGGGAAGGAAGCTCGCAACTTTCGTTCCGTTCCCTTTTGTCGTAGCACAACGGAAATCGTGAACTCCAAATACGTTTCCGTTTGGAGTTTTCGACGTAGCGTTTGCTGACGAAACTCAGGCGAAAACCCGGCAAACAGTCTATTATCCTACGAGAAAATATTGAGGCGCACACAAAGTAAAAGAAAGAAACAATTACCCACGGAAGAGGCGTCTTCCGTATTCGAAGTCGAGGGCGATCACGCGAGAATTCCTCGTCACCTTCGATCTCCGCTCCCAGGTCGGCCGCTATCGCATACGGGCACCAAGGAATTAAATCGCTCCCTCACACGAGGTGGTTCCACGGAATCACTCACAAAGTAAGGAAGCCACAAACTAACAACCTAAATTCACTCGCTCTCACACTCAAGGTGGTTCCACGTAACCTCAAGCACTGAAGGTGGATCCACGAAATCTCTAACACTTGATCTAAAATTCACTCACCACAGCGACATTAACATTCACTATTCACGGGCAAGCAATGACCTGGCATCGAGCACACCTAATCCTAATCAATAATACCCCAATCTGGTACAGGTAACAAATAACCACACTCCAAGCCTACTAGCAACAGGAATCCGAGTAAGCCCACAGTACAATTAAAATTACTGTTTGTCTTCTCCGATTACACCCTCCACCGCTACAGGACTAACACACACAGGAGCAGTAACATTCGCTAATCTCATTTAACAACTACAAGAACTCAAGCAGGAGAACCTCTCCTTGGACAACAACAACAAGGCTCCAATCTAAGCATTACCTTTCTAACAGGCTACAGGAATCATGAACTTGGAAGCAAATTCACACAGAAACATTTTCATCATTCTTTTTTCAAATTTCCATCACCAATCGGAACGGAATACCTCATCCCTTTATATAGGGTTACAACGAAGACAAATCGAAAGCAAAATAACTGAAAACCTGCACACAGAAAATGTGGCCATGGCGGTAGAGGCCGGAGCTGAACTCGCGTCGTGGAGGCGTGGACATGGCAGCGGTTTGGAGGAGTTGTGGCCCACGATCTGTGGCGCGGAGGGATCGTGGCCGGGAGAGATGCAGAAACTGTCCACGATGCGTGGCGCGGAGGGATCGTGGTCGGCGGTGGGATCTTCCGAAGACGCGGCGGAGCTGGATCGTGCTTCGCGGAACCCTAATGTTGCGGCTCTGTTTTTTTTTTCTCGGGCCGATTGAGAAGAGGAACAACAGTGCTCTGCTTTGGGGATGGGTGAACCGGAGATACCTATTAACACATATATATATATATAATATATATCCAATATATTAATAAGTATATCTATATATATATATATGTGTGTGTATCAACACTACACATGTGTGTATATCTATATACATATACATATATAGGTATTGTTATATATATGTGTATATATAATAGTAGAGAAAATAATACTCTAAACATAGCGACGCGCGTGGGCGTACAACAACATGGCTACGCGCGCAGGCGTGCGACCAACTAAAAATTGACAACATAAAACTTGCAAAAAAATAAAATAAAATGCAATAAACATAAACTGAAAATGCGACGTAGGGCATCCTTCGGTGATCTGACCTAGGTTGGTCTCCACCAACTCTCCCCCTCTTGAAATCACTCATCTCTGGTGAGTGCTCCGAGCGGTAGTGTGGGAGAAATCAACATTTATGCCAATAAACCAACGATCTCTGAAACCATTATCAGTAGTGGTCACTGTCCAACATATGCTCGGGAACTGTAATAAAGTATTCTCCTGGCGTCTCATGCTCAACCTGAAACTGGTAGTGAAAAATAAAAAGAACTACAATGAAAGTGTCAGTAGCGGAATGAAAATCAGGGTGTCCTGAATGTGGCTCCTCACTCTCACTCACCAACCCAGAAGAATCAAATGGAGGAGAAGACAATGGAAATTCTAAAGACTCATGCGAGTAATCGTAGAATCAAGTCAGATTGGCTACGTTAAAAACATGATTTGCTCCCCAAACGGAAGGCATCTCAAGTTCATACGCATTTTGCCCAATCCGATTTACTACTCGAAAGGGTCCAGTTCTGCGGTAGCTAGCTTCTTTACGGTACCCAAAGGTAGCCGTTCCGGATTTAGCCGAACCATAACCAAGTCATTCATTTTAAAATTAGTAGCTCTTTTATGCCCTTTTTAAAATTGAGTTGCATAAAATCATAAATACTATGCAATTTCCGCTCGAAATATTTTTTATGCAAATCATGCAAATGCAAAGATGACTACTAACACAACGAACACCACAAACCGACGGTTTCAGATATCAAGAGCAACTCCTGAGAGAGGTACATGATCAGGAGGCTCCGAGGGTGGATCGTAAAAGAATTCATCGCAGGAACGATGAACACTCAAGTGCAAACCTGAGACATCAGTGATCAGATACAATATCAACATATCAGTGAGTGCACCCTCAAACTCGACTGTGATGATAAGGATAGATACATCCCAAACGTGCGGGGAACCCATAAATTTGCCATCTGGGGGTTCGTGGGGAGGGGTATAATAAAATTCGTCGCAAATGCGACGCGTGCCAACGTAAGCTCCAATAACAGATGGAGTGCTCTCAAATAAACGTGCGCAAAGTGTAACAACCGTACTGAAGGTGCTAAGGAAGAGTGAGGCATCAGGAGGCTCACCAGGTGGGACATAGAAGAACTCATCGCAAATACGATGGTCAGTAAGTGGTACGTCCCATAACTCATCTAGAGTGCGAGTCACCAGATGGCTATACCCAAGCACTATCAACATCAAGTGAGACAATGGAGCAGGTATCCATGTCTTAAAACTCGCAAGTGTACTATCCAGATAAAGTGCATCTACATAAGGACGAGGTGGCTCATCTGGAGGCTCAAGAGGAGGATCGTCAAATGACCCATCAGTCGAGTGATGGTCCTCAAGAAATGAACCATCAGAAGGGGTCATACTCCCAGATATGGTATGGGTGACTACCTCGTGATCACTACTCAGCTCTCGGCTTCCGATCGTAATGTCACTCGGTGCGCCATCAGGTGTGGTGAAGTGACTCAGTGCGTCATCGGGTGTGGTGATATGACTCGGTGCACCACCAGGTGAAGTGTGCAAAGAATCTACACTCAAAGGAGAGCTAGTAGATATCGAATCCAGGACGGGTTCACTAAGTGGAGCCGACTCACATGGGGGTTGACTCCACACATCTTGTACCAGGATATCAGAAAGAGTGGGTGATATCTCTCTGGTGTGGGTAATGACATGCTCTTTCTGACCCTCAATGTCTATCATCATATTCGTCATCGGAACACTAGAAGGATCACTAGGTGCGGTGTACTCTTGACGATAGTGACCTCTATAGGACTCGTGAGTGTAGTCGTGACGATCGTCCATAACATAATCATGACGTGCTCGTTGATGATCATGTGTCCTATGAACATATGGTGGTGGTCGCACATATGCAGTCTCAGATTCCTCATATAAAGGAGACGTGTAGTATCGATAACTAGAGGAATACTGAATCCTATCGTTATAATAAGGTGTCGAGGGACCAATAAGATCCACTCGGGTACGAGTATAATAACGACGATGGTCATCATACGGATCGTCTCTATAATGAGAACGTGTTGGTGGGGCAACACGATCTCTGGTAGTGGTATACGGTGATCGAGTATAATCATCAAAGTGTCGTAACGATCTCCTTGACGGATCTCTATAAGAGGGAGTGTAAGGGTAGTCATGATCCTCAAATAAAGGATTCCTCCTAAAGATAGCCCTTTCCACATAGTGATGTGGAACATCATAATGTGCGCTGACCGAATGCTCATCTCGAATTTGAGGCTGCATGGACGCTCGCGGGGGTATTTCTAATCGACTCATCCTACCTCTAAGGTGTGCTAACCCTTCACGCAACTGGCATGTACTCTCAGTTAAGGTCGTTAGTTGGTGGGCGAAAGGTGTAAACCACTGGGGCGGTTCATTCCCTTCGTGTCCACGACTCGGGTGACCACATTCAGTTTGACGCATTCTATCACTACGACGATACATGCTAACAAAATTAAATGCAATGATGATAAAAAAAAATTCTCTTTCTTTTTTTTTTTTTTTAAAAAAAATTGAAAATGAAATGCGGGTTCCTATTCGACGCAGGGCGGATCCCAAAACTTAGGAAAATTTTGGAACCTCGCTCTGATACCAATTTGATGCAGGACGGTGCGAAGGGTTTACGCACCTGTCGGCTATTTCTAGGAAACCCTAATTGTATGCAACGAAATATGATTTTTTTGTTAAAAAAAAATTGAGCGGGCGTTGCACAGAGTTTATGAAATTAAACAACGTAATTTTGTAGGCACGAAATCACTACGTTGTCAGAAAATGAAATTTCTTAAAAATGGTTCAGTTTTAGATCCGGGAAGGAAGCTCGCAACTTTCGTTCCGTTCCCTTTTGTCGTAGCACAACGGAAATCGTGAACTCCAAATACGTTTCCGTTTGGAGTTTTCGACGTAGCGTTTGCTGACGAAACTCAGGCGAAAACCCGGCAAACAGTCTATTATCCTACGAGAAAATATTGAGGCGCACACAAAGTAAAAGAAAGAAACAATTACCCACGGAAGAGGCGTCTTCCGTATTCGAAGTCGAGGGCGATCACGCGAGAATTCCTCGTCACCTTCGATCTCCGCTCCCAGGTCGGACGCTATCGCATACGGGCACCAAGGAATTAAATCGCTCCCTCACACGAGGTGGTTCCACGGAATCACTCACAAAGTAAGGAAGCCACAAACTAACAACCTAAATTCACTCGCTCTCACACTCAAGGTGGTTCCACGTAACCTCAAGCACTGAAGGTGGATCCACGAAATCTCTAACACTTGATCTAAAATTCACTCACCACAGCGACATTAACATTCACTATTCACGGGCAAGCAATGACCTGGCATCGAGCACACCTAATCCTAATCAATAATACCCCAATCTGGTACAGGTAACAAATAACCACACTCCAAGCCTACTAGCAACAGGAATCCGAGTAAGCCCACAGTACAATTAAAATTACTGTTTGTCTTCTCCGATTACACCCTCCACCGCTACAGGACTAACACACACAGGAGCAGTAACATTCGCTAATCTCATTTAACAACTACAAGAACTCAAGCAGGAGAACCTCTCCTTGGACAACAACAACAAGGCTCCAATCTAAGCATTACCTTTCTAACAGGCTACAGGAATCATGAACTTGGAAGCAAATTCACACAGAAACATTTTCATCATTCTTTTTTCAAATTTCCATCACCAATCGGAACGGAATACCTCATCCCTTTATATAGGGTTACAACGAAGACAAATCGAAAGCAAAATAACTGAAAACCTGCACACAGAAAATGCGGCCATGGCGGTAGAGGCCGGAGCTGAACTCGCGTCGTGGAGGCGTGGACATGGCAGCGGTTTGGAGGAGTTGTGGCCCACGATCTGTGGCGCGGAGGGATCGTGGCCGGGAGAGATGCAGAAACTGTCCACGATGCGTGGCGCGGAGGGATCGTGGTCGGCGGTGGGATCTTCCGAAGACGCGGCGGAGCTGGATCGTGCTTCGCGGAACCCTAATGTTGCGGCTCTGTTTTTTTTTTCTCGGGCCGATTGAGAAGAGGAACAACAGTGCTCTGCTTTGGGGATGGGTGAACCGGAGATACCTATTAACACATATATATATATATATATATATATATATATATATATAATATATATCCAATATATTAATAAGTATATCTATATATATATATATATATATGTGTGTGTATCAACACTACACATGTGTGTATATCTATATACATATACATATATAGGTATTGTTATATATATGTGTATATATAATAGTAGAGAAAATAATACTCTAAACATAGCGACGCGCGTGGGCGTACAACAACATGGCTACGCGCGCAGGCGTGCGACCAACTAAAAATTGACAACATAAAACTTGCAAAAAAATAAAATAAAATGCAATAAACATAAACTGAAAATGCGACGTAGGGCATCCTTCGGTGATCTGACCTAGGTTGGTCTCCACCAGAAGCAGTTAGGGACGAATAGGAGACGAAGTGAGATAACAGATGTTGAGTAGAAGTACCTTCCATTGGAGTAAGGGAACCTGACGACGGATCAAATGTCTGCTTTGGGTCTCCGATAGGGGCCGGGGTGTTCATTCCCTTGGTACGACGTGTGACGGGAGAAAAACTGTACAACAGCTACGTGTGCGGGCGGAGAATCCTTGTAGAGTGCATCGGCAGCGCGGTTGAGCACACCAGCTTTATATTCCCCTTGGAAATCGAAGCCGAGAAGTTTACTCACCCACCGTTATTGTGGTACGGTAGATAGCCGTTGTTCGAGCAAGTACTTAAGGCTATAGTGGGTCATCCGAATGATGGAGGAGCCCCATAAGTAAGGATGCCAATACTGAACGGTTTTTGCGAGCCCAATGAATTCGTGTTCGTAGGCCGGCAGTTTGCGATGATGTATGGTGGTCTGGCGACTAAAATAGGTTATGGGATACCCCTCCTGTTGTAGCACTGCGCCATAGCCGAGGCTGGAGGCTTCACACTCCACAAGGAAAGGTAAGGCGAAGTCCGGCAATCAGAGGACTGGAGAGGACAGCAATGTTGCCTGTAGGGAGTTGAAGACCTGAGTCACGACGTTCGTCCATGTGAAGGCGTTCTTCCGGAGCAAGCCTGTCAAGGGAGCGGAGATGGTGTCGCAATTGCGGATGAAACGGTGGTAATATCCCGTGAGACCAAGGAATCCACGTAAGTCGGTAAGAGTTTGCGGCATAGGCCACGTCGCTACTGCTTGGAGTTTTGCCGAGTCGGCCGAAACGCTCAAACCGTGCACCACATGTCCCAAGTAGGTGACGGAGCTCTGCCCGAATGAACATTTGGAGGCCGTAAGAATCAATTGTTGAGTGTGCGCCAAGCTGAGCATGGCATGCAGATAATGTAGGTGCTCCGCCCAAGATTTGTTATAGACAAGAATAAGTCGAAGAAAACAAGAATTGATTTTCGGAGAAGTGGTTGGAATACCTCGTTCATCAAAACTTGAAAGGTGGAAGGAGCGTTTGTTAGACCGAACGACATGACCAAGAATTCAAAGTGACCATAGTGCGTGCGGAACACAGTCTTCTCCACATCATCGGCCGTCATCCGAACTTGATGATAACCAGAGAACAAGTCGAGCTTGGAGAAGAAGCACGCTCCATGTAGCTCGTCGAGGAGTTCCTCCACTACTGGAATAAGAAACTTGTCCCTGGTCGTGATGCCATTTAGTGCACGGTAGTCCCCGCAATGCCGCCAAGAACTGTCTTTCTTGTGCACCAATAATGCTAGGGATGAAAAGGGGGAGACACTGCGCCGAATGAGGCCTTGTTGGAGGAGGAGGTCTAATTGCCGCTCGATCTCATCCTTCCGATGAAAGGCGTAGCGGTACGGGTGCACCACAACCAGAGCCGTACCCGGAAGGAGGCAAATGCGATGGTCCTGTCGGCGACGCGGTGGAAGTCCCAAGCGTGGAATATCTCTGAAACCAACTGCAGAAAATTTGCGAGGTCTGGAGGGTGGCTTTTTGGCTGCTTGACCGGAGTGGCCAGAGGCTGTGTGGACCAAGAAGGAGGGAGACTGCCCCGGGGCATGCCCGTACCACTGTATCAGACGAGAGCCCGCCTGCCATGATATGGTACGACGATCGAAGTCCCGCGTGAGGGTTCCCAATGTGCGCAGCCAACGAACCCCCAAGACGATATCAAAACCCCGAAGATCCACCAAAAATAGGTATGTCTGTGACTGGTAGCCGTCCACTGCAAAGTCCACGCGCCGACACACTTTCAGACACGGCATTTGTTGGCCGTTTGCCACCGCCACCTTGACGTGGCTACGGGAGACATAAGGCAGGTGGAGACTGAGGGCCATGTCCTATCGAATGAAGTTGTGGGTACTGCCCTTGTCCATGAGGGCTAAGAGTGGTGTTCCCTCCACTTCCACATACATCTGAATGGTGCATCATTCCTGCGGCCCGACTAAAGCATGGAGAGAGAGAGAGAACTCTGGTATGCCGGAGTCGTCGGGCTCGTCGTCCTCATCCTTGGGTAGGTCATCAACTTCTAGCCAAAATAAACGATTGCACCTGTGGTTGGGTGTGTAAGGTTTGTCACAATTGAAACATAAACCCTTTTCGCGGTGTGATGCCATCTCGGGTCGGGTCAAACGGCGTGGAAAGGTGGGACACGGTGGCTCTTCCCCACTCGGGGGCCTGGAGTTTGAGAAATTGGACGACAGACGGTGGCCAAGAAAATTACGGTGGCCCAGAGGCGGCCGGTCAAGCACTAGACGACATTCGCACGCACGGGCAAGGCTCATGGCGGTAATGCGATCCTGTGGTTTATGAAACTCCACGTCCCAGCGCAGTCGTTCGGGTAACCCGACCATTAAAAGTGGAACCTGTTGCGAGGGTAACATGGAAGTGGCGCAGGACAATAACGACTAAAATTGCTCCAAGTAGGTCTCAATGAGGCCGGTTTGCTTGAGAGCGATGAGATCGCCGAGAGGGTTGCCCGGCATCGCCGATCCAAAACGGAGAGTGCATGCCGTCCGGAAATCCTCCCACTAGGCGTTGGGTTGTTCTCGTAAGAGTTGAGTGACCCATAACTATGTCGGTCCAAGGAGGTGGAACGAGGCGATTCTGACGCGTTCCTCATCCGGGTTATGCTGATTGGTGAAGAAAAATTCGCAGCACGTGACCCAAGAAAGAGGATCATCGCGGCCTTCATAGATCGGAAAATTCATGCGAATGGAACGAGGAAAGGAGTAGGTGTCCCCGTGGAAAGGAGCCGAATCGACCCGGTTAGTGGCCGGTGAGGCCACGTGGGCTATCAGCGGTGGGGGCGGGGAGCCTTGGATGGCATCCAAGCGCACATTGAGGGCTTCCATCTTGTGGTTTTGGGTGGTGAACATGGACCGGAAAAGCTCCATGATTTTGGTGAGGGACGGTCCTCCTTCAACCATGGAGGGTGACTGCAATAGGGGCATGGGCGGTGAGGGCAACAATTCGGCGGACGAACTGGACGGCGGCAAGGGCGTGGACCGACGACGAGGCCCGACTAGGGCGGCGCGGTAGGTGTCGGAGAGTGGAACGTCAGCGTTTGGCTCTGATACCAAGTTGTTATGACCTCCCGATCTTGATCTCGTGATAGGTCCGGAGAGGGAGAGATCCCACCAAGGAGCAGCCAAACTTTCTTGGAGCCTGAGGGTGCTATGGTTGGTGATTGCGGGAACCTGCAAAATAGAGAGGGGAGAAGAAGAGGTAGGAAGATAGAGGCAGAGAGAGAGGCAAAGGAGAAGTTTAGCAGAAGAAGCTTGGGGAGGGGATGAGAGGAAACCCTAGAGGAAGAGAGGGCTTAGAGAGAGAGAGAGAGCCGGATTTAGATTGTGTTGGACTATATTTTGTTGGATACAATATTGTATGCTTTTTATTTCCGGATTTAGCCCGCCTACACATGTAAATCATAGTTTGGCATTTTTGTTTTATATTATTGTGTTGGACTATATTTTTGTCGGATACAATATTATATGCTTTTTATTTTGTAATTCCAATCTAATCATGCAACTGAATTTATCAGCATCTTTTGGATAATCGTCACATCTTTTGAAATCATTTGTCACGTCACCTCAGATTGCATGCTAGAGTGTCGGCACACGCATCCTATCCTGCGTCACTAAGACTTTGTTTGGCGTAGCTTATCATGGTTTATTTGCTCCGGTGAGTTGGACAAAAACGTCATTGTCATAGAATGTATGTTTGGTATGACAAATGTTACCGCCACTACCAAAAAAAGACTAGTTTGGAGCATAAGATTTTGGTATGACAATGACATTTTTGTCCAATCTCACCGGAACAAATAAGCCGCCCCAAACGCAGCCTAAGATTGGAGATGGGGCCGGGACTAAGGTTGTCAGGATCGAGATGCTAGATGAGATCATTTTGAGGTAGGATCGAATCTTATAGAAGGGTCGGTCCGAGGATCGCTTTACAAAATCAGGATTGATTTACAAAATCTGGATCGTAGGATCGTAAGATCCTATGATATAGATCGCGATCCCGACAACCTTGGCCGGGACAAAGCAAAAATGGTGTTACTATGAGCAGAAGTAAGCAAACTTGCCGGCAATCATGGACTACAGACAAGCTCAAAGCCGGAAATTTCAGGCCGAATCTTCAGGCGCAAGACGCAGCTGAGGAGTAAATTTGCATTTATTCATATATTTTATATCTTTTTTTACTCTTTGCACAAGCACATGAAAGACAGGGAGAGAGAAATGATATGTGGCTAATCTAGGAAATTAGCGATGAGGGTGCACAGTTTTTTTTAAAGAAAATAGTACATAAGGTGTTTAAGATTAATTTTGAGGGTGCATATAGCAGAATTTGGTCTACGAATAACCAAATCTGATCTACGTATAGTCAAATTTTATTTGCGAATAGCCAAATTTTGATTTAGGGTTAGAACAAATCACTAAAATAAGGGAATGCCGGTGTCCTTCGGCCCCCCTCTGAATCCGCCCCCCGTCATGAGAATAAGAGAGTGAGCAGACGGAGACCTCATGCACTGCTGCTAGTTTTTTTTTTAAGAAAGAAAACTGAGGAAGAATGAATGGTGATTGCAGGTACACCATTGGAGCTGCTTATGGCTGCTTCATGGAGAAGGAAATAGGCAGCCTCTCTGCAGGAAAGTATGCCGATTTCGTGGTATTGCCTGCTTCCTCATGGGAAGAACTCAAAACAAGTTTGCCTTCCAGCGTTTCTGCTACTTTTGTTAATGGCATGCAGGCCTATCCATGAGCAAGAAGAAGATGATGAAGAAATAAGAATCACTCTAGGCTTTATGATGCCTTTCTTATTCAACATTACACTCCTGGGAGGTTATCCTTCTGTTCAAGTTGTATAATTGCAAATTCAATACTAACATTTGATCAATAGAAACTCTCAATTATATCTTTCCAACCCCATTTTGGCTCTGTTTGGGGCGGCGGTGGCGATCGTTGGAAAAGCTTTTATTCCCACTGTTTGGATGGAGAATTTGTTCAAAAGAGCTTTTTCAGGAAAGTTGTTTTGGGAGGTTTTTGAGCAACCGATTTTACGTGATTTTCTAAAAACTAATTTCTTTGCTTTTAGTTTTCGCTATTTTCTTACTTCTTCCTACTACAAAGACTTTCTTCTCATTCGCGATTCTTCGCCCCATTAGGAATCTTTGCTTCTGATGGCTGATATTTTGTAACTTTTTTATTTATTAATTATATAGGTTTTACTTAGTTATGCGATAAATGATGAGCATAAAACACTTTTTTTCATTATTAAAAGCGATTTTACGTGATTTTGTCAAACAGTTTTCTACACAACTCTAATGCAATCATTAGTTTCTTACCGTTATTTTTTCCATCACCACCCGCTACTCCAAACGGAGCCAAAATAAGCTAAATGATGCTTAATTTTAGACTTTGTTTGGCACGGTGGTGACGGTCCTGAACATGGGGGTTAAATTGTCATTCATTAATGTTCACTTAAGAAATTTCATCCACTTTTATGTTCAAACGGATGATATTTATTAGATGATTCTTAACAATGATGGTTTAACACATGCATTTACGACCGCCACCATCGTGCCAAACAGAACCTTAGGCTCCGTTTGGCACGGTGGTGGCGGTCATGAATATGAGTTTATGGCGGACATAGGCGGAGAATGTTAGATTTATATAATATTATGTGAGCACGTGTTGGACCGACTCGGAATAGGTTACGGGTTCGTGTCATATTAGGGTCTTGCTCTACGCTGGAAGTACTATAAATACGCATTTCATACATAGATGTGATATTCGTAGAATACTTTGAGCAGCTCTGTAACCTTTTCAGGTTTAACGCATACGTTTACGACCGTCACCACCATGTGGTTTAATAGAACCTAAAATTAGTCTCAATGTGTTAAAATTCAACAAACCCGCAGACGCCCCCTTGGATACCCTGTTGAAAACTCAACAAACCGAAGGAGGATACGCCCACTTATAATGTTGAAAGTTTTCCCGGATCGTGGAGTTAGCAGGGGTTTTCTCAACAAAACAGTAACAACCAACAACACATGCAGCACAAGCTTCTTTATTGATCAAGAGCAAACTTCTTTACAAGGCGAGACAAACATGGTGAGACATGCTTCACCAAAACCCAACACCGGGAGAGCAGAGACAGTTACAAAGACAAGAACAAAAAACAAGCCGCGCGGACTCAACCACCAAGCCGCCGACCTACTGCTGTGGAGACCGCTCAGTCCGCCAGGTCGCCAGACCGCAACCCAAGCCGCGCGGACTCACCCTTCTTCCAATGCTTAGCTCTTCACCGTCGATCTGCAGGCCGCCTGACCGCGAGGTCGCCTAGCCGCCAGACCGCACAAGCTGCGTCACCGAATGGAACAGTCCGCCTGAAGCAGGCGACTTCCTGAACCCCGAACCAAGTTGCCAAAGAGGAGACCGCCTGGTCGCTATCCGCGACCTGCTGTTTACCTTCTGTTGCTTAACCGCAGAGTCCGCACTGTCCCTGACCGCAATCAGAGCCAAGTCCTGACTTTCCAGCACTATCCGCACAACCTGCACAGCACAACCGGGTCAACTCTCTATTCGCGCGGACACCAAAGTCCAGACCGCAGCAACTAACGCGAGCTCAATTACTGTTCACTTACTTCGGTCTAGGTCTCGTTCCTCCTGATGTGACATGGGTCCTATTTATAGGCACGATGATGAGTATGGTCACCGCCCTAGCCGATAGGATCACCGCCACATCTCGCAGCTAGAACAAGTGTGTCCGCCAGCCCGCGGACACACATTCCAGTTCGCCGCTCCTGTGCAGATAGCCAGTCCGCCCCAGCTTCTCCAAGGCCGGACTCCAATATCCAGCCCGCCTTGCCGCCAGAGACCAAGCCAGGACCACCACAGCCGGACTCCACAACAGCCGTATCCGCCATTCTGCGGACAAGGCATCAGCCCGCAAAACCCGAGCCCGCAGCCTCGCCATCAAGGCACCTGCCGGACTTAGCGGACACCCGGCTATCGTCCGCATATCCCAAGTCCATTGCCTCATTGCCAAGGCACCTCCGGACTTAGCGGACACGCCAATCCAGTCCGCTAACAGCAGACTCCAGTCCGCAACTCCTGAGTCCATAACCTCGTCACAAGGCTAAACCGGACTCAGCGGACTCTGGCTCCAGTCCGCACGCTCCTGCACAAGCAATTCTCCAGTCCGCATTTCCCAAGCTAGCAAACAAGGCAACAACACTTCTACTACGCTTGGCGGACTGAGAAACCAGCCCGCGCTCCACTGCGCGATCTCCCCGGACTGAGCCATCCTGGACTTGGTTCAAATCACACCAAGTCCAGTCCACTGGCCACAAGGCCAGTCCGCACTTACTGGCGGACACTGGATCTAGCCCGCCATACCGGGCGACCTCCAGTTTCTGTCCGCGCTGACCGGCGGTCTCCGCGACTTACACTTGCCGCTTCACTAGAGCAAGACCAAGGCAACTGCCAAACCGGTCTGCCGAGCTCCAGTTCTTCAGTCCGCTTCATGCCGGACTCCGCAGATAGCATTTCTATCCGCCCGGTTACTTCCTGGGAGTCAACCGACTGCTGAGCATACACTGGCCTGTCAGACCGCCGTTGCTGTCCGCGTAGTCCGCGCGAACAGACCGCCCAGGCCGCCACATAGCAAACCGCCTGCAACATCCCTGCCGACCTAGCAGTCCGCCAACCCTGTCCGCGTAGTCCGCGCGGATAGGTTTCTCAAGCCTTCCATTCACTCACTTTCACTTCACAGAATTCAACACAATGAAAGTCAAAATCCATCAGTCATGATTTGATCATAACCCGGCATTGACCGGTGGGGATTTAATCGGAAGACCTTCTGGTTTGAATTTGCTTCATGTGAGTCAACGTGACATATTTAGGTCTCGTTTGAGAGGGTTTTTTTTTCTCTTTTCAGTTTTCTAAAAAACGTCACCGTTTCTAATGTTAGGTTTATTTTCTCTATCAGTGAGAAAAGCTCTTCATCCAAAAGAAATTTTTTTGCCTTTCTAAAAAGTCACTAGTTGGAAAAACAAAAGTAACATTAGGAACGGTGTTCTCCTGAAAATGAAATGGAGAAAAAAAAGGGCGCTGCTATCCGCACCGCAGTTTTGGCTATTCGCACCGCACTTTCTCCTAATTTTTTGTGTTTTTTGGAAATACGTCTTGTACATGTATTTTTAGGAAAAGTGTTCACCACGAAAGTTATAGATCTCGACGAGATCTACAACTTTCGTGTTGAACACTTTTCCTAAAAATGCATGTACAAGGCGTACTTGAGAAATACGTTCAGGTTTCGCGTCTTTTAGAAATACACTTTGTACATACAATTTTAGGAAAAGTGTTCAACACGAAAGTTGTAGATATCGTCGAGATCTACAACTATCGTGTTGAACACTTTTTCTAAAAATGTATGTACAAAGCGTATTTTCAAAAACACGAAAAATTAGGAAAAAGTGCGGTGCAAATAGCCAAAACTACGGTGCGAATAGCAGCGCCCAAAAAAAAATGCCCTTTCAAATGGAGTGTTAATTAAAAGTCTCCGGTCTTGTTACTTTTAAAGCTTCCATTAAAACTATATTTGCCTGTATAGTTTATGAATGTATTACTTTATCAAGTATGAGTTATTAATTGTACTTGTAATTTAGTAATAATTAATTAATATTATGCTTATTGACCTTCAATCTTGTCTTGACTATAATTTTAGGGTTTCGAGTTGTATGCACGATAACTATTTTACTTAATATGAGCAGTCGTACAAAGCGCGCATGCAACAACAGTGCCTATCGCTGCCGCTGCTTTGCACGAACCATATTGCTCCACGTTGGTTGTATATACACCAACGCCGGCTGCTTAATAAAGGTGATTGTTAACCGCAACCCGTTATTTTGTTAGGCGCAACCCAAAAATCTCCCAAGTTTTTGCGCATTTTCGAAATACGCCTTGTACATGCAATATCAGAAAAAGTGTTCAACACAAAAGTTGTAGATATCGACGAGATCTACAACTTTCGTGTTGAACACTTTTCCTGAAATCGCATGTGCAAGGCGTATTTCGAAAAGGCACAAAACCCGAGCATATTTCCAAAGTACGTCTTGCACATGCATTTTTGGGAAAAGTAATCAACACGAAAGTTGTAGATCTTGTTGATATCTACAACTTTAGTGTTGAACACTTTTCCTGATATTGCATGTACAAGGCGTATTTCGAAAAGACGCGAAAACTTGAGAGATTTTGGGGTGCGACTAACAAAATAACGGGTTGCGGTTAACAATCACCTTAATAAATATGTATATATTATATTTTATTTAGGAAATAATTATATTCAGGCGGATTTTGATTATGTGCAGGCCGTATAATTTAATAATGATTTTGTGGAGGTTAAAGTGTATATGGGTTAACAACTTACTATTATTTTTTTTAGTTTGACCTATATTTAATTTTGGACTGCATATAACATCATCTTATGCATAGGTGATTGTTATGTACAAATTATTTTTGAATAACTGTAAATCATTTTAATAATAAAAATATATATTATAGAATTAAATAATAAAATGCCAAATTTTCGCCTAGGCAATCCAAATTCCCCTGACCTCCCGAAAACGCCAATCTGGCCGGCGAACAACTCCGCGAGTGCCTCTCCGGCCGCCCGTTTTTAGGGCTTGACTACTACGAATTTGGGTTGGTAGGCCGCGAGCTTTCTTGTCGAGCGGAGCCCGTGAAGGTCAAGATTTTACAAATCTCCCAACTTTGTTGCTCCTCCTTAGTTTAGGCCGCAGGATGAAATGGGTTTCCAAATGGACTTTTTGATTGCTGTTGAAGATGGGCCGCGCCATCGGCAATGGCGGACCCACCTTGAGGCGAGTGTAGGCAGCCGCACGCACAATTTTTTTAAAAAATAATAATTATATTAGTCACGGTTTAAACCGTAGCTAATACTCTATTCCTTTAAAAAATAATTATATTATCCACAGATTAAACTGTGGCTAATACTCTATTTTTTTTAAAAAAAATAACAGTAATAGTTACGGTTTAAGTCCTTAATACCCTATTCCTTAAAAAAAATCATAGTATAAGCAGCGGCTTAAACCGTGGAAGCCCTATTCCCATCATTCTCAAAGCCCGACAGGCGACACAGACAGCGGACAGGCGACTCGCATTTAGGTCTTCCTCAACGATGATAGATTCTTTGTGATTAGCGATTGCGATCCCAGGCTTCTTTTCTTCCCCCATTCAACCAAAGCTGAGGTACATATCACGGTCTATCGCACGTGTGTGCTTCTTCCATCAAATACAGTGTGTTCAGTTCTGAACCTTGTTTGTCGAGCTCGTCATCTTTTTCTATAGGCCATTGGTGCAGAGCAGTTCAGTCGTCTAAAACCAGGTTTTCCCATTTTTGTTTTCCTGTTCCGGGAATGACTGTGGGTATTATTGCGGGTCACACGACTTTTTCCTTGGTCCGGAGAATCGGACCGTCTTAGCTCGGAATTGAGCCGGACGTGCAATCAATTAAAGAAAACCACATCAATGGACAAGACGTTTTTGACGTGGAAAACCTGAAAAGGGTGAAAAATCACGTGACTGGAACTGTGTCAAGACAAAATCCACTAGCTTCTTAAAGTGTTACAAAGGTTGGTTTGATCTCGGAGGGCGACGGGCCGCTACTCCTTTACAAGTACGGTAAATGTGAAAAAATAACTAAATCCTCGGAGCCACGATAGAAGCGCTCCGACCACGAGACTACACTGAGTTCGCGTAACCTTGGTGGCAGCGTTCTGGTTGGAAAATATTCTAAGTTCACGGAGCTTCCGAAAGTTGCGCTCTCGTTGATGTAGAAAACCGTAGCACTCGCGGAGGCGGTTGACATCATTTGAGGCGTGAGGAAACCGTAGCATGAGGAGTCTGGAGGTAGCGCTCTTGTTGATGCGAAGCCTGGGTGAGAACGCTCTCGCGAATGGGGTTGACGTCACTTGAGGCGTGAGGAAACCGTAGCGTAAGGAGAAGAGAGGAGCGAGTTCCTGATTGAAAGATCGGCCTAAGTCTACGATCTCGCCGGAAAATCTCAGAGCTCTCTTTTATCTCTGGAGTTGCATGACTTGAAATGAAGGTCTGAGGGTCTATTTACAGTTTTCTAGATGGGCGCGTCAGTAATTACGTTGGGCAGTGATTTGTGCTGACAAATGGTGTCGCTCCGTTACAGTCACCTGGATCACCAAAATTAACTAAAAAACAGAAGTGTGCCCCTACCCCCGGGCTGTTCGGGCGGCGACTGACGGCTAAGGGGCGGTCGAGACTCGTTGGCGGTTGCGGACCCCGCCGGCCCGCCCGCGTGCTGGGTGCTGCCTTGCGCGGCCGCGTGCAGGGCGTGGCCCTGCATGGCCGTGTGCAGGGCGCAGCCCTGCATGGACGCGCATAGGGTGTGGCCCTGCATGGCAGTGTGACCACGCGACCACTGGCCGCGCGGCGTGCGGCCCTGCGCGACCGCGCGCAACGCGGCCCTTCATGGTCGCGCGCTGTGCGTGGTCTTGTACGCCTGCGCGGCTGCGCGGCCATGTGCGACTGCGGGGAGCACTTCCCGCGGCCCTGCACGATCGCGGGCACGCATAGTCCATGTGGTGTGTGGCCCGGCACAGCCGTGCAACCATGTGTGGTCGTGGGTGCGCACACGCTACGCGCGCGGGGGAGCACTTCGGCGCGCGTTGGCCGGTCTTGACTCCCTCTGAGGTTGCTTTCAGAACTTTTTGGGGGAGTACAGCTTTCCGCTCGTGCGGCTCGCCTGACCGATTTGGTTTGCCCCTAAGTCCTTGTACCAAACCTCTACGGTTTGACTCAAAAAATTCGGGGGGAATCTCATCGGGTATTAACTATTAAGTGAAGGGCAAGTTCTCACTTATGACTACTTTTTTGGTGAATATAGGAGATTTTATATTCATCATTCGGTAGTTTGGTTCCACTTGAATATTTTAAATTGATTAATCGATCTAGACAATGAAGAATCTATAATTTTATTTTTTTAAAAATAAATTATCAAAATATCACAAAACTTTCATGACTGTTTTGCTTTGAAACTGAGCCGATCAATACCATCCATCATTTAAGTCTGTCCGCACTAGAAAAAAATTCATGTGTTCTTTGGTGACCACCGGCGTGTGGTATGCCCGAAAAAACGGTGGTCGGCGGCGATTACTACCTGGGCTGAGGTCGTGAGAAGGCCCAATTTCGCGAACTCACGTTGGCTATTGCATCGTTGGTGTGCAGTTTGTCGGAGATTGGTCGCTCCTCCCCTAATTCTGTCATCGGTGAAAGAATTCTCTCTCTTTCCCCGCCTTCCTCGTATGTGGAAACTGTGGTTCAAAATCACAAGTGCGCTCTATTGTACCTGCACGAGGTTCATGTATGACACATCTTCGCCACTCATCAACGAAAAGAAGAGAAGCTGACGAAGGAGCTGGAGAAGGAGAGAGGATTGTCGGCGGTGGAGTTGATGAAGGGGAAGCTATTTGATTTGCACTTATCTTAAGTCTTTCATTTTATTATTTAATTATATAGTAAATTTTTTATTATTAAAACAGTTTGCACGTATCCAAAAATTATTTGCACATAACAATCACTTATATTTATTATAATGTCTTTAATGTGAAGCATATGGGTATCATTTTCTATTTGGTAAGTATGCATACCTTAAGGAAGTGCGCGAGACCATCTGACCGTAACTTAGACCCTGGCGCGAGTAGATCAACGGTACAAATTTATTTGGACCGTATTAAGATCGTTTTGAGATACAGTCGTATTCTAGAAATACGGTCACATTTTTGCGTGAAATGATCTGCACCGTTAATTAATAGTCACGCCATCAACTCCGATGTTTGAATCTTTTCGGCGCACCTTAAAAATTTGGTACATGAAAAAAAAAATCTTACTTAAGATCAAGTAGATTTACCTCTCATGGTTGACAATATTTATGCATAATAATCGAAGTTGTCGAGATTGTTTCGAGGTAGGATTGGATCAGATAGTAGGGTCGGATTGAGGATCGCTTTTCAAAATCAAAATCAATTTATAAAATCTGGATTGTAGGATCGTAAGTTCGATGATCCAAATCGGAATTTGGACAAACATGATAATAATCATAAAAAAAATGAACCAGCCCTAATTTGTTCGTCAGCAGCCAAGTTGACAACTTGGAGATGGAGTTAATGCATTGAAACTTGAAAGAAAAAAAATAATCAAAATTAATTAAGTATTGATAGTATCAAAAATCATTAAATAATATGGATCTCACACGTTCCAATGTTCCATATTATTAATCAAATATTGATATTATGATTATCAAAAACGATCATGGGTGATCGTTTTTGATCTCATGGGCGATCATCTTTGAACTCCAGAGAAGCCGCCTCGGCCTGGCTTTCAGAAGAACAACGAAGAAGAAGATGAAAAATCAAATTTATAGATTAAAACCTCGCCTTCAAACCAGACAAACGCTTTATTTCAGACTTGAACGGATCACAGGACACATTTTCAGACACAGACGGAGAGAGATAGAGAGAGTTTAAGCATTCTTGCGGCCAAGCCTGAGGGTAAAGGCCTGCAGCGACAGCAATAGCTGCTTCAATTTCTCTTTGATTTCAGGATCAATGAGATTTCCTTCGTCATCGAACTTCCTTGGAGGCTGGAAAGCCGGAACAAACACTTCTGGATTGTTGATGAAATGAAGATCCACGAAGACTCCCACCTGGCGCAGATGATACTGAGATCTCCCCCCTCCGAATCCTCCGCCGGCGCTCACGATCGCCGCCGGCTTGTCCGCCCAAACATTCGGGTACCGAGATGCCCAGTCGATCGCATTCTTCAGAGGAGCTTCATCAACCAAGTCAAAAAAACGGGGGGAAATTAATTGGGGGTGAAAAGGGGATCGATCCGAAATAATTAAGATAGTAATTACCTGAGAAAGAGTAATTGTTCTCGGGGGAGGCGAAGAGGATGCTGTCGGCTGCTAGGATCTTGCTGCGGAAAGCTTCGATGGCGGGAGGGAAGGTGCCCTTGACCTCTAGGTCAGTGTTCAGCAATGGAAGTGGCGAGATGTCGATGGGCTCGATCTGTATTCCTTCAATAGACTCGTTGCATACATCGATCGCTGCAAACATAGATCTGATGAAGGTGAATATAGGAGCGGAGGAGGATGAAGAAGACTACAACTAATAAGAGAGAGAGAGAGAGGGAGAGAGAGAGACCGCTTCGGATGAGGCCGCGATTGAAGGAGGCCTTGCGAAGAGAACCGCAGATTGCTGCGACTTTGATCGCTTGATTCGCTGCTGCCATAGCGGCGGCCAAATACACCAGCTAGCTAGCTAGCTCTATGATCTCGATCTCCTCCTTTTTTTCTCTGCCTCTTCTTCCTCCTGTTTCTTCCCCGGCCGGCCCTTCTCCCTTTATTTATAATAATAAGAAGGGGAGGGCTTTTTTGGCACTTTGCACAGCTAATTTTCTTAATTACAAATTTTTGGGCTCCGTTTGGGGACTTATTTTCACCCGAATGAAACGCATCTTAATTATGATTCGATTCATGTGAACATAACCGCTTGTTCGGTAAAAATAAGTCTCCTCAAATGGAGCCTAAGTTTGAAATTTAAGGAGTATTTAGGTCCGAGCACCATCCAAAAGCTCATTTTGAAATTTTGTGTCAAACTATCTTATTTAGACTATTTGAAAAGTACTAAAATAAGTATTTTGAATGATGCTCATATCTAAATATCTCTTAAATTTAAACTGCCAAAATATATATATAATTAGGAAATACAAAATATTAATTTTAAAAAATTGAGGTGGAAAATGTGAAACTAGGATAATTTAGAGCTAAAATAGGAATCGTCTCTATTTAGAATTTAGACTGAAATTAATGGATCTTTAATTTGCATTTGATGGTTTAGGGTTCCTCCCGGCAATATTAAATTGACTAATAAAAACAATACCTCCACCCGATTTTTACTCTGCTCCTCCCGTATTTATTTATTTATCTGTTTAATTATATTCTTATTTGTGGAGCAAAGAAAATTGGAAAATCGTGCACTTTTTGTTTCTAGAAGCGCTGAAATTGGCTCCGGTCAACAAAATAAGATCTGGACCGGAACTTTGCAGTCGTCCTCCAAGTCGCAATAATTCAACGCTAGGCAGATTACCAATTTAGCCTTATTAATATATATATATTTATTTATTTATAATTATTTTTTCCTAATTTATTATTTATTTTAAGTTTTTCTTAAGAAAATTAATATCATTGTTGAAACCAAAAACTTGGTCTCTCGTGGAGTTCGGGGTCCCAAAAGAGGGGTGACCTCACACCTACTACACTCGGAGGAACGTCACGGACCGAAGACTTGGGAAACTAGGAACAGACTCTCGGCTCTAGCGCGGAGGTCTCACCTCACACCCGGAAGGCTACCTGAGCTCTTCCCCTCCCTAGCCAATGCTCGAGCTAGGGTGCCTTGGAGGAGCCCTCTCTACTCTACCTAGAATAAGCTAAGGGAGGAGGAAGCAAGAAGAAGATCCTCTCCAAAGGCACCCAAGGGGGTCTATTTATAGTTTTTCTCAAACACATGACCCATAAATGTCTGAAACGCCCCCAAGGAAAATAAGCCTTGGGCCAGTAGGAAACCGCCACGCCGGGGGGCAGAGGGGTAAAACGCCCCCAGGGGCACAGCGGTAAAAGCACGCTGTCAACACCCCGCCCCCAAACATCCGAGGTGGCTCCAGGCCGCCGGGCAGGCCGCGAGCAGGCCGCTCGGGCGAGAGCCAGGCCGCCCGGGCGAGGGACAGGCCGCGGCCGCTCGCCCGCGAGCAGGCCGCTCGGGCGAGACCGGCCCCCGGCCGTCTCGCCCGCGAGCAGGCCGCCCGGGCGAGGGCCAGGTCGCGGCCGCCTCGCCCGCGAGCAGGCCGCTCGGGCGAGACCGGCCCCCGCCGCCTCGCTTGCCCCTGCCTCGGACTCAACAGGTCGGGGCGGGTGCGAGCCAGCTTGCCGCACCCACCTCCCAACAAAGGAGCCAATGGGGGGGGCAATTTTTCCTCCCCCTAATAGTATGTTTCCAAGCCAGAGCCAAAATTGGCCACCGAGAGTACAAAATCTTCAAAAAGCTTAAAAACGCGCTTGCCTTGTTTGGGACCCGCTTTTCGCGAATACGGGGCTGTACAATCATCACTACTGAGTACTGCCCAAACAAATAATAGGAATTGAGATCGCAGAATTTGAGTTTAACAAGAATTGGATTTGATCTGAATTTCAATGTAATTGTTCAGCTGCAAGATGAATTTGCAGAATTAGAATTGGTTTAGAAAAAAAAATTCTTATGATTGCAGGATCGGGCTACAACAACAATTTGAAGTTCGAGTCTTGAATCACTCTGTACGAAGCTATTGCAATAAAACTAAGTGAGGGAGGAAATTATTCTTTCGTGATCTCTCAAAAATGTAGAAGTTGATAGAAAAAGAAACACAATACTAGATAAATCAACTTCAGGTAGTGTACCAATAATTAATTATGATAAGTTTGTTGAAAACACATCACACAAAGTAGGAAAACATGTCCAAGTGACGACGAGATCGATTGACAAAGAAGAGATTGGGCGACGAGGACGAGATCAGGTGATGACGAAGAGATCGGTCGGCGATGACGTGATCAGACGACGACAACAAGATCGGTCGACGGTGGCGCGATTGGACGATGACGACACGGTCGGACGGCGACGACGAGGCCGGGCAACGACGACGAGATCGGGCGACGACAACGAGATTGGGAAGTGGCGCCGAGATCGGACGGCGGGGGACAGATTGGGCGGTGGTGATATCGGTCGACGGCGGCGAGATCGGGCGGTGGCGATATCGGGCGGGGGCGGCGAGATCGGGCGGCGGCGGCGAGATCGGGCAATAAATGTCATAGTAAAAAACTAAATTTCATGAAATATTCATCTTTACCCCTAAAAATCGGTCATAACACAAAATTGAATTCCATAAAATTAGACCAATTCCAAATCTATGGGAATTCCTAACTTCAGAATACTAAAATTGGAATTTTATTGCCCCAATTCAATTTTTAATTTCAATTCCAGATATACAAGCAGGCCCTAATATATATCCTGATAGTCATTTATCAAAAATTTCCCATTTTTTAGATAACACTAAAGCTTCGTTTCGATTGGCCGTGGGAACCGGCGTGGGAGGAATCGTTGCAAAGTCTCGAACATGGTGGTAGGGGGTGGGCTTGGAGACGTGGCGTTACCGCGGCTTTTCCTAAGATTTGCAGGAGCAAACACCGCCGCCCGTGCGGCGGTTGTTTGTTTCCCGCCTTGCTGCGGCGGTTACTCCCACACCAGCACTCATGCCGCGCCAAATGAAGCCTAAACTAAATGAAAATAAAAACTATATTTTTTTTAATATGAGAAACTGTAGCTCCATTGGGCGTGCCCTTGTCGCTCTGATGAATTTGGATAAAACCCCCAGCATTTTAGAATGTTTGTTTTATATGACAACCGTTATCAACATCATCAAGAAAAAAATTAATTTTGAACATAAAAGTTGCGTTACCGGGCACCAGGCCAGGCAATTGTCTTATAAGGGCCTGTAAGGCCCCCAAAACTTGCCCCATGTCAGGGATGGGCTAGCCCACGATCAAACCGCTTTTGCCGGGCTGAGCCTGGTTTTTATGAACGTGCCTCTCGACTAACAAAAAATTGAATGAAAATTGCTTTAGTAAAATTATTCATACATTTTCATTTTTCAGGCAAAGTCAATTGGTTGCTGCTTTGGGTGCCAATAGGCAGAGCCCATGCACACTCAATCCATTCATGGGTTGGGCCGAACCCGTTTGCAACCAAAGAGCAGTGGTGCATGCGCTCAACCTAGTGCATATAACTGCTAATACAAACAAATGCATGTCTACGCGTGACTTTGCTCGTATGCATGAATATTAGGGATAAATTTTCCGTCCACTCTCCGGACTCTGGGTTGATCTTCTTCTAGGAGATCGAAACTTGATCTTCTAGGAGATTGCGCTAGGTTGGAACGGATTCATTACATCCCTTTGATTTTTTTAGTTTTGATCATCACTCTCTATTGTTCAACGCGGCAATATAGTAGCAATCCCGAAACTAGATTTTGGAAAGGAACTGCGACGGAAAAACGACAAGAATATTAGCATCAGTTTGGCATGGAGTGAAAAAGCTCCTTAACGCCCACTTAAGGAGCTTCAGACACTTTGGCTCCGTTTGGGAGGATTTATTTTCACCGGTCAAGCGGTTACGATCGCATGAACCTGGCCTTAATTAAGGTCCGATTCATGCGGTCGTGACCGCTTGACCGGTGAAAATAAGTCCTTCCAAACGAAGCCTTTATGTTCAAACGAATGATGATTGTTAGATGATTCTTTAAAAATGACGATTTAACCCACGCATTTACGACCACCACCACCGTGTCAAAAGGACCCTTCCCAATTATACCTAATTTGATAGATATTTTGACATTTTGCACCCCGCAAATATCACTTTTGACACTCTGCACCCAAATATTTAAATATTACACTTTACATCTCATCATTCTCATATTCTTGACAATTTGCACCCTAGATCTTTGAATTCAGCTATAAGAAATTACTCTTGTTAGGCTGCAAAATGTCAAGAATATGAGAATAGAGGTGCAAAGTATAATATTTAAATATTTGAGATCCATATTGTCAAAAGTAGTATTTTTGGGAGTGCACAGAGTGCCAAAATACAGAAATTTTTAGGTACACGCGGGCATGTGGAGGCTGGTACACGCGATGCATTATAAGCTGTCCGATCAACAAAAACTTCTACATATTTTTAAATATTTTTTGCTTCATTTAAATACGTGCAGGCGGGGGTACCTAAAAACTGCTCGCCAAAATACGTAATTTGTTAGGTTTTGAAGGAAGCAGCACTGAGCCCTCTTCGCGCGACTTTGCTCGGCATCTCGCCGCGCCGATCACGCAGAGAGATTTCGCCGGCGGTGAGTTTTCTTGGTTTTTTTGTCCTCTTCATCTTCCATATATTTCTGAAGAGATCCCGCCGTCATCGTTTTCGTCGATCGCGCTACCAGAGTTTTCGCCGGTGCCGTTGACGGGACATTCCCTTTTCTTCCACCTCCTCTTCTTCTTTTCTCGCTTTAGATCCCGTCAGAACAAGTTTTGTTTTTCGTCTTGTTCGACTGCAGGCTTCCAAAATTTCCGAAGCATATTGAAATCAGTTTGTTAATTTGACTGCATTGCAGGAATCGGTTTGTTAATTTGATTGAATTGCTGGAATTGGAATTACCGAATTCCAATTCCGCTGAACGGACTCTTAATTCTTTCTTCTTCAAATTATGGACACCGAATCAGACATTTTGGTTCAAGTTGACGCTTTGCTCGAGGTACTTCCTTGGCTGTTTTTACTAATTATTTCTTCAATGGATCTCATCGGTCTGCTTCTTTACTTGATCTCAGCTTGTTTCTTTATTTCCCTCTTTACTTTTATTTTCAGTTATTCAGCCTTTATTTGGATATTGTTTTCTGTAGATGAATCTGACTGAAATACATGAATTCATTGTTTTCATTCACTGATTACACAGTTAGCATTTTCGTGACTTTAAATTAGTTGCTTAGAGGTGGATGGATGGTGTGGAAAGATAAAAATGCAAAGTTAAAATTTTTTTCATAACTTCGAGGTTGCAGGGCTCAATTTCACCTGAATTGTTTTTTTTTTCTGATTGGATTGATCTCTCCTGCTTATGAGGAATGTTCATGCATGCGAATTTATGGTTAGTGTGCATGAATTTCTTTATATCCATTTTGAAGCATATTGGCCTCTTGAACTGAAGGAATTAGCAGATGGTTGATTGTGTGTTTATGAACTCATTACATTTTGATAGAGAGGGAGGGAGAGGGAGAAAGAGAGACCAATTCCTTAATATGTTGGAAGACCGAGACCCTAAACTGAGGGAGAGAGGGAAGCAGAGGGAGCGAGGGAGGGAGGGAGCCGGGGGGGGGGGGGGGGGGCGTAAAGAAAGAGAGAAAGAGACTAGTTCCTTATTATGTTGAAAGACCAACACCAAGGGGTAGTTTCTCACAAGTCAGGAGGCATTTTTTAGTGAAGTTGAATTTTGCTTGTAATTCTTCAAGTGGTCTGAAGTAGTGAAAGTTATACTCCCATTATATTGTATGCTGGAGCAGTTTGGCTAGGTTCGACCCTATAAATCTTTTTTGGATAGAATTTTCCACATAAAATTTTCACGTTCTTTTGTGCATTTTTTATTCTTCATTTAATTTATTGCATGTCTAGATGTGTTGGCATATTTGTGTATAATTACAAAGTATACTTAGGGAAGGTTCTTGATGCAATTCATCATGATCTTTGGTGGTGTGATGCTTATATTTCAATTATCACTCATGATATTCATGGTGTAGTTAGGACCTGATTCCCAATTTTGTCCTACAAGTAGATATGAATAGATTTAGCGTCAGTGGAAAAAAATTGTACGGCCTTTAGGACCGTCGTCGTATCTTGACCCTCGAATCTCCTCCCTCTTTGTTGTTCCGTCATGGTTAGTTCCATGTCCTGAGTCCTCATATGGTCCTTGCCCTTCCTCTCCACAACTTGTTGCCCAACTACTGCTACCCGGTGCTAGTCCTCGAGCCCGACATAATCTGCCCCCGTTCCAACTCGGGCGTACTGCATTGAGTCCCAAAGTTTCAGACTGTCCACCCCATCTGTTGTATGGACCTCCCAGAACAAGTTCTCTTCTCCATTTCCTCCACATCGGCAGGCCCCACATTTTTATGCCCATCACATTAATTTCTATCCCACATTCTACTTCATGTCTAGCCCTGTGTTATCAAGGTGCGCACCTGAGGCGCCGGGCGCACCGGGCGCACTAGGCACACTCCGTTGCGCCTCAGCAAGGCTTAGGCAGGCGATGTGCCTGGGTCGCGCCTGAGGCCCGCCTGAGGTGCACCTAGGCACCCAATTCGCTGAAATTCAGATTTCAGCGAATTGGACGTACAATTCGCTGATTTTCCGCGAATTGGGCGCCCAATTCACTGGAATTCAGCGAATTTGGTTCACAATTTGCTCGCTGAAATTCAGCGAATTGGGCGCACAATTTGTTCGCTGAAATTCAGCGAATTGGGCGCACAATTTGTTCGCTTAAATTCAGCGAATTGGGCGCACAATTCACCCTCTTCAGCGAATTGGCGCACAATTCGCCCGCTTCAGCGAATTGGCGCACAATTCGCCCGCTTCAGCGAATTGGGCGCTTCATCGACAGTACTTCCGTTGAGATAGTAGAAGGTCATCAGAACGTCTTGCGATCTCAAGGCCAAGTAAGTATCGAAGGTTCCCTATATTTTTTGTTTGAAAAATAGAACCGAGGTGTTGTTTAACCACTTGGATTCCTTTTGAATCATCTCTCGTGATTAGGATGTCATCGGCATACACCAAAAGAAGAACCGTTCTTGTTGTGCTATGTCGAGTAAACAAAGAAAAATTTGTCGAGCTCTGAGTCAAGCCAACCTCCTGAACAACCCTGCTAAACTTATCGAACCATGTCCGAGGAGAATGTTTGAGATCACGAATCGACTTCTTCAGTAGACAAACTTGGGACTCCACCGTGGTCTCAAACCCTGGAGGCTGTCGCATGTAGACAGTTTCTTGGAGATCGCCATTGAGAAAAACATTCTTGATATCAAGTTGATGTAAGGGCCATTGACGATGCATAACTACGAAGAGGAGGACACGAACCGTGTTGAGCTTGGCCACTGGAGAGAATGTTTTCTTATAATCTAGACCTTATTGTTGAGTAAATCAACGCGCCACCAGACGGACCTTAAGTCGATCAATCGTCACATCAGGAGCATGCTTGATGACAACGACCCATTTACATCCAATGGTAGTCTGTCCTGGAGGAAGAGGAACCACATCCCACGTCTGATTAGCCCAGAGGGCCGTCATTTCTTCGTCCATAGACGCCCGCCAACCTGTATGTTGAAAAGCCTCATGTACAGAGTTAGAGACAGAAATAGAGGATAATGAGGTAGCAAATGTTTGAAGCACTGAGTTCAGGCGATGTAAGGATACATAATTTTGCTGAGGATGGGCTGTGGAGGGAGAAGCAGGGTCGACAGGTCGCAAAGTGTCAGAGGTTGAAGCAGACTGCATCGGGGCGACGGAGCAGAGAGGTCGTCGAGTATACACAGGAAGAAGTGGGGGGGGGGGTGGAGACCCGGAGCTGGGAAAGGGAGGAGAGGAGATGGTGGAGACGGAGCTGGTGTTGGTGGAGGAGACGTAATTGGGATGACATGTCTTGGTAAGGGCGGCGATGGTGGAGTGGACGGTGGAGTGAAGAAAAATGGTTCATCTTCCAGAAATGTAACATCAGCCGAAACAGTCACCTTACGGGTAGTGGAAGAGTAGCAAACATACCCTTTCTGAGTACGGGAATAACCAACGAACATATGTTTGGCCGCCCGAGGATTGAACTTGTCGGTGGTAGGACCAAGTAAATGAACACAGCAGGTACAACCAAATATTCGTGGTGTTAGAGTGAATGGAGGTGTGGAAGGAAAGAGGAGGCTGAACGGGGTGGCGTTGTCGAGGAGGGAGGACGATAAACGGTTAATGAGATAGCACGCCATCGAAATCGCAAAGTGCCAGAACGTCTTGAGAACGTGCATTTGAATCATGAGAGAGCGAGCAACACCAAAAAGATGTCTATTTTTACGCTCAGCCACACCGTTTTGTTGGGGAGTATATGCACATGACGTTTGATGAATAAGTCCGAACTCAGAGCAGAGGTTATCGAACTCATGATTAGTGTATTCTCGAGCATTATCCGTCCGTATTGTTTTGATTTTATTGGAGAATTGGGTACGAGTCTCAAAAACAAAAACCCGAAATAGACACGGAAGCTCGGAGCGATCACGAAGTAAGTACAACCATGTCATTTGTTGCAGGATGGAGACCGGGCGGTCTGTTGCTGTTCGGAGACCGGGCGGTCTGGCGGTTTCTCCAAGCCGGTCTGTGTGCTGGGCTGTTGCAGTTTGGTGTCCCAGCAGTCAGGCGGCTTGTCTCAGACGACTTGGAGACCGGGCGGTCTAGCGGTCTCCTGTGGCGGCTTGCTCTCTGTGTTGCTTGTTCTCTCATCCTGCTTGTAGCCGGACGGTTAGACAGTTTGTCTAACCGCACGGCTTGTCCGGTTTGTCATTTTGTAAAGCCGCATATACTTGTAAATTTTTAGTCTCACATTGCTTATTTGTAATCTCTCTCATCTCCTACATTCTATAAAAGGGAAAATATACCATTGTAATTGATACCTTTTTTGGGATAATAAAGTTTGCATTACTCCAATTTTTCGGTCTGTTATTTTCTGTTCGCACATGGTATCAAAGCACTCAGTCCTTCCCTCCTGATTGTGTCCGCTCTCTGATTCTCGCGGCTTGATTCTTCTTTTCGCGACCTGTCTTCGCGGCTTGATTCCTCCTCTGACCGTTGCCCTGTTCGCGCGGCTTGTTTCTGCTTTCCGCGACTTCTCTTCACGGCTTTCTTTCTCTTCTAACCGCTGCCCTGCTCGCGCGGCTTGTTTCTCCTTGCTTCTCTTCTCTCGCTGCTCTTCTTTATTGTCGCGACCTGTCCTTAAGTCTTATCGGCTGTTCTAACCGCTCTCCTCTTCTTAGTCGCCGCGACCTGTTTCGTAGTCGCCGCGACCTTGTTGCTAATCGCCTCGACCTGTTCCTACGTCGTTGCGACCTGTTTCTTTCTCGCCGCTCCTGCTTGCTCGTCGTTGCGGCCTACTCTTTTGTCGTCCGACTTGTTTTCTCATGCCTGCGGCCTTCCTAGCCGCACGACCTGCTTCTGTTCGCCCGCCTTGCGACTTGTTGTTGTCGCCGCTGCTTCCTGCTCTCTTATAGTCTCTCTTCAATGGATTCCACCTCCAAGCTGTCCGCCTTGGTGGTCACCTCTTCTGGTAATGCCCACGTTGTTACTCGTGGACGATGGTTGATCGACTCTGGTGCTACAAATCTTATGACAGGTAATCCTCAATGTTTCTCTCATCTAGACACACATGATCGGTTGCCCCCGGTCATAGTTGCTGATGGCTCTCCCTCCCCGGTCAATGGGACGGGCATGGTTCAAGTCACTCCATCTCTTTGCCTGGCAGATACCCTCTATGCGCCCAAGTTTCCTTGCAATTTATTATCGGTTACTTATTTATGCAAGCAACTACAGTGCTCCGTCACATTCACTCCTACTTCTTGTTCTTTTCAGGATCCAGACTCCCAACGGACGATTGCTACTGGGACTGAGAGTGGCGGCCTCTACTTCCTCGATAACGTCTCTGCTCTATCTGCCTTCTCCTCCTCCTCTACAGATTTTCTCCAATGACATCTTCGCCTTGGTCATGCTCCTCACCGGCTTCTTCGCCAACTTCTGCCCCACCTCCCTCCGCATCCTCCTCCTCTTAATTGTGACGCATGTCAACTTGGCAAGCATCACCGCTCCTTCCTTTCCTCCAAAGCAAGATCGTGGTTCTACCCGTCCGTTTGATCTTGTTCACTCCGACATCTGGGGTCCTGCTCCTACCCTCACCGTTGGTCGGGGTAGTTCCTATTTTGTTACTTTCATTGATGACTTTTCTCGCTGTACTTGGGTATATCTCTTACGCGACCGCTCTGAACTTTTTGATGTATGAACATCCTTTTATCATTCCATTCAAACCTAGTTTGATGTCTCCATTAAAATCTTACGCTCGGATAATGTCAAAGAATATCTCAGTCAAGCTTTTTCCTTTCTGTACGCAACATGAGATTATACATCAAACCAGCTGCGTTTACACCTCCCAACAAAATGGAGTAGCGGAACGCAAAAACCGTCACCTCTTTGATGTCGCTCGCACTCTGCTCACGCAAATGCATGTCCCTCGGTCCTACTGGGGCTATGTTGTTCTCATCGCTTGCTATCTCATCAATCACCTTCCCCCCACCGTTCTCCGTGGTCACACTCCTTTCTCCATTCTCTATCCGGGCAAAGAACTCTTTCCTCTTCCTCTACGTATCTTTGGATGCACAGCCTTTGTGCATGCTCCCTCTGCCACCCGCGACAAACTCTCCCCTCGGTCCACTAAATGTGTCTTTCTGGGGTACTCTCCTACTCAGAAAGGTTATTGTTGTTTTGACCCCGTTACCCGCAAGCAATTTGTCTCTGCGGATGTCACCTTCTTTGAAAATGCATCTTACTTCTCTTCCTCTTCCTCCTCTCCTCCTGCTGATCCTCCCTCTCACCACAACACCACCATTCCCTCTGCTCCTATTAGTGTTCCGCCATCTCCACCATCTCCCTTATCTCCACCATCTACCCCCTCTCCTCCTCCATCTCCCTCCTCTTCGCCGCTGTCGCACTCCCCTCCCGGGCCAGCTCTCTCCGCCACGGATGCTCCGGTTGTTGAGGAACATGCCGACCTGGATCTTCCTATAGCTCTTCGCAAAGGGGTGCAGACGTGTACCCAGCACCCGCTGGCTGCTGTTGTTTCATATGATCGTCTGACTCCTTCTCGCAGGGCATTTGCAATGGCTATCTCTGAGACCGCCACTCCCCGCACCTACCAGGAGGCTCTCACTATTCCTCATTGGAAGACTGTCATGGATGAGGAAATTGCTACCCTCACTGAACGGGGGACCTGGACCCTGGTTCCCCCACCTTTGGGCACGGATGTTGTTGGCTGTCGTTGGGTCTTTGTTGTGAAATTCTGTCCCGATGGTAGCGTGGATCGCTACAAGGCCTGCCTGGTGGCCAAAGGTTTCACTCGGACGTATGGTGTTGATTACTTCGATACCTTCTCTCATGTGGCTCGTCTCAGCACCATTCGGGTCCTTCTCTCTGTCGCTGTCAACAGGGATTGACTCATTTCGCAGCTGGATGTTAAGAATATTTTCCTCTACGGTGATCTGCAGGATGATGTTTACATGGAGCAACCTCCTGGGTATGTTGCTCAGGGGAGACACGAGTATGCCGGCTAAAGAAGGCTATCTATGGCCTCAAGCAGAGTCCTCGTGCCTGGTTTGACAAGTTCAGTGACATTGTTACGGCCATTGGTTTTACAAGAAGCTCAGCAGATCACCCCTTGTTTGTTCGGAAAACCGCCTCTGGTCTGGTTATTCTTGCGGTTTATGTTGATGACATTCTTCTTACTGGCGATGATCAGGATGAGGTATTGTTGACAAAAAAACATCTTCGTCAACACCTGGTCACAAAGGATATGAGGTCCCCGAAATACTTTCTGGGGATTGAAATCTCTAGGAAGCCCAACTCCATGGTCCTTTCCCAACGGAAGTATGCTCTTGATCTTTTAAAGGAGGCAGGATTGACTGGTGCTAAACCTGCCCGTTGTCCTATGGCTGCTGGAGAAGACAAAACTTGGACAGATGACTCGCCTCTTCTATCCGATCTTACGAGGTACCAGCGTCTGGTAGGCAAGCTTATTTATCTCACGGTAACCAGACCCGACATCTCTTATGCTGTTGGCAAGGTGAGCCAGTTCATGCAAGCTCCTAGGGAGTGTCATCTACAATCTGCCCTGAGGATATTAGAGTATATTAAAGCAGCACCAGGGAAAGGACTGCTCTTTCAGAAGAATAGTCACCTAAGAGTTGAAGCGTACTCTGATTCAAGTTATGCTGATGACAAAGGAACCGCAAATCGACATCAGGTTTCTTCACATTTGTTGGAGGCAATCTTGTGAGTTGGAAGAGTAAGAAACAGCCTGTGGTCTCCAGGTCTAGTGCAGAGGCGGAATATCGCAGTATGTCGTCGACTACATGTGAGTTGAAATGGTTGCGGGCTCTCATGTTTGACTTAGAAGAGGTTTACAACTATCATCTTCCTATGTTCTGTGACAACAAGGCCGCGATATACATTTCCAAAAATCTGGTCTTTCATGAGAGAACAAAACACATAGAAGTCGACTGTCATTTTATTCGGGAAGAGATATTGAAGAAATAGATTTGCACTCCGTTCGTCACTTCCGACAACGAGTTGGCAGACGTCTTCACCAAGCCGGTGTCCGCTTCTTTTTTCCACATCTGCGACAAGCTGGGCATGATTGATATTTATGCTCCAGCTTGAGGGGGAGTGTTGCAGGATGGAGACCTGTTGCTGTTCGGAGACTGGGCGGTCTGGCGGTTTCTCCAAGCCGGTCTGTGTGCTGGGCTGTTGCAGTTTGGTGTCCCAGCAGTCAGGCGGCTTGTCTCAGACGACTTGGAGACCGGGCGGTCTAGCGGTCTCCTGTGGCGGCTTGCTCTCTGTGTTGCTTGTTCTCTCATCCTGGTTGTAGCCGGGCGGTTAGACGGTTTGTCTAACCGCACGGCTTGTCCGGTTTGTCATTTTGTAAAGCCGCATATACTTGTAAATTTTTAGTCCCACATTGTTTATTTGTAATCTCTCACATCTCCTCCATTATATAAAAGAGAGGTTATACCATTGTAAGTGATACCTTTTGGGGATAATAAAGTTTGCATTACTCCAATTTTTTGGTCTGTTATTTTCTGTTCGCACATCATTCAAGAATAATCATCAATAAAGGTGAGAAAATAACGATAGCGAGAGATACTTGTTATTTTATACGGGCCTCAAATATCAAAATGTACCAACATAAAAGGAGCAGAGCTTCGAGTACAATAAGGAGTATAAGAGGAACAATGTTGTTTCCCCAAAATACAAGAATCACAAGTAAAAGTAGGAAGATGAACATCATGAAGGACCTTCTTGAGAACTGGAAGAGGAGCATGCCCAAGAAGTCGATGTCAGTCAACAGAGGAGACAGAGGAGAGAACGGTGGAGGAGGCATCAAGAAGGTAGAACCCGTTGTGCAGTCGTCCTTTACCAATGATATTATGCATCTGTCGGTACTGCATAAGAATTGAAGAAGAGGTGAATATGACAGATCAATCCAAATCGGTAGTGAGATGATTAACAGAAAGTAAATTAAACGGAGAGTACGGGACATGAAGAGCCGAGCGAAGAAAAATAAAGGGATTTAGAGGTATATCAGCAGAGCCGGAGACAGGAGATGTGTTGTCATTGACTACAGTGATAAACTTGAGATGCGAAGAATCCAAGTATTGATGTGGCTTCAAGGATGTGATATGATGAGTAATACCTGAGTTCACTATCCAACGTGAACTAGTGGAGAGACAAGCGATACCTTCATGAGAGACGGAGGCAACATAGGCAGGTGAGTTGTGGAACAACCCCTAAAGTTGTTGGAGCTGGAGGCGGACTTCATCAAGATCAGCACGAGTGGCAGATGAGATGAGGGCGGCAACAAAAGTATTGGGACGAGGAGGCAGGTCATGTTTGCGATAGCAGGTCGCCTCAAGATGTTCATCCTTACCAAAAAAAGAGCACCTAGGCCTCGGCCGGCCATTTCGGCCCTTCCTCCGAGAGCTTGTACGACCCCCACGAGTAAAGGAAGGAAGAGGGAGTAATGGCGCAGAAGATTGTTGTATAAGGGCCGCTGGAGGAGGGTCGATAGCATCAGGAGGTGGTGAAACCTTTAACAACATGGAGCACACATCAGAGAATGATGGAATAGTAGCAGAGGAGAGGATCTGAGCACGATCACTATGAAGATGAGGCGAAACACGAGCCATCATCATGACAATACCAACAGCTTACTTTTGAGCACGCTGGGCAGCTAGATCCGTAGTCGGGGGCTGATGTTGAATCCAGGCCTCAACCAGCGACTTGGACTGAGCAACAAAAGATGTTAAGTCAGCAACACTGCCTGAGTCAAGGGACTGAACATTGGTGATGATGTCGTATAGATGTTGTAGACTATCCTTGCCAGAGTATAGTGAATGGAGCTCATCCCATATCGCCTTGGCCGTCTCGTGATACATGGTCATGCAGTAAGGTTCGTCATCAAAAGAGTTGAGAAGTCAAGTCTGAACACTACCATCATTACGCAGCCAGTTATCAGTAGGTGCAGAAGGAGTATCCTTAATTAGATGATGCAGAAGTCCCTTTGACTGAAGTACCCGACGGACAGTATGCACCCATTCAACAAAGTTCTTCCTACTAAGGGAGATGGTGGTGATTCTCAACTCGTCACGCAGCTCAGGAGCCGGGACCAAGCGGGCTGAAGGAGAAGAATCAGTAGAGGAATCCATGTCAACACTGTCTGGCGGCTAGGAGAGGCGTCTAACGTTAAGTCGGGTAATCTGCCAAGCTGGCAAAGCGGAGAAACCACCGCGGACAGGAACAGAGGTAGCCGCAGAAGGGCTGGCGAACTGGCAATACACAGGCGACACAAGCAACATCGGCTAGGAAAAGAACACAGCGAGCAGTAGACAAGACCGACCGCCAGCGAGCAAAAGCCAAGAAGCAGCGAGCAGGAGACAAAACTACAGCGAGCAGATAAGACTTCAGTGCGGTTTGAAGCAGGCTAACCGGCAAGGCCGCGACGGACTGAGCAACGGACAGAGAAGAAATTGCGGCGGGCTGAGGAGCAGTGAGCTGAGAAAAGACCGTGACGGGCTGAAGAGCAGCGAGCTGAGAAGAGACCGCGGCAGGCTGAGGAGCAGCGAGCTGAGAAACGAACAGAGAAGAGACTGCGGCGGGCTGAGGAGCAGCGAGCTGATAAGAGATCGCGGCGGACTGAGCACCTAAAGAGGAGACCGCGGAGGGCTGAAGAGCAGCAAGCAGAGAAGAGACTGCAGCAGGCTGAGGAGCGGCGAGCTGAGAAGAGACTGCGGTGATGAAAGGGACTAGAGACTGCGGCTAGCAAGGGAAGACCACGACGACTAGAGGCAAGAACAGATTTCTGCGGCTAAAGAGACAGCCCGCGGAACCAAGAAAGCAGCGGATAGGATGAGACCGAACCGAGCAGACCGTGGCGGACACAGAACATGCCGCACGGTGGGACCCAACAGCGAAGTCTATAAAAACGAGGAGATCCGGACCCAGAAGAGGAGGGAGCAGCACAAGGAGAACCTCGCGGTCAGAAAAATTCTAATCCGCCGAAGGTTGCGGATAGGAAACCACACAAAGGGTTGCAATTAGAAACTTTCTATCCACCAAGGATTGCGGGTAGAAAACCGCACAGAGGGTTGTGGTTAGAAAATTAGAGACCGCGCAGATGGATCGATGGCTCTGATACCATGTAGAAAAAAGCACATAACACTTGGAAAAATTGTGAACATTTGCATATACTTCTTGTGTATGTAAATACAAGTATGAATACATATATATAGGGAGAGAAGAGAGAGAAGAGTCCCAATTTCAAGATGTGGGACTATTACAAGAAGAGGAAGAAGACCTATGATGGATCATTATATGGGCCTTTACATATTCTTTTTCTAACAAAAGCGAAGGTGGAAGGCACCATTAGTGTGCATGTAAATAGTAGTTAGTCATTAACAGGTTAATATTATTTAATTGTTTAATTAATTAATATTAATTGATGAAATTATCAATCTTGTGCCTTTTTTTGTCGTGTAGTGGGCTATCATACTTTATAATGAGGCATTAGGTGTACAAGTAATCCTTTGGATCCTTCTTTTGGCTCTCATTGAAGAGAAAAGTTCTTTAGAGGATCCAACCTCTCAGTACTTGGTGGAACCTTGCCTAGTTGTTTTTTTGTATGTTTTTATCACTAATTAAAATGTCAACAATGTGCAATTTCTCTCTATCCCTTCGGCTTCCTACCAATCTTTTTTGTGGTAACACTGTTTGTGCTGATGTCTTTTCGTTGCTATCCAGTGCTATCATTTCAAGTTTCAACATCATTATTCTTTTGTCAGGCAGCTAGGTATGATGATCTTGATGATGTTATATGCTTATTGTCTTCGGGTGTTACTCCCAATGCTAAAGATTCTCATGGACGAACAGGTTATTATTTTTAATTTCTTATTTTTGTATGTCATTCTTAACTTTTCTTTTCTTTTATTGATTAACAAAATGTTGTAGGGTTTTACTCTCCTTTTTTTCATCAAATACGGCAGAAGGAAGCTTAATAGAAATATCTTGCCTGGCGACCTTGGCGTCATTTTTAGTTTCTTTTAGATATAATTTGTGAAATTGTTCATCATTTTAGATTCCATAATGATAAACGCAATAAAAACATCTCTGTATAGGAAAAAAACTGGATAGAACAGATTGATTTGAGATAGATAATATTTCTGTATAATAATATTTGAATAAATTATTGTGCCATCATGCTCAGAAACAACATAACAATTGTGCGGGGCAACTTTTCTATTATGCAATTCATCCAACAAAATAAATGCAATTCATCCAACTTTTCCATTTTTCGTGTATATATCTTCAAAAATCATGTTAGCTTATCGACTCCCCTAACGATACTATAACAATTAGTACCGAACATCTCTCCTGTAATAGTACAGGCTCCCATAACAATGACAGATTTTGGTTCGGACATTTGCTCATATAATCTCATTAAAGAGGGAGCCATTTTCATTGTTACTATTTCAGCTGTTAAACTGAGGTTTGCTTGCCTTGGGCTCGATCTCGGCACGAACCCATAATGATCGAAGTCGAATCGGGAGCCTATTAATAAAGCAAATTCAATGAAGCAAGACACAAGTTAAGTCAATAAGTTGATTTTCATAAAATCATAAATTAAAGCGCCTAAATCCAATTAACTATGCAATTTATTCGCCAAAACATAAGTAGAGCTTAAGTATTTGAACATCGTCTCTCAAAGGCTTTAAATTAGGCACATCTACACTTCACGAGACATAAGTTTTGTCACCCACATAAGAACAATCCATGTTTTTTCACGGGACATCATTTCAAAAAGAGCAAGTAATTTTGCAATAGAATAAAATTCTTACTCAAATAACTCAAAGTTTACCCATTTCAATAATTTTATGCAGCTGATTGCCTGATTCATAGTTCATCTGGTCCAATTCCATCATCTTGATAGGGGTCTTCCTTAGACTCAACTCCATTGGTTCTGAACTTTATATCTATTCATGAAATCAAACATAAGTCCTTAATTATTCATATAATCTAATAATCAACCCCTTTAGGTAAAATTTAATTTTCATTTTTGTAAACTCCTCCCAAGTCATGTAACCTTCGATCTACACTAACCTTTCTTTATTAAAGTTTTTCGGAAGTATTTGGCTAATTGGCTAGTGATTGCTACTATACAAAAATGGCTTCAAAATTTCTCAGTTGTTGCATACTTGATCATGTATATTGTCCGCCCATTGCAAGTTCCTAGTCAACTCTAGGATGGCATCAAGTCGAAGGCGGGCTAAACCTGACTCTATCTTGAAATTATCAAGTTTAGTCTTGGTTAAACTTGTCGCAACCTTAATGTGATGTTTCCAAGTGAACTTGAAATCATTTAGAAGGCTCAAATTTAATTGAATCACTATTAATAATATTCTAGGGTGCTATAAATGGACTTAGCTGAACTCTAGTTTGACCCTTTTTTGGCTCAACATCTAGACTCTAGATTCATCCTTTCAACTTTGAGTTTATGCAAAATCTTGTCGGCCTAGAGTTGACTAGGAACACAAATGAAAATTAACCAAGACTAAACTTGATATTTTCGGAGTCTGAAACAAAATGGCACTCCTTAGCTAACAGTATCTTTAGTACTCATGTTATTAATAAAAGTAACGGATACTTTCATTGCTGGGTGTAGAGCCGTTGTCATGCCTTTCCCATCCGTCCTTGGAAGTTTTAGCCGCTTAATTGTCATTGGTTGGAAGTTCACGATCAGCTGACTGTTTTGTTCACTGTTTTGCCATTATACTGCCATTAGGATGGCTGGGCGAGGAGTGACACAATGAAAACCATTGTTTAAACCTTTATGAGTTGTGTAATTCCAGTCAGTATAATTATACTATGATAGATATAACATAGTCTGCAACCATTGTATTTATACTTTCATGTTTGGATCCAAGACTGCCATAGGATTGATGTTCATTTGGAGGAGCTGTGGTGGCACATCCAGCTACAATTTTTATCATGAAACCAACTTTGATATTTGTACATGCAAGTCTTATATCCTTATTTATAATTGAGAAAAGATGCCAGAAAATAGAGAAATAAAAAATAATTTTTATTAATTCCTCCAATTGTATCTACATACATGTATTTATACATTAATATAGGAAGAGGATGTGGGAAAACAATCTTAATGAAAGATGTAAGACTAAAATATAAGAAGAAAGAGGGCCCTAGATGGGTCTTGTTTTGGGTATTTACAAATCTTTCTTCTAACACGCCCCCGTAAGCTGGAGCATACAAATCGTAAGCACTCATCTTGGACAAGAACTGATAATATAACACACGTGGTAAGGTCTTAGTGAGAATATCGACAACTTGATCAGCAGTCCGAATATGTTTCAATTCCAGCTTCTTCATTTGAACTTTCTCCCGAATGAAGTGACAGTCTACTTCAATGTGTTTGGTCCACTTATAAAAAACATGATTCTTACTGTTGGAAAAGCTCATATAACAAAGACCCAATGACCCATTCCTTTGTATTTTTATTATTATTTTCTTTCCTCTCTTTAGTCCCACATCATGTATAGGACTTTCCTCTCTCTATTTCTCTCCTATAGATATGTACTCATACTTTGCATTTGATGGCAGAGAGATTACATACAAGGTTCACGTTTTTCT
Organism: Platanthera guangdongensis; assembly: GCA_039583875.1. NCBI lineage: Eukaryota > Viridiplantae > Streptophyta > Magnoliopsida > Asparagales > Orchidaceae > Platanthera > Platanthera guangdongensis. The sequence continues at coordinate 173,196,912 of CM077155.1, forward strand.
ACATAGTATCAGAGCGACCGGTCCTCCTTGGGCGGCCAATATTTTATTAACCGCCTACCTTGGGCGGTCTCCTTCCCGTCGGCTCGGCGGGCTCCTCTTTGTCCGCCTATTCCGGTACTACTCGGTGCCGAATAGCTGTTTTCTATCCGCTTGCTACTCGGCGTGCTCCTCTCTTTGTCTCTCTTCTTTTTCTCTCCTTCCTCTGTTGCTTTTATAGCCCTCCCTGCTGGGACCCAACCTCTGTGTTGTTGTGGTCTGCCTCCTTGATATCCGTTGCGACCTGCTCCATATTCTGCGGCCTCGTCTTGCCGCTCGACTTCTTCTACTCGCAGCTTCTAGTCGCTGCTCTCTGCTCGTCGCGCTTTGCTTCTCCTGTTGTTGGCGGCTTCTCCTCTTCTCGGCACGCTCCGCATCTAAGTCGTGGCACTTCTCCTTTGTCGCTAGTACACTCACCTTGACCGTGTGGATTCCTGCCTAGTCGCTGCGACCTGCCTGCTCGCTAGCGGTTTCTCCTCTGTGGCTCCACCTTCTCTTCCCTTCTCCTCCCTCTTATAGTCTTTTTCATTCTCTTACATGGGCCCACTCCTCTTTGACCAACGACCTCTTCCGGTTTCTGTCTGCGTGGCCTTCTGCTTCCCGCGGACTTATCTTGCACTGCAGTGTTCCTAGCGGTCTTCCTTGTGGTCCCTGTGATCTGCTGGTTCCAAGGCGTTCTATGTCTATCCGCTGCGGGCTCCCTTTTCTATCCGCTGCGGTCTCTTCTTCTTGGTTGTGGCGTCTCTTGTCGCTGGTGCTTTGTCGTCGTGACCGTTGCATAGTTCTGATGGCGACGATGCTGATGCGGCTGTGGATCTACGACATCGAGAGTTCATGGATTGGGACGGTCGTTGCCGCAAGCTCGAAGATGAGTCTACCACGATGTTTCTTCGCCAACGCCACCACCGCTACATGTTTTACTCGACGTCCGCCGCCACAAATAAATAAAATATATAATTATAAATTACATAATTATAATTATATATTTTATCAATTTTTATTTTAAGCAATCTATTTTAAAAGTACTTTATTTCATGCATTTTATTTAGTTAGTGAATTATTTAATTTCATGTATTGTATTTTCATTTCATGTATTATGATGGGTGCATATAACCATCATAATTTCTTTTTGAATTTTGAATTTTGAATGGATGATGATTGAGTGGTGTAGGCTATATATAGCCATGGTTATGAAGGAATAATTAGAGAATGAAAGAAAGAAATCCTAAGAATTCAAATTTGTGAATTTTCCCCCTCCTTTCTCCTTCCTCTTTGAGAAATTCTCCCCCTTTCTCTTCTCTCTTGGCCGCCGGCCTTCTATCTCTCTGACTCTTAGTGGCTCGGCCACCTTCCCCCTCCCCTTCTCCTCCTCCTCCCTCTCCAAGGGTTTGTCAAAAGGAGAAAAACGGCGAGCGTCTTCATCGTCCGGTGCAGATCCGAGGATTTCTGCGTGGAAATAGAGAATATATCACCGTCAACGTGTGTTCCTCCACTCATCTCTGTGGAAGGTTTTCTTGGGATTTGGGTAACGATTCCTACACCTCTTTGTGTGATTTCTTCTAACTTATTTTGTGAGGTTTTGGTGTAATTAGAAGGCTAGTTTTTAGTCCGGATTTATATTGAAATTAGCGCTTAATAAAATCTGAATTTTTAAGCATATATTTCCCGAATATTTTTCATATAACTTGGAGCGGGTAGATCTCGTGAACACTTGAAGAAATCGGGTTCATCACCTTTGATTTCCCCTTGTGCTCAAGTGATTTGGTAAACCCTCATTTTAATTAATTTGGGATTGAAATTAGGACTTCATTTTAATCACTAATTTAGCCTGGAACTTTCTTTATTGGAATTGTGAATTGCTTGCGCATAATCTAATTTGAATAGCTAACTGTCCGGATCGTGTGGGTCCTTTTCGCTTGAGCGAACATTGGCCTATAGCCCTTGTTCAATCTATAAAAGTGGTTGCGTCCCTTTGCGTTGATGGTTGTGGAATTTTTGTCTCTTAATGTTTGAGTATTTTATAGTACTAAGTAGAGAAACCGCGCAGTAGATATTTAATTAAATTGTCGAACAGAAGAACGCATAGTTTAATCTGTCGAAACCTTGGGCCTACATCAATTTGGTATCAGAGCCAGGTTGTGCTAATTTCTTAATTAGTACCATCCTAGGAAATATTTCTTTAGCACGCCGACACGCACTTGCCCGTTTCATTGCACAACATATAAATTAATTTTTAAATTTGGTCTGCCAATAGCGGTCTATATTTTTATTTTTTTAGCAAAAAATATCAAAAAAATATTTTAATAATCTTTCATTTATTGTCAGTAAGAAAATCACAAAAAATATTTTCTTGTCTTAGTTATTAAGCGGGAACAAATACATCTGTTGCATTTTATATAGGGTCAGGTTCATTATTCATTGCATGTGCACCAGTTTCGGGTGAGTTTTCTCTCTGGTTCTCATTATTATGGCCTATGACGTTTATGCTTCCCGTTTAGATTACTGGTATGTTAATTCCATGGCTAAACACACCCCAGCCTTGCCTTCATACCATGGGAATACCAACCGTCCCCACGCTCATCCTCCCACTAGAATTGAGGCACCAACTTATGACGGTTTGGGGTATCCCCAAAATTTTAGAGACTGGCTTAAGGGAATAGAAAATTATTTTAATTGTCACTTATGGGACGACCACCAAAAGGTTAACATAGCCCAAGATCGATTAGTAGGTCAAGCCCGCGTGTTTTGGCTAAACGAAGAGCGTCGTGTTGGTAGTTATAAACATGCTTGGCCGGCAATGCGTAGTCTACTCTCGGATCAATTTGATCCCGCCTACCTCCGCACTACTAACACCAAGCTTGTGAGTGAGTATCGTTATGGCTCTAGTCTCATACCTGCCTATAGGAATGATTATATACCTAATGCTAGATCATTTGTCCCCAAAGGTCGGCCTGCTTAGTGTACCTACTACCCCCTTTAGGGAAACCATTCTTACTAGATCTTATGCCTTGGACTCAAAAGATGTTACTCCTAGAATTTTGACTCCTTTATCCTCGACGCCTAAGCCTCCTGATGTAGTGACTGATAGCCATGAGGATGCTGATGTAGATGTGGTATCTCTTGATCTTGAGGATGACCAACTAGGTGAGTGTATTCCATCATGTACGTTAGTGAACGGCGATTCTACTGAGTCTGAAATTGAGATTGGATACCCTAGTGATTTGGAAGACGATGTATGGGATGATTACGTTCCGATCTGTGAGAGTATTATGTTGCCTATTACATGCCCTACTAGCGTTGTGTCTGTTCACCCTAATATTGAGTGCCCTCTCCATGATACGATCATCATCGTGTTAGATCCTATGATCGCACCCACTGAGATTATATCTGAGTTATCTGAGGAGTCTGAGAGTGAGGATGTCCCAAGTGTTATTTTGGATGAGTTACCATCTAAGGGATGGGTATTTTTGGACGATTCAGTGGTTGTACACCCGGATGAGAGTTCTTTGATGTCGTCACCGTTGGGTGAAATTTTTACTGATTCGGATTTTATCCCAGGTTTGATTTTACCGACCCTTCCCCCTATTTATTTGTCTGTCTTAGATGACTTTTTAGGACGTGGAACCGGTATCCCTAGTCTGAGTTGTTGTGTCACGCACACTTTATTAGCTCCTACTTTGACGTTGACTCAGTGTGTAGATATTACTATGTTGCGCGCACTAGTATTTGGACTATTCACCGCACATCATAGTCATGACTACATGTCACTTTTGGCAGCTCCTTTTTCTGCGTGTCCGTCTACGGTTCTGTCGCCTACTACAAATGACTCTATTTCTTTGGCGACTGTGCCTCTGGATGTGGTGTCCCTTATATATACTTATATACCACACCCGATTGCACGCATTTACCCGCCGCCATTTGATGACCCTCATTTCCCCACATTAACGACTATAGTTGGGTCTCTTGAGTTGTTTCGTTCGCATACCTTTGCACATTCGGGGGCATCCAACTATATTGGTTATGATGCGCGGTTCTCCTTGGCATATATTCATGCCAAGCGTGAAAATATTAAAATTGAAATTAAGACTGCGGTGTCGGAGCCCGTAAAAATTATCTCTGATTACAAGGCTGTCGTGCCACCTGACTTACCCCCCTTATCCTCTGCTCTTGGGTCAGGTCATGTAGCACATGGATTCTCTCCTCATGTATCTAGGCCATTAGTGATTCATTTTAAGTTTTATCGCATGCACTTCTACTCCTTTTTGAGACTGTCTGATGCTAGATATAGTGATTTGGGTTTAGTCTGGTCAGTCCCCGAGCGGATGCCTCCTGGCTCCGTTAATAAATTAATATGGAGGAACGCCGACCCATCCGTGATTATGAAGAACGTCGGATTTTATGCTTTTACTTTAGATTTTTATATAGCACATGGTGTTTCACTTTATTTCAAGTTTCCGGACTTTTTACTGTACGTCTCTGTTCCACTTGAGCGCCTTTCTCCGTCGTCTCTTCCTACCACTAAATATTCTCTTGGGATGGGGAGTGTTAGTACTGTCGTGTCTATTTTCCATGTTGACTCCTTGGTTCTTGAACCGGTCGGTAAGATTCTTGTTTATTTTCTTTTGCTTGACACCCTTTCGAGTTTTCTCGAAAGTCTTGTTTGTGTGCCAGACAGGTTCTCAGTGTTATGGGATGTTCATGCTACGAAGACACGGATTGCGGGGCCATATTTGCCCCATGTTGCTGCTGCTTTAGACGGTTCCCCCCTCACGGGCCACTCATCGGTGATGAGTGATTTTGAGCGGGGGAGGATTGATGGCGACGATGCTGATGCGGCTGCGGATCTACGACATCGAGAGTTCATGGATTGGGACGGTCGTTGCCGCAAGCTCGAAGATGAGAGTCTACCACGATGTTTCTTCGCCAACGCCACCACCGCTACATGTTTTACTCGACGTCCGCCGCCACAAATAAATAAAATATATAATTATAAATTACATAATTATAATTATATATTTTATCAATTTTTATTTTAAGCAATCTATTTTAAAAGTACTTTATTTCATGCATTTTATTTAGTTAGTGAATTATTTAATTTCATGTATTGTATTTTCATTTCATGTATTATGATGGGTGCATATAACCATCATAATTTCTTTTTGAATTTTGAATTTTGAATGGATGATGATTGAGTGGTGTAGGCTATATATAGCCATGGTTATGAAGGAATAATTAGAGAATGAAAGAAAGAAATCCTAAGAATTCAAATTTTGAATTTTCCCCCTCCTTTCTCCTTCCTCTTTGAGAAATTCTCCCCCTTTCTCTTCTCTCTTGGCCGCCGGCCTTCTATCTCTCCGACTCTTAGTGGCTCGGCCACCTTCCCCCTCCCCTCCTCCTCCTCCTCCCTCTCCAAGGGTTTGTCAAAAGGAGAAAAACGGCGAGCGTCTTCATCGTCCGGTGCAGATCCGAGGATTTCTGCGTGGAAATAGAGAATATACCACCGTCAACGTGTGTTCCTCCACTCATCTCTGTGGAAGGTTTTCTTGGGATTTGGGTAACGATTCCTACACCGCTTTGTGTGATTTCTTCTAACTTATTTTGTGAGGTTTTGGTGTAATTAGAAAGCTAGTTTTTAGTCCGGATTTATATTGAAATTAGCGCTTAATAAAATCTGAATTTTTAAGCATATATTTCCCGAATATTTTTCATATAACTTGGAGCGGGTAGATCTCGTGAACACTTGAAGAAATCGGGTTCATCACCTTTGATTTCCCCTTGTGCTCAAGTGATTTGGTAAACCCTCATTTTAATTAATTTGGGATTGAAATTAGGACTTCATTTTAATCACTAATTTAGCCTGAAACTTTCTTTATTGGAATTGTGAATTGCTTGCGCATAATCTAATTTGAATAGCTAACTGTCCGGATCGTGTGGGTCCTTTTCGCTTGAGCGAACATTGGCCTATAGCCCTTGTTCAATCTATAAAAGTGGTTGCGTCCCTTTGCGTTGATGGTTGTGGAATTTTTGCCTCTTAATGTTTGAGTATTTTATAGTACTAAGTAGAGAAACCGCGCAGTAGATATTTAATTAAATTGTCGAACAGAAGAACGCGTAGTTTAATCTGTCGAAACCTTGGGCCTACATCAAGTTCTCCTGTCTGCTCTGCAGTCTCCTCTTACCATTACGGACCTCCTCTGTCCGCTTGACTCGTTCTCTGTCCGCTGCGGTCTCTTCGCGCGGCTTGTTTCTCTCCGCTGTGGTCTCTTCGCGCGGATTGTCTCTGTCTGCTGTGTTCTCCTTGTTGCGGCCTCCTTTCCTTTCTGGCTCTGCACTTCGGTCGCGGCTTCTTTCTTGCCGCTGGTGCGACCACACCGTGACTGTGCAGCCTCGCTTCTGTTCGCGCGGTCTCCCCTACTCGCGCGACCTCCTCTCTGTTTGGGGTTCTTGCTCGTCTGGATTGTTCGTGCGGCCTTCCTCTTCTGTTCGCTGGTCTTCTCGCCTAGCCGTTGCTTGTCTCCATGGATTCTTCTTCTACCTCTCGGGGACGAGGCCGGGGTGGCCGGCTGCGACCTCAATGTTCCTTCTGTGGCAAGAACGGGCACCTTGAAACTACGTGCTATCGTAAGCATTGTTGTCCTTTGGGCTAACCAAATCTGGGTTGTGCAAGAGGCTCTTCAACATCCCGGCTGGCGGGCCGCTATGAAAGAAGAAATGACGGCCCACCTGGGTCCTCATTCCTTTACCTTCCGGTCAGACCCCTGTTGGGTGTAAGTGGGTTTTCGTCATCAAACACGCTCCTGATGGCACCATTGACTGTCTGAAGGCCCGCCTGGTGGCTCGTGGCTTCACTCAACAACAAGGCCTTGACTATGAGGAAACCTTCTCTCCGGTGGCCAAGCTCAACACCGTTCGCGTCCTTCTCTCAGTGGTCGTGCATCGCCACTGGCCCCTTCATCAGCTGGATATCAAGAATGCGTTCCTGAATGACGATCTTCAGAAAACCGTCTACATGCACCAACCTCCCGAGTTTGAGACCACATAGGAGTCTCGTGTGTGTCTTCTGAAGAAATACATCTATGGTCTCAAATAATTCCCTCGGCCGTGGTTTGACATGTTCAGTAAGGTTATTCGGGACATTGGTTTCACTCGGAGCTCAGCAGACTTCTCCCCATTCACTCGACACTGGGCAACATGAACTGTTCTCCTGTTAGTTTATGTTGATGACATCCTACTTATTGGGGATGACTCGAAGAGGATTCAAGCGGTTAAACAACACCTTAGCACCGTGTTTCAGACAAAAGACCTGGGGCATCTTCGGTACTTCCTCGGTCTTGAGGTCGCAAGACGTCCGGATGGACTTGTCATCTCCCAACGAAAGTATTGTCTTGACCTGCTCAAAGACGCCGCCAGTCCGGATGCAAGCCGACAATTACTCCGATGGATGCAAATCACAAGTTATGTGCTCATGCCTCTAATGTTGACCTGCTTCTCCAAAACTCAGAATAATATCTACGTCTTGTGGGAAAATTGATCTACCTAACTGTCACAAGGTCGGATATATCGTTCGTTGTTGGGGTTGTCAGTCGGTTCATGCATGCTCCCCGAGTCTCTCATCTTCAAGTTGTTGAACGTATTCTTCGATACCTTAAAGCAGCTCCGGGTCAAAGACTGGTTTACAAAACCTCCACCTCTATTCCAACATTGGTTGCATATTCAGATGCCGATTATGCTGGCTCCTTGGACGATCGGCGGTCAACCAGTGGTTTTTGTACATATTTTGGAGGTCATCTCATTACATGAAAAAGTAAGAAACAAGCAGTGGTTGCTCGATCTTCAGCGGAAGCAGAATACCGATCGATGACATCAGTTGTCTCAGAACTCACATGGCTTGAAAGCCTCCTTGTTGATCTGGGGGGGGGGGGGGGGAACTTCCCTCTTCTGCTGTTCTATTTTGTGACAGTCAAGCGGCCATACACATAGCAAAGAATCTGGTCTTCCACAAATGCACGAAACATATCGAAGTAGACTGTCATTTTATTCGGGAAAAAGTTCAAATGAAGAAACTAGACTTAAAGCATGTTTCGGGCACTGATCAAGTTGCTGATATTCTTACAAAGGCTTTATCGAGTACCTTATTTTATCATTGTTTGTCCAAGTTGGGTGCATGTGACTTGTACGCTCCAGCTTGCGGGGGAGTGTTGGAAAAGCCCATATAACAAAGGCTCAATAACTCATTCCTTTGTATTTTTATTATTATTTTCTCTCCTCTCTTTAGTCCCACATCATGTATAAGACTTTCCTCTCTCTCTTTCTCTCTCATATAAATATGTACTCATACTTTGTATTTGATACCAGAGAAATTACATACAAGGTTCACGTTTTTCTACACTTAGCAATGTGTATAGACTGTCGCAAAATAAAGTAACTTGTGAGGAAAGCTTAACTCCCATATCATCTAGGAGATTTTCTAACCACGTAGGCTCAGATACAACAGACGTCATTGAACGATACTCAGCTTCGGCTAAAGAGCGAGTAACCACAAATTGTTTCTTGCTGCGCCAGGTAATAAGGTGTCCTCTGAAGTAAGCATGGGCAAAACTGTTCACGGGCACACCCAGAAACGTGCCCGGGTCTAAAATTTCGAAAAAAATAAATTAAAGGTATTGATTTGGGTCCAACCAAATACATTTAGAACTAATTTAGGCACACCCAAAGCACTATTTGGGTGTTGAAATACGTAGCTGGCTTGTACCTTTATTTTGCGCGTGATTTAAGTTTATATCACAGTTTTTTTGCACCCGATTTCCCATTTCCATGTCCGCTCAATCCCAATTTTCGCCCGAACCTCTGCCTTCGGCCATTGCCCTAATTTCTCCTGACGAATCTCACGCTAACGCCGCCGATGCCAAGTTGCGACAGAAAGGATTCATGACGCATCGACGTCGGACCACTGGTCAGCTGGTGCCTTGTTTTTCTTCACGGAATCAACTAACGCATTTTCTCAAGTAAAAGGAATTAGTGGACTTGTTCAAAAATGGTGGAGACAAAAAACATGATCATTTTCAACTTGTTTATCACTTTTGAAGTTAGCATGTCTTCTACCTGCTTCAACTTCTTCTGTTGAAAGAATGTTCTCAACAATAAAGATAATAAAAAGTCATTTGCGGAACAGCATGAGAGATGAGTGAATGAACAATTGCTTAATTGCTTATATTGAGAAGGACATTGTGGCAACCATTACTAATGAGGCAATTATCGCACGTTACCAAAATATGTGTACCCGAAAAGTTGTTTGTTAGTCGGTATGTAATTTGACTTTTATTTTAATTAATTGCATCTTTTTAAAATGTTGCATTAAAAAAATTGTATAATTAGTTATTTTTTATGGTGTCCGGGTCCAACAAAAATCATAGTTCTGCCACTGGAAGTAAGTACAGAATCCACTTATGGAACGTCGATTATCCAAGGAGCTAGCATAATCAGCATCAGAATAAGCAAGCAACGACAGAGTAGAAGAGTAAGAGGGTTTGTATACTAGCCCTTGTCTAGTGGAAGTCTTCAGATATCTTAAGATGCGCTCGACAGTCTGGAGGTGAGACATCTGTGAAGAATGCATGAGTCAGCTAACAACTCAAACAACAAATGAGATATCTGGTCTTGTGACTGTAAGATAAATCAACTTTCCTATAAGACGTCGATAATATTCTGGATTTGAAAGAAGTTAATCGGTGTCGGTGGTATGCGCACAAAGCTTGTGATTGACATCCATAGGAGTATTAGCAGGCTTGCATCCAGAATAGCCAGCGTCATGAAGAAGATCAAGACCGTTCTTCTGTTGAGATAAGACAAGACCATCAGGACATCTTGCAACCTCTAAGCCAAGAAAGTACCAAAAATTTCCCAAATCTTTAGTTTGAAAAACTGAATTCAAGTACTTCTTGATCATTTGTATTCTCATCTCCCGTAATTAGAATGTCATCGACATAAACTAAGAGAATCGTTGTGCTTGTTGTTTAATGACGAGTAAAGAGAGAGAAGTTCGCCGAGCTCTAAGTGAATCCAACATCACAGACAACCTTACCTAACTTGTCAAACCATTCGCGATGAGACTGTTTGAGACCATAAATAGATTTCTTGAGGTGACAAATAAGTGACTCCCCTGTGGTCTCAAAGCTGGGAGGTTGGTGCATGTAGATTGTAGACAGTTTCCTAAAGGTCGCCATGGAGAAAGACAGTTTTGATGTTTAACTGATATAATGGCCACTGGCGATGCACAACCAATGAAATTAGAACACGAACAATGTTTAACTTGGCAACAAGAGAGAAGGTCTCATCATAATCGAGGTCTTGTTGCTGAGTAAACCCACGAGCCACAAGGCGAGTCTTGAGACAACCAACTGTCTCATTTGAAGCATGTTTGGTCACGAAGGCACATTTACATCTAACACAAATCTGCCATGGAGGAAGAGAGACCAGATCACAGGTCTGATTACCCCAGATAACAGTCATTTCCTCATTCATGACCGCACGCCATCTCGGATGTCGGAGAGTCTCCTGCACAGAGTTAGGTATAGAAATTGAGGATTAAAAAGTTGCAAATTTGAAAAGTGTCGGGGAGAGGCGATGCAAGGATACATAATTCGCTAGAGGATGAACCGTGGAGATAGGAGCTGGATCATTAGGCCGCGATGTACTACAGGTAGAAGGCGACTGTTAAGGGGCGTCAATGCGAGGAGGACGACAAGTGTAGACACGAAGAAGAGGTGGCTTGTTCGGTACAAAAACCAAGGTTGGAAGGTGTGGCGGGAGAGGAAAAGCAATAGGGATGGTAGGACGTGGCAATAACGACGGTGGAGGAGAGTAAAAAGGTTGATCTTTGAGAAAAGTAGCATCAACAGACACAACAACCTTGCGATCAGTGGGAGAGCAGCACACATATCCTTTTTGAGTCTGAGAGTAACTGACAAACATATATTTGATAGCCCGAGGAGCAGGCTTGTCAGTTGAAGAATCAAGAATATGGACATATCATGTATAGCCAAATACCTGAGGTGTGATAAAGGAGGGCAGGCGATTGATGAGATAACATGTCGTAGATACTGCAAAGTCCTAATAAGCCTTGAGAACCTGCATGTGAAACATAAGTGAACGAGCAACATTAAGAAGATGTCTATTCTTGTGCTCAGCCACACCATTCTGTCAGGGAGTATAAGCACAAGAGGTATGATGGATGATCTTAAACTCATTACAAAGATCATCAAATGCATGACTGGTATATTCACAAATATTGTCTGTACGTATAGTTTTAATTATTCGGGAAAATTGAGCACGAGTCTCATTAATAAAGACCTGAAACACACGAGTTAGATCTGACCGATCACGGAGTAAGTATAACCGCATCATGCGAGAATAATCATCAATAAAAGTAATGAAATAACGATAACTAGAAATGCTAGTAATTTTATACGGGGCCTAAATATCAGAATGTACTAAATCAAAAGGAGCATCACTCCTAGTACAATGAGGAAGAAAGAAGAACGATGATGTTTGTTAAAGATACATGACTAGCAGGTAAAAACAAGAAGAGGTAGATCAGGAAGAGCTTTCTTGAGAATTGGAAGAGGTGCATGCCCAAGACGCTGACGCCAATCCACAGAGGTGACAGATGAGAGAATGGTGGGAGAAACATCCAAAAGGTAGAGCCCGTTGCACAATCGTCCTTTACCAATGATATTATACATCTGTCGATCCTGCACCACAAAAGAAGAAGACGTGAAGGACACCGAGCAGTCAAGATCTTCTTCAGTAAAACGACTAACAAAAAGAAGATTGAAAGAAAAGCCTAGGATGTGAAGAACCAAGCAAAGAGATAGAGGGACTTAGAGGCATATTAACAAAGCGGAGACAGAAGCGGTGTCACCATTGGCCACGGTGATAAACTTGGGATGCGGAGATGCCAAGTACTGAGGTGATTTCTGCGGAGTTATATGGTGGGTGACACCAGAGTCCACAATCCAATGTGGACTATGGAATAGACAAGTAATACCTTCATTGGAGATAGAGGAAACGGAGCCAGACGGACGATTGAGTAACCCTTGGAGATGCTGGAGCTCGTGGGGCATGGTGTCAATATCGGCGTGAGTGGCAGAAGAGGTGTCAGCAGCAACAGAGACATTAGGTGGAGGAGGTAGACCATGTTTGCGATAAAACGTTGCCTCAAGATGTCCATCCCTGCCACAGTGAGTACACTTGAATTTAGGCCGACCAATGCGACCTCTTCCTCGGTAGCCGGTGCAACCTCTTCGGGTAGATGGAGGAAGGGGGTGAAAGACAGATGAGTGTTTGAGGAATGTCAGAGAGGGAGGCCCGAGAGCATCTATGGGTAGTGTCACCTTCATCAACATTGAGAAAACATCAAAGAATGAGGGAATAGTGGAGGAGGAGAGTATCTGAGCCCGAACACTCTGAAGATGAGGCGAAACACGAGTCATCATCATGGAAATACCAACGACCTCTTTTTGAGCACGCTGCTCGGTAAGATTAGTAGTAGGAAGTTGATGTTGAATCCAGGCCTCAACTAAGGTTTTGGACCGTACAACAAAAGAGGTTAAGTCGTCAGCACCTCCTGAGTCGAGAGATTGAAGGTCGTTGATGATATCAAACAGATGTTGAAGGTTGTCCTTACCAGAATAGAGTGAATGTAGTTCCTCCCACATAGCCTTGGCCGTCTCATGATACATGGTCATACGATAAGGCTCACCATCCAGAGAGTTGAGGATTCAGGTCTAGACTCGACCATCATCACAAAGCCAGTCATCAGTGAGTACAAAAGAGATGTCCTTAGTTAGATGATGCAGAAGCCCCTTTGTCTGAAGAACACGACGGATTGAGTGCACTCATTCAACAAAATTCTTCTTCACAGTAAGAGAAATAGTGGTGATTCGAAGCTCATCACGAACTTCGAGAGGGGTGTCGCAGCACGAGCAGGAAGAGATGAAGCATCAGTCGACGCCATGAAGCCTTCTCAGGCGGCAAGGAGAACAGGAGAAGTTGCGGCAAACAGTAAAACCACGCTCAATTTGCACCCTGCTGCGACTAGACAAAGTAGGTAGTTGCGACTAGACAAAGTAGGTAGCTGCGGCTAGACAAAGCGGGTAGCTGCGGCTAGACAAAGCGGGTAGCTGCGGCTAGACAAAGCGGGTAGCTGCGGCTAGACAAAGCGAGTAGCTGCGGCTAGACAAAGCGGGTAGCTGCGGCTAGACAAAGCGGTTAGCTGCGACAAATAACGAGCAGGGGAGTAGACACGGGAACTTAAAAAGGGAGCAGTGAAACTGCACTCTGTTGCGGCTAGACAAAGAAGGGAACGACGGCTAGACAAGGCAGGTAGTTGGAGCAAGAAAGAGGCGGTGGCCTGGCCCTTGCGGTCAGAAGACCCTGACGGATAGGCGATTGCGGCAAGAATAGTGCGGCAATGCCGGTAGCTGCGGCAAGGATCAGCAACAAGAGTACCACGACAAGGGAACTTTGGCTAGAAGCTGCGGCACGGAGCTGTAGCAAGGTAACGACAGTTAGAAGCTGCGACAAGAAGCTGCGGTAAGGCAAGTAGTGGAGGCAAGCACTTCTGGGAGGAGATGAGCTAGCGGATAGAAACCAAGAGCAGACGACCAAGCAAAGGGAGACCACCGTCGAGAAGCCCTGCGATTACTCCTAAAGAGGCCTTGGCAACCAGGCGTGAAGAAGATTGGGCCAGGCGGACAGCAAAAAAGAAACAAGTGGACAAGACAGACAAGTGAGCCCCAGAGAGGAAAAGCTATAAAAGTTGATGTGAGGGGAGGGCGGTGAAAGGGAACCAAACAGAGGAGAATTACAGATGAGCTGCTGTTAAAAATATTTTAACCGCATAAATGGGCTGGAGTAGGAGCCGAAAATTTTCTTAAAGAACCTGACTCTGATACCATGAGGAAAGATACTCGAAAAGAGAGAAATAAAAGATAATTTTTATTAATTTCTCCAATTGTATCTACATACATGTATTTGCACATTAATATAGGAAGAGGAAGTGGGAAAACAATCTCAATCTAAGATGTGAGACTAAAACATAAGGAGGAAGAGGATCCTAGATGAGCTTTGCTTTAAGCCTCTACAAATCTTTCTTCTAACAATAATCACAGCGTCCCTTCCAACAATCCTAGAAGAAACATAAAACACCTGAAGAATCACTCACCAAAGTCTCTAAAAGCACGATATAGGGGAAAGAAAATTGAATAAAAGAACAAATAATCACGCTAGAGGTGGTGGACTCTAACTTCATTGTAGGAGAATCACGAAAGTTTGTTGCGGAGAAGCAAGCACTTCACAAAATCAAAAAATATTGTAGGTCGTAAAAGCCACAAAACAAATACCTTGCCAAAACTAGAATTATTCTTATCAAATATCAAAACATATCAACCAAACTGCTATTAATTACTTTCATTAGTCCAACGGGATCATATGGAATTTAAATTCTCCGTTTTTCAGAAATAACTCGTAAATTTTACTTTCTTGGACCACAATGTATCAAATTTTATTAAAATTAATCATATTCTCAACCAAATGCAAATTTTTGAAAAGATAAAAGTAATAAAAAAAAGGAATTCACCAAAAGCCTCCAGGTACAAGGCGACAACTTCCAGAATTTTCACTTCATCAAAAAAATTGACTTCCAGAAAGAGAAGAAATTGAAATGCAAACTGTTGGAACCGGGAAAATCTCTACTCCAAAATTTGGATCAAGGCAGCCTAAGATAATCGGTTCAGCGGTCTGGCTCAATGACTAACAGGGTAAGACGCAGAAACTGCCGAACAACTAAAAGGACCCCAGACGTTGCGGCAGGGAGGTCCCACCACGTACCCGAAAGCTTAGAAGAAGCAACCCCTCCACAACCAAAAATGGTCGAGCAGTGTACGAGCTAGACTAGCTAGTAACAAAGTCGCGGCAACTAAGGTAGATAGTCACAAGTTCACGGCCTGTCTCTCTGAAAAAGGAATCCAAAGGCTCAGCTGATGTCCAAGAAAAAGAATTCTCGGGATCTTTGCGAGATTCTGAAGTCCGTCATCTCGTACCTCTGGGGTCCTATTTATAGGCAAATCCAAGGGGAGGGGGGGTCTTATTTATAGCCCCACTCCCCGACGACTAGGCGACTTCTTGGGGAAGCTCGCTCGGCTAGGCGAGTAACATGCCTAGTCGCCTACCTGACGAGTATCCGAGACGAGCTCGCCATACTCGCCCAGGCCTTCTGTCGCCTTGCGCGTTGACTCTTCTGTCTTGACTTGCTGACTTTGACTCTTGATGTTCTGGCTCTGGAGGGATCCACCCTCGACAAATATTGGTTGTACACAAACACCTAACAAAAAAACTATTTATGATGCAATTTATGGTTCTTTGTGTACTTATAAATATCACAGGGAATGAAAATCATTTAGCAAACCAAAAAAATGCCAGAGGCTGCGGTCACCGAAAGTAACTGTAGAAAATTCTCTAGAAGGTCTACCTAATGAACATTGCTATAGGATGTAAAATCCCATGCAATAATATACGGGTATCTATATATAGTTTAATAAATTTTAAAGCTCCTAAAACTGGCCTAAAATAAATTTAATATGTCAGTTGTTTCCTTATCATACAATTTTTTTGTTTTAGAGACACCTGTTAGGCGTTGTGAGAGTCTCGTTAATAGGAATGTTAGACGAGGGAGGGGTAGACCAATAGACTTGGAATGAAACTATAAAGAAAGACATGATGTACTTAGGCATTAGTGAGATTATGACAAAAGATAGGACACAATGGCGACAAAGGATCCATATAGCCGACCCCACTATAGTGGGATAAAGGCTTGAGTGTTGTTGTTGTAGAGCCTGTAGATCTTAAAGTTTTGCATTAATTAGGAAATATCTGCAACTTGGTCCTGAATAACACTTTTCCTTTTTAGTTATATTTATATTTAACCTTTAAGCCTTTGCAAATTATGATATTTTTATTAATACCTGTAAGGCTTTTCAAATTATGATGATCATTACCTCCTGTTCTGTCTTCAGCACTTCACATGGCTGCTGCTAATGGGCACCTTGACATTGTAGAGTATCTTATCAGCATTGGTGTGGTAAGGAGGCATTAGCCGCCCCAGCCCCTTATGCTAACATTCTTTGCAAATTATTATTTTCAGTCCACAGATTATGATTTTTTAAACTTATTTCTTTTGCTTTTTTGTGTGAGCATTCATTTTGACCGTGTAATTACTATTACACAACATTCTGGTTTTTTTACTGTGCTGGTCGAAAGTTTAGTTGCCTAGGTGCTGTGTGGATATGCTTTTTAGTAAATTTCCTAACTGTAAGTTTATTGAATAACGGCGATGATGAAAATTATAATGATTAACCAATTTGAAAGCGTAACAACACATCAAATATATAATGTTTTTACTATATAGATAATAGGGATATTTTACTGTTTGTTTGTTTATAATTTAATTAGAAAATAAGAACACTAAAATACCCAATTATCCGTGGGGGAACTAAGAAAGTTGTTGTCCTCCAGAAATTTGACAACGATTTATATGATAAAATAAAACTAGCCCAACACACCTCATGAAATTACAAAATTTAGATGCCAATATTACACACAATCTATTGTCAATGTACGATCCATACTAGATCTAACGGATTTCCCATCCTGCCCCCCTACATTCTTTGCAAGTTAGTTTTTTTTTGGGCTCAGTAGAGTCTTTCAGTTGCATATTTCAGTAATTCAGTAGAAGAAAAAAAAACGTCGTTAGATCTAGGTTCTGTTTGGCGCGGTGTTTTTGCTCCAGTGAGTTTTGACAAAAACACCACCGTTATTGAATGTATGTTTGAGCCATGGCTATGACCGCCACCAAGAAAAGAGCTTGTTTTGGACACTGAATGAAGTTCCTTAGGTGAGGTCGGGTGTTCATGAATGACGGACGGTTCATAACCTCCGCGTTCTTGACTGCTACCGCCATGCCAAACTGCTAAGCTCCATGGTAACAGGATTTTGTTTATCTTCACACGATGAGTTTGTTTGCATGTTTATAATTTAATTAGAAGATAAGAACACAAATACCCGATTAGCAGTTGAGAACCATGAAAGTTGTCGTACACAAATTTGATAAGGATTTATATAATAAAGCTAGCCCAACACACCTTGTGAAATTACAAAATCTAGATACCAACATTATGCGCATACAGTCTATTGTCAATGTACTATCCATGCTAAGATCTGACCGATTTCTCATCCGGCCTCCCGTACGTTCTCGACATATTAGTTTGTTTTTTTTTGCTCAGTAGTCATTTAGTTGCATATTTCAGTCATCTTCCCCATTCATTAGAATTCTCTACCGCCTTAATATGGCATAATATTACCTGAGAGCTCTGCTAACAATTTTTATTGAAAACTTCACCTTCAATCCAGGATGTGAGTGCTTCAAACGCCGAGAATAATACCCCTCTTCATTGGGCTTGTCTCAATGGGCAGAAAGAGGTAAAGCTGCTCCTTCAGAATAACATCAAAACCCATATGTGAAATTATTCTGAAAGCAATTAATAACTGTCAGGTGGTCAAGGCTTTGATTCTGGCTGGAGCCAATATGACTTTGTTGAACTGGTAAAAAAAATTCATCCTCATCATCAAAATATGAAATTGTTGCTCATTTTTTCCATTTATGTTTTGATTTTTTATATGATTTTTGAATGATTGATAGTCACGAGCGCACACCAATGGATGAAGCAGTTAGTAGGGGTAAGATGGAGATTGTTGACACAATTAATGCTGCTGTAGTTCAGGCTGAACTGCAGGGAGTTGGTGTTCACTAATCCTTGGATTTCATTGGGAGGTAACGCCTTTGTGCTCAAATGTTATGTTTTTGTATTTCTCACCAAATAGATCTTAATTATCCCTGTTTTTGCTGGCAAATACCAAGTCATTCATGATCGATATGTAAACTAACGACTCGTTTACTCTCTACCGTAAGAAAAAGTATTTATTTTTGCATGATCGGACGGATGGTTGTATCCACAATTTGTGCAATAAATTCGATAGAAAAAGTATAATCATTTTTTTAAAAAAGTTGAAGTTAAAGCTATTGAATGTATTTCGGAATTAGAAAAACCATTTAAAAAGAATACAGTTCATAAATCTGAGAGCATAACTTGCAAAACATGTCTAGAATTGTAAAATTTGCAGTCTTTAGATGATTTTTATCAAGTGGCACAAGTTTGTTTTTGTAGGTTTTTTTGAAGTTAGCCAAATGAGAAGAGGTAGAATCTTGATGAGAACAGAAAGATGAGTCGGCTCATCCAAAGAAGTAGAGTCATGGTTCAAGGGGCACCACAGTGACTACTCGGATCTCGTTTCAGTCGCACTCAAGTTTTGCGGTAAACTCTATGTTTATTCATCTATCATTCTATATGCTCCCATTTGTATGTTGTGCATTTGCCAATACCTTCTTGTGTTTGGATTGACTTTGTGCAAAAGTTTTATTTGTGCTTTTCTTGGGGTGGGCTGATGTGTTATTATTTTTATATAAGGGTAGTTATGTAATTTATCAAACTATGACTCCTATAAATAGTTGGGCTTAATTTAAAGTTAGGTGTGTTGAGTGTTTGTGTAGGTGTGTTGATGTGTTCTTACTTTCCTGAACTCCTATCAGTTGGTGATAGGAGTTCAGGAAAGTTCCTTACCCTATCTAAGGAGGGTTGCGGGTTTGATTCCCGACCTTAACATCCTACCCTACAGGACTGGTCATGGATCCATTGCGGAGCGACTCGGTGCAGATGGGTTGGGAGTGTGTGGGCCGTGGGCCAGTGTGATTTGTTCTCTAACCGACCATGAATCTATGGCGGAGCGGCTTGTTGTCGATAGGATCGCATCATGTGCCGATTTTTTTTTCATGAACAAGAGGGGTGATTTTATAATTTTACTTTATTCCAAGAATGGTTTGACAATTTGTAGTGGACATGCACTTGAGTTCAACAGGAATATAGAGTGAGATGGCTAAAAGTCTATGATTGTGTGGGCTTTTATTTAAGGTTTGAAAGGATTTTAGTGGTATGTTTGGCACAGTGATGACGGTTGTGAATGTAGTGGTTACGAATTGTCGTTTAGGAACGCCGGACCCACTTATGGAGCTCTCCATTTTAATCTTTAAAATTAGTTTTTTCCTTGGTGGCGAACTGATGGTTATTGTCGTTCCATGACGGTGGCATTTTGTCCAAACTCGCCAGAGCAAAAACACCACTGTCAAATGGATGATGTCAAATGGATTATGGTTCATAATCGTCATGTTCACAATCGCCACCGTAATGCCAAACGAATTGTAGGTTTCCGATGATGCTTCTCGTCGGGGCATTTGTCATGAGAAGAGTTGCTCTAGTCTATATATATATATATATCTTTATCTATTATAAAGAAGTATCGGAATCAGATCACGACCGTTGAATATAAACCAAATATTTGATCGCAACCGTTGATCGCAACAACGAATCAGGACCATTCATATTTTTTCTTAGATCTCTTAAACCTATATAGGGTCTCTCAAATTTACATATTTTGTAGGGCACCCTACAACTCATCAGTTCAGCTCAAAATCAAGTCCAAAATCCTAAATCCTGCAAATGCAGGCCCTTCAACAAGAACAGCAAGTTTTGGCCTGCACGCCACACGCCATCATAGCTAATAAACCCACCGACCCGTCAGTTTCGGCCCGCCCGCCCGCCTAGCAAACCCACCGATTCTGTAAAGGAGAGAAACCTATATATACTCGAAAAATCATGTCTAACTGGCGGTGCGGGATTTAATCCCGCCTGCTTGGGCGGGATTTAATCCCGCCTGCTTGGGCGGGATTTAATCCCGCCTAAGGAGGCCATACATTTATATTTTAATATTTTAATAATATATTTTTAATAAAATATATTTTAATAATATATATTTAAAATATTTTTTTAAATATTATATAAATATTATTATATAAATATTTTTAAAATATTTATATTTTAAAAAATATATTTTTAAAATAGTATAATAATATTTAAACGTCGCGGGGCGGGCGCAGCCAGGTGCGGGCGAAGCCCGCCGTCACGGGCCAGGTACTGTGGAGCGTAGCCATAGTATAAATATAAAAAATATTTATATTTTAAAAAATATTTTTAAAATATTTTGTAAAAATAGTATAATAATATTTAAACGCCGCGGGGCGGGCGCAGCAAGGTGCGGGCGAAATCCGCCGTGACGGGCCAGGTACTATGGAGCGTAGCCATAGGGGCGGAGCCCCGTGTCGGGCACTAGTATATATATATATATATATATATATATATATATATGTGTGTGTGTGTGTGTGTGTGTGTGTGTGTGTGGTCTTATTGGCAAAAAGTTTTAAACATTAAATGGATCATCCCCCATTGAGCCAATGCCTTGTAGAATGCTTCAAGCAATGTGGTTGTATGGTAGGTGGTGATTGAGATGGGTTCTTTCTTTTCTTTGAAAGTGGTCATAATCATTGGCATGAATATCACGCCAAACTTGGTGTCATAATAGTACAAGAAATGTACATATGATGAATCTCCTCTTATTAATTATAACTCATCCTCTCCGCAAGAAGCTCTTCATTACTACACCTAAAACCCTATAAGAGGCAAAATAGCACATAAAGCGTAAATATTGCACATCAAAGTCGGTTGATACTTGATAACCAAAAATATATGCACTTAAATATGTTGTTCCTTAAAAATGATAGCTTTCTTGCCGAGTATTACTAGTGATGGAATTTCCAACTAAAAAACTAACCTTTAATAAATATATTTATCATATTTCATAATTGGGAAATTTTGAAACAAGCGGTGGGAGTTTAGATGTGCATGAACCTATACATTGGGAAATCTACTTCAATTCACAATTGGGAAATTTTGAAGCACAGGAAGGCAGGCAGCACTTCCCTGTCATCAGATGGATAGACTTTTTTCTCAAGGATTTTGTGGTGATGGCAGAGGTCTGGTGGTGAGTGATGGTCTCATCTTCACAATTTGTTCATCTCCGACGCCCATCCTCTTCGCCGTCAGTCCCGCTTCGAGGAAACGCTTGACCGCGCCTTCTACGTATTCCGTCCCTTGTCTAACCGTCATTTTCTTGATGCTCTCCTGAAAGTTGTTCAGCAGGTGGTCGCCGCTCAGCACCGACGCAAGCTGCACCAGCTCCTGCTGGAACTCGCTCAACCGCGCATCTTCGTTGGCTTCTGTATTCCGAATCTTTACTGGGATTGGTAGTTGAGCTGCATCAGATACGAATGTTAAAGTGAAACAAGGGGATTGGTAGTTGAGTTTGAAATTCTTGCAATATTATAACTTTTTGAATGCTTGCAGCATCTGGATTAAATTTGAAAAGAAAAGGATTATGTTAAAATGATGATTCTTGGATCTACTCACTGGGGCAATCAGTTCTTGGCTCCTTTCTGGTTTGAAGTATGCCTTCAAATGTTCCAGCCCAAGCATCTCTCCTTGTCAAGTACGGTGATGGGAGGTCGAAAATTTTCTTCATTGTTGCGGGAATCGACGAATGCTCGTACTCGGAAGTCGGGGTAGGCGAACCGCCGGGACCATGAACAACTGCGACCGCAGTAACCGAAGTGAGAATCAAGCAAAGATTATAGTAATAGTTGGCAGCTGCCGGTAATACAAAAGGAAATGTAATTCTGAATCACCGGTGCCCTTTTCGATCCACGGAGAAACCATGATGGTGGGAACCCTCACACCCAAGCGATCGAAGTGGAAGTTGAAAGGCTTGGGGCCAACGATCCCATCGGGGCTGGGGACACCCCTGACAGGGGTGGGGACATGATCATAGAATCCACCGTGCTCGTCGTAGGTGATGATTAGGAGAGTTTCGTTCCACTGGGGACTCGATCGAAGAGCTTCATAAATTTCCTTTATGAACAGCTGTCCCTGGTACACATCATGAGAAGGGTGATCGTCGGTCGCGGGTCTGCGCTTGGAGTCCATATAGCGCTGCTCGATGACCGCATAATTTGGGAGTTTGCCGCTACTCGCGTGAGCCTTGAAGTCGGTATCATAGGAGTGAAACTTGGTGGCATACTTCAGGCAGCGGAGATTGCGGTAAAAGAGCACGGCCGGAATGTTTTGGTAGTAGATGCCGAAGGACAGCCCTGCAGCATCAATATTGTCGAATATTGTTCTCTGTGGAAAGCCTAGCGCCAGCAAACTGCAGTTCATGATATGTTGTTCTAATTCAGGTGTGAAGAAATTCAAAATGAACATGGAAAACACAATAAATTGATGCTGATTACTGATTTTTGAAGAAAGAATGGTTTTAAAATGGCGATGTTTCTTCATTCATCTGAGGTCCGTTTGGGAGGGCTTATTTTCACCGGTCAAGCGGTTACGACCGCATGAACCGGACCTTAATTAAGTCAGGTTCATGCGGTCGTAACCGCTTGACAGGTGAAAATAAGTCCCACCAAACGGAGCGTAATCTCGGCCATCCTCAGGAGCACACAATCCTATTATGTAACAGTTACAGAGTGTTTTTATTTGCCTCTGCTGTTAAACATTAAATAATGCTTTTCTACTTGTAGCTTAGATATCAAGCTCCAACATGACTGACCTCGATCTTCTCCTCCTACATATAATTATCAAGTCATTAGCAAGAATCCCAGCGGAAGTCTTTCTTCTGATTCAATCTGTAGAGTACTAACTAACAAATAATTTTGTTGTCACCAGCATCATTTTTCACAGCTCTAAGTTTACTACGCAAACAATTCAACAAATCAATGTTTTTTTTTTCACAATTACAAATAAAAAAGCTAAAGAAACCATGGTCTTCTTCGAATACTAGTCAATCCCCTTATGTCGACCACTTAATATTAATCCAGCAGCGGGCCCTAATCCTATATTAAATCTGCACGGGGGAAAAGGTCCCGATTTGCCGACCCAGTCTTCTCCTTCGATTAAGCCCCAAAATTTCAATGATTCAAAGACAATCCCAGACTAGTTAGTAGCTGGATCTGGAATGTTTTGCTATAATAGAATATGGAGAGAGCTAGGTTAGATTGGTGAGATAGCTATAAGTGTGTAGGTACCCGGCATCATTGCTGGTTGCCCCGTGGGAGGTGCCCGAGTGTACATAGAGGCGGTTGGGCTGGGTGGATGCCGGCACCGCCGCGAACCACCGGTCGAACACTGCGAACTCCGTTACCAGCTCCCGGTAGACGGCGACCATCTCAGGCGGGAACCCATTCATCACCGCATCCGTCATGTTGGCGGACATAGATGCGGCCTGCTGAACGAAACCGTTCATCGGCGGCGGGGACGCCGACGACGTATCGTTAGATCCAAAAATCTGCTCCCGGATCGCCTGAAAGGAGTGGCCCGGATCGGGATCTACGTACTGCGCCCCGTCTTTGAAGTAGATTCGGGCGGCCGTCGGGTCGGCGGTGGAGGAGGGGTTCCACTCCGACCCATCGACTCCGTCGATCTGCGGATTTAGCCTCTTCATCCACCCCAGCATATGGTCGAAAGATCGGTTCTCCATCACCACCACGACCACCGTCTTTATCGGCCCGCCCAACGCCGCCGGCGCGCAGGCGATGGCGAGGAGGACGAGGACGGCGCAGGATAACGCCGCCGAATGCGAGGAAGTTTTTGGCCTCCGCCATTCCCGCCCGTTCATAGTGTCGACAAAGTTGAGCAACTTGTAGTTCTTCCTCCCCCGCCGCTTTATAGCTGAGGAGGAGGAGGAGGAGGAGGAAGCGTGAAGAAGTGGAAGCACTAAAGCTCGGACAACTTCCTTAATGCGTTCCCACATAAATATGTTGCTCACTGTGTGTTAGGTGTTTACCTCAGCATGATTGATGATAATAATTAGGACGATCAGATTGCTTTCCGCTTTTCATTCCAAAACAAAAAAGCAACATTCTTCTTCTTATTATTATTATTTATATAATGATTCTCAGCGCTAATGAGAGAGATTGTCCCCAATTATTCTGACCTCGTGCATCAGGTGGAGGCTCAGATCGCCACTGACGAAGCTATCGAAACTCATCGCCAGCAGTTCGAGGGGGCCCAGAAACGGAGGAGGGAGGAGTCGGCCCCTCAGCACCAAGAAGGAAGATTCCAAGAACGGCGTCGGAATGGGCAGTGCCGACATGACCATCAGAGAGTTCAACCACCCAGTGATTATACTCCCCTCAACACCACGCGCACTAATGTGCTCTATGTCATCCAGAATGAACCAGCACTACATAAGCCCAAGCAACCAGCCCATAATCCCAGAAACGATCAGTACAAGTATTGCGAGTTCCATCGAACTACAGGACACACCACCGAGCACTGTGCCCGCCTGAAGGAAGAAATCGAGCGTCTTGTCCGCCTAGGACTTCTCGGAAGGTTTTTGCAGGGACGCATGCCGGACCAGCAAGACCCGCCTAGGCCACCCAGAGATTAGCAAAACGTCCTGCCGGGAGGAGCAGGTGGTAGGCAAATGATCGAAAATATTGAAACCATTGCCGGATCACCCGTTCTTTCAGCTCAAATACTCTCAATAGGCGTGCAAAGAGGCTTTCATGAAGACAAGAAATGCAGACAAGACACCACCATAACCTTCGGAGATGAAGATCTCGTCGGACTCCGAACGCCTCACCAAGATCCTCTCGTGATCAGCGTCGGGGTCGGGGATCCCTGCTATAATGTCAAGTGAATCTTCGTCGACAACAGAAGCTCAGTCGACGTATTATTCTACTCCACCCTTCAGAGCATGAAGCTCTCTAGGCAACATCTGACACCGGCGGATGGACCGGTGTACGACTTGGACAACCATCCAGTTCAGGTACTAGGCATGATTACCCTCCCAGTTACCATGGGGGAATTTCCAAGGCAAGTGACACGAAGTCCAGTTCGTCATGGTAGATTCAAGCTCCGCCTACAACGCCATTTTCGGGAGGCTCGTCCAATCCATCTTCAAAGCCATCCCCTTGATTCCTCACGTAGCCATGAAGTTCCCCACTCCGGGAGGAGTCGGAGTCGTGCGCGGCAACCAGTAGGCCGCCAGGAATTGCTATTCCAAGCAGGCACAGCCAACCAAGGCCACCACGTTAAACATCGACGACTTCGATCTGCGCGACGAGGCGATATTGCAGCGGGGGACGCCTATGGAAGGGCTGATCGAAGTCCCCCTTTCACCGACAAACCCGGCTCGCACCATCCAGCTCGGGTCGCTCTTGCCATAGCGAGAGAAAGAGGAATTGACAGTCTATTTCCAAAAGAACAAGGATATCTTTGTCTGGCCTCCGAAAGATATGTCTGGCATAGATCCTCACATCATTCAGCACTCTCTCAACATCAACCCGGCATGCAAACCTGTCATCCAGAAAAAGAGAAACTTTGCTCCAGAACATCTCCAGGCAATTGAAGAAGAAGTAGAGAAGCTCCTCAGCGCCCATTTCATCCGAGAAGTAAAATACCCGACCTGGGTAGCTAATGTTGCCCTAGTAAAGAAGTCTTCAGGAAAGTGGAAGAACTGGACAAATTACATGGAGCCAAATATTTTATCAACTGGACCTACGCTTGGAATACCATCAGATTCAAATAAGAGAAGAAGATGCCTCCAAGACCACATTTTAAACCCACGACGATCTCTGTGTGTTTCTAGTGATGCCCTTTGGGCTGACTAATGCACCGTCCACATTTCAGGCAGTCATGAATGAGACCTTTCGTCCTCTGCTAAAAAAGTTTGTGCTTGTATTTTTTGATGACATTTTAATCTACTGCCAAAACTTAGTATCATTTATATTAATTAATACTTATTTATTTAAACTAGAATGAGCTTAAAAATAAACAGTTATGAGCTTTATCTCAAAGTGATTGTTTGAGCTACCCTCAAATTGGAATAGTGGGATGCAAGAAAATAATTGAATTATATATGATTTTGGGTAATGGATAAGTTGATTTCTTATTTAAAATGAAATTGTAGATGTTTTTAGCTACCCAAAATAATATATATACTTTGACTATAGCATGAAAAAGTGAGCAGCTCAAACAACAACTTTGAGCTTAAAGCTCATATCCATAAGCACACTAAAAGGGATCTTGCGAGCGAGTCCAAGTTTGGCCTTGACTTTGCGCATGATTCAAAACCACAAACTTTGTTATTTAAACAGCAAAAACCCTCTTTTCCCTTGCGATGCAGGACTAAATCCCGCATCGCTGCGCAATCAGACGGCTCCCAAGCAATGCAGGACTTAGCCATACAATGCCTGGGAGAAGAGGACTTTTGTTGTTTATATAACACAAGATGCATGAATAGGAATGGAGGCAAATATAGCCCGTGAATCCACTTTCTGTAATTTAGTGATGAGATTGTTGACAGTTTAACTTTCTGTAATCACTCGTTTACTTTGAAAAATACCACAATTTATAGTACACTTATTTTGATTATTGCGGGCCTTTTTCGATCTTGGGCCGCAATCTAGCTGCGTGATGTTTAACTTACTCATCACGCAACACAATTCATGACTATTTTGTTAGTTTGAAAAAGTAATATACATAATTTTTGCCTAAACAACATCAACGCTTTTTGATTTTCAGTGGTCATTATAACACATTTTTTATTCAAAGTGACATTGGTTTCTCTCATATTTAGTTTTTGTGACTAAGGCTCCGTTTGGGAGGACTTATTTTCAGTCAAGCGGTCACGATCGCATGAACGAACCTTAATTAAGGTCAAGTTCATGCGGTCGTGACCGCTTGACCGGTAAAATAAGTCCTCTCAAACGAAGCCTAAGACTCCGTTTGGGGGGACTTATTTTCAGCGGTCAAGCGGTTCATGTACCAAACCATATTTTACATTCGTTTGACCGCTTGTGACCAAGTAAATACTGATCTAGTTGATAGTTTTTATCACATGGCAAATTCACAATAAAATAAACCTTTGTGAATTTTGCAGTAGAAAAAAGTATACTTTTCAAGGAATTAATCTAATGGTCATTATAGGTTTATCATCATCATAATCAATAACCATATCAATAACACACATCTATTGAAGATGGGGGTTGAAGATGGTTGCTAAATTCTTTTTTCAGCTAATCAAGCAGATCAAAATATTTTAATGAATCAAATGTATGATTGAATGATATTGGGGGTCCTACAAATTTTAGATTGCTTTAGATTACTCTAATTGATAATGTTTTGTATCAACCAATATGTAATGAAGATATGATTTACTGATCAAATTCTTACTATTTGTTAATAATAAAACACAACTAATGGGTTCAGCTCTTGACAGATGTTTGAGGGGGTTCAGCTAATGGGTTTAAACAGGCTAGATTAGCCAATTTGGCAAGACTACATTGACATGTACTGCTGCTGTAATTAACAAAACATGTTTATTGTTCTTCGGAGCCTCTTCAGCAACCAGTAATTTTGTTCGCAAAGACCTTCTCGAGCTCACCCAGTGCACAGACTTGTTTTTTCTCCTGAAAAAAAAAACAAAGAAAAAACAAAATTTTAGTCAACTCAGTGAAGAACAAAAGCACAATTTACTCATTCTATTGAAAGAATAGAAAGAGAGGAAATGAAAGTAGCAAAGAGTTTTTGAGGAGAGTTTTTGTATCTTATGAGGGGGCATCTATCGATCAAAATAGTGAAGAATATTCATATTAATCAAAGGCATCCACGTAACATTCAATGTGAGAAATTAAGTAAAATGTGAACACATGTCAGCAATATATAGGTTTTCAAAGGTAATACCACCATTCGGTTTTCATTATCAAGATCAGGATAATCTTCCAATTTCAATTCTGGTTTAGGGTACATTTTCAGTTCAGACCAAGTTGCACCAAAAAAATCATCTGGCTCTTCTTCAGGTGTATAAAACCGGGGCACTGCACATTTATTCAATTTACTTCATTTTGTAAGCATGCATCATTTACTAAAAGACAATAAATACTAAAGAAAAATGAATAAGGAAAATTATATTATATACTCAAAAATATATGAAACAACTAAACAAAGAAAGAAAAACCTGGAGAGGACATCCCTGAATCCTCAATCACATTGCCTTTATTGTAATTCTGTGTACGCCGTGAAGAAAAATTCTGCACACGTTTGATTACTTAGAACAATTTTGGAAGGTATAGAATAAGAATTTTCTAACATAAACATGTCGGTTTACAATAGAAACCACACTTAATAGATTCCAAAAAGGCAGGCCAAAATAAATTAAAATTTCTTATGAAACTTTCCAGGTGAGGGTAAAATGATGAAGCAGGTGTACTAGCTTCCAGGTGAGGGTAAAATGATGAAGCAGGTGTACTAGCATATATTTCCAATGTTACCCATTATTTCTAATGTTTAGAAATTTGCAAAATACCAGAAACGGTAATGCTCCACGTCTCCACTCCAAGCTCATTAAATTACGGGATGAGTCTTCATCCTCTGAAATATACCAAGTAGAGCAAACACATTCATCCGAATCCCATTCGCTTTCTTCATCAGACAATACATGGTTCAAAGGTTTACTCCCCATTTCAGTATTTAGATTGGCAACCTTTGATGCTCTATTAACTATCTGTTTCTTAGTAGTAAACAGATCTGCCCCTGCAATCTGCTGCTTTCCATGTGCAGCATTTGATACACCAGAGGATGGTGCATAAGTATCTCTAAAGTCTGCCGAGCCTTGCGCCTTTTGCCAGCTGGCTTCAACTTAATAGGCTTCCTCATGTTAAAAGTTTTTCCTGATTTTTTTTTTTCAAAATTAAACTTCAATAACAAGTTAAGATAAATTAATTTCAAAGTGCAGGAAGTATTATTATGTTATACCTCCAACAACGTGTACATTTTTCTTGTGAACAGTTGCTGCAGGTGGTGTATCCATAATTACCAACCAGCTAAATCAACCTTCACACAGCCGTAAAAAGGAAAGAAAAGGTTAAGAATATATTAAAGTTTATTATGAATAGATATTTGAGGACTTAAGCAAGCTTTCAGGCCTTTTTACTGTGCAATTATACAAATCTTAAAAGTTATTTTCATACATATTCTTCAAACTAAGTATGAAAGGTACAAACTAAGTATAACAAAACTCTATCAGGACAATAGCTTTTAACAACCTATTTACTTTTATTAACTAGATTAGTAGGGTTGCACTACCATTGAATTAGTTCTTCATCTTGCCCAACAAATTAATAGCTTTTATTCGCATTAATTTTGTATGAAATTGAATGGAGGGAGTAGTTTGTTCTATTACTTTTGTAAGTCACAACATAAGAATTGATCGAGGGTAATTACAACTATCAAAACCTGACAACAATGATAAAATAAAAGAACTGTTCAAAACTATATTGCTCTTATGCAGTAATGTTCCATTTTTAATGGTCTAGACTTATTAGCTCACGTTAAAAAGAATGTTTGCAACATGCAACAAAAAGATGAAAGAAAATGAAGAATTATGAAACTAGTTCCACTCAAATTAACATGAAGAAAATTGTTTAGTTGTAAATATGAGCAGAAGCTAAATACTATTCATGCAAATGACTTGCAAACAATGCAAATCTAAAAGAACAATAAAGACCGGAAAAGAAATGTTGAGTTTGGGCCACAATATTCTGGTTCGGGCAATTTGGCAACCAAAACTTACGTTCAACGAATTTTCGACTCAAAATGCCCATGAAAGATTAGTGGTTGTAGGATTGATCATTGGGAATTGCGGAATTTACAAATTCCTTTACATATATATACACATACATACATATATATATTTCTATACTATATTAAAAAGAAATAGCCAGGACTGCAAATAGCGTGAGTTCAAAAATACATCAAAAAATATCAGCGAGTCATTCTTGATCGATCAAAATCTGTACATCGGATCTGATAGCAAATTCTTATAAAGTAGCTTCCTCCCTAACCCTAAACCCGCAGAACCCCCGTGAAATCCCGCACGCTTTCCTTTCTCCCGCTCATGCACTTCTTCTTCCCAACTTTGCAAGACTTCTCTCTATCGCGCACTTCCTCCAACCGGTGCCGCCATCCTCTGGAGGAGCGATCCCGCCGCCAACGACCTCCACAACCAACCTTCCCGCAGCCGACTCACTCCAAGACAGGAACTTCTCTTTCCGCCAGTCGCCGCTCATTAGAAAGCCGCCCAGAATAGCTGTGAGAACACCTTCTCTAACTCTATCTCTTATTTTTTCTCACATATTTTAATTTCGATTTCATAGTTGCTTTTGTTTTAACTCAGATTTCGTTGTTGATTTCATTCTTGATTACGTTTTCAATTTCATTGTTGATTTACTTTAAGAAATCTAAGAAAAAACGGATTTACTTCTACCAATTTAGATCTACGGATTTAGTCATCCTATTTCTGATTTTCATTAAGATATCTAAGAAAAAATTGGTTGATTTAGATCTACCAATTTCTGATTTTGTTCTACCGATTTAGACCTAGGGATTTAGAGCAGGTGCGGAATCTGCTCGCAGAGCGTGACGATGTGCCAGAAACCTTCAACCAAATAGATTTCTGAGTTAAAAACCCTAAAACCCTAAAACCCTAAATTTATAATTATATATATTATATAAAATATAAATATATATTACTAAATACAATACACCTTGCTTTTGATTTTATAGATGGAGCTAATAAGGTTTCTACATAGGAGTCTTTGATATTGGGTGAGAGAGGAAAACAGAAGGAGAGAGAAAAAGGAGATTGCAGAGAAGAAAAGAAAAGAGTTTGGTGAGAGAAAAATAATTCTTTCAATCATTTATGATTTTGAACAAGGTTTGTCAAAACCATAATTTTTTGAAATTTTTCTCTATAAGAGAAGAATAAAATGTTTCGCCACCCTTTGCTCCTGGACATGGAGAGTAAAAACATTAAATATGAGTTTGTTCTATTGTCTCTTATGTGTATATCGAACTTGTGTATCTATTACAGATCTGCATAAGGACGAGCCCAAATGGCAAGTCTACACGCGCCGGACGAGAATATCACAATATGCTCGGGGCATCAATATGCTCGGCGACCGAAAGAGACTACAAGGAGCAACGGGGCTGAACCTGAACTCACTAATTGGAGGCCATCGGGGCTGAACCACCCGGTTCAGCCCCTATTGGGGGCCGGCCGGCCCCCTTGGTTCCGGGTATATATATGCATGGAACCCTCTTGGTTCAGCATGCTATCATCTACCCAGGTATTCTTCTTCTCTCCCTCAACCCCAACCCTAATCTCTTTCTCAAACTCTTTCTTGTTGCACCATGTTTTCTTATATGAATATCCGTTGCAGATGGTGCGGGGATTATAGGCATGGTAGTGATGAGTGCCTCACTGAAGATAGTGAGCATAATTCTCGTGGTTCAGTGTATGGAGCACCGTCCTCTTATGGTACTTCATACACCATACCCAAGTCTTATGGTCACTTCTTGTTAAGCCTCCAGACGAGGCTAGGCTATTCGGGCAACATTACCAGCGGCGGCAACGGCGCGTGCAAGGCAACAACGGGGCTGAACCAATGGGTTCAGCCCCCTCTTCTTAAAAAGATCGGCTCAAGGGGGCTGAACCACATTTGGTTCAGCCCCATGGGGGCCGGCCGGCCCCTCGGTTGGCCGGCCTAGGGTCCCGGGTTATATATACCCGGACC
Organism: Platanthera guangdongensis; assembly: GCA_039583875.1. Classification (NCBI taxonomy): domain Eukaryota; kingdom Viridiplantae; phylum Streptophyta; class Magnoliopsida; order Asparagales; family Orchidaceae; genus Platanthera; species Platanthera guangdongensis. The sequence continues at coordinate 173,228,641 of CM077155.1, forward strand.
CCTCTCTTTTGGGGGCATGCAAGTATTATCCAAGGTATTTCCCTTCCCTCTCATTTCAACCCTAATCTCTATCTTCTTCCTCTAGTTCTTCTTCTCCCCTAGTTCGTGCTTAACATTTGGTATCAGAGGATTCCTTCCTCCATCATGGTGACTACACGCTCGCAAGAGGAGAATGGCCGCTTGGAAACCCTAGAGGAGAATTTGATGGGGCTTACCGATTCGGTAGCCGCCATCAAAGAAAATGTCAAAACGTCCACTCAAAGTCCACTCAAAGGTTGGAAGAGCTAATCGACGACCGCTTGAACGATATCATGACGCTATTAGCGCAAAATTTGAAGGGCAAGGCAGTGGCAGAGGAGGAACCGGGCGGATCTACAGGGAATAGGCCGGAAATGCCCGGACTGGGTGGATCGGGTGCGGGAAGCGCCGGATCGGGGGCGGCTGGCGGCAGATTTGTTGCTGCGAGCCAAACGGGGGCTGGATCGAGTGCGGCGTACCACGGAGGGGCCGGATCGGCCTGGGGCGGCGTCGGTTGGTCGGGATCGGCTTCAGCGCACACGCAGGGGCCCGGATCGGCGGCTGTTGGCGGTGGCTGGGCTGGATCGGGGGTGGCGAGAATGCAGGGGGTCGGGTTTGTCCCGGCGGGTTACGGAGGAGCTGGAAATGTCGCAGGCGGCTCCAGCGGGGTCGGCTGGGCATCAGCGGCGCCTGTGGGGCTCGGATCGGGGCCGGCGAGCCATCAGGGCGCCGGGTTTGGGGAGGGTGGCTTCGGCATGGCTGGGGGTGGCTGCGGAGTGGCTGGACCCCCCCCCCCCCGGCAAGCACGGGGAGGGCCGGATTTGGGCCGGCAGGACTGGACATGGCCGGCAGGGGTGGCGGCTTCGCAACTGGTGTTGACGGAAGGGCTGGGACTTTTACCGAGCACGCTCCTTGGAGGCAAGGTCGGGATGGGTTGTTACCCCCACCGGCAGGAAGAGGGCCACCACCAGGCTTTGGAAGAGGGGTGCAGTGGGGAGAAGGGGGGCCTTTCCGTGATGGGGCCCCAATGGCGGGGGAACGCGGCCAAAGGTCGTACATGGCTCCCAAGTTGACTCGGATGAATTTCCCTCGGTACAGTGGGGGCGACGCTTTGGAGTGGGTACAAAAAGCTGAGTTGTTTTTCAGCTATCAGGAGGTGCCAGAGGCTCAGTGGGTGCAGCTAGCGTCCTTCCATCTGGAGGATGACGCGTTCCAGTGGACACAGTGGTTCTTGCGGGGACGGGAGTATGTTCCGTGGGAGGAATTTGTGGAGGGTTTCACGGCTCGATTTGGGCCTTTGGAGTTTGAAGACTTTGAGGCGCTTTTACAGAAGCTACGACAGAAGGGTACCGTGATGGAGTACAGGACGGAGTTTGAGAAGTTGGCCAACAGGGTTCAGTGGGAAGAAAAGACACTCCTCAGCTGTTTTGTATCAGGACTGAAGGATCACTTACGCGATGAGGTTCATGCCTACATGCCCCGTAGTCTGAACCACGTGATCAGCTTGGCGCGCATCCAAGAGGAAAAGTTAAATAGGCAACGAGCCCGCAGTCTGGCAAGGCACACTACTACACCGGCTGCGGCCAGGAGAGAGACTCCAGTGGCCGGCCGACCGACGGTGACACGGTTGTCTTGGAACGAGTTACAAGCACGGAAGGAGGACTTTTGCTTTAATTGTGATGAGAAATTTACGCCAGGACACAAGTGCCAGAAGGTCCAGGTCTTTATGTTGCATCAGGAGGAGCAGCTCGAGGAGGACGAGTTTCCGGAGGAGGATTTGGAGCCTGGGGGGGACTTCGACTTGACGGAGTTGGGTGTGTCCCTTCATGCCATGGAAGGGTGCAATCCACCTCCGCTTACTATGCGGCTGGCAGGGAGGATTCGGCAGGAGAGTGTGACCATCCTGGTGGACAGTGGGAGTACTCATAATTTTATTCATCCAGATGTGGCACAAAAGGTGGGGCACGTGATTGACGCAGGAGCGGCGTTCCAGGTTATGGTTGCAGACGGCAGCAAACTACAGTGCCAGGGAGTGTTGAAGGCGATGGAGCTTCACATGCAGGGTTATGTGGGGTGCACGAATGTCTATCTCTTACCGATCCGAGGCTCAGATATGGTGCTTGGAGTGCAGTGGCTACAGCAGTTGAGGAGGGTGACTTTTGATTGGGACCAGATGACGATGGAGTTCTTGCAAGGGGAGCGCCAGTTCTGTTTGAAGGGGCTCAGATCTTCTCCGGTCAAAGAGATCTCCATTCGCAGCCTACAGCAGCTTCAGGAGTCCAATAGTCTGATGACGGTCCTGTTGGGGGTGAGGTCTGACGAGGATAGACCGACGGAGGTTCCTGACCAGATGCGGGCGTTAGTGGAGGAGTATGATGACATTTTCCAGGAGCCGGGGACGCTTCCACCGTCACGGTTCCGTGATCACCAGATTGTGCTACAGACGGGGGCGGAGCCGCCCAACACTCGTCCTTACAGGTATCCCCACATGCAGAAGGCAGAGATCGAGCTTAGTGTGAAGGAAATGCTTGAGGCCGGCATTATACGGCCTAGTACCAGTTCCTTCTCAGCACCGATTATTCTGGTTAAAAAGGACGGATCGTGGCGTTTCTGCGTAGATTACCGTGCCTTAAACAGTGTCACCGTGAAGGACAAGTTTCTGATTCCCGTGATTGAGGAGCTGTTGGATGAGTTGAGTGGGGCGACTAGATTCACGAAGCTGGATTTGCGATCCGGCTATTATCAGATTCTTATGAAGGAGGAGGACGTGCATAAGACGGCTTTCAGGACTCATGACGGCCACTATGAGTTCTTAGTGATGGCGAATGGCTTGACGGGGGGACCGTCTACCTTTCAGGCCAATATGAATGAGATTTTTCGCCCATTCCTGCGACACTTCGTCTTGATCTTCTTTGATGACATTCTGATCTACAGCGCTACTTGGGAGGATCATTTACGTCATGTGGCTCAGGTCTTCTCTACTCTTCGGCAACATAAGCTCTATGCTAAGAGGTCCAAGTGTTCTTTTGGACAACAGGAGGTGGAGTACTTGGGGCATCTAGTTTCCGCGGATGGGGTGAAAGCCGACCCACGGAAGATCGAGAGTATGCTTTCGTGGCCACGACCTCTGACCATTCGGGCGCTGAGGGGGTTCTTGGGCCTCACTGAGTACTACCGGCGTTTTGTACAGGATTATGGGAAGATTGCTCGGCCGCTTACGCAACTGCTCCAGAAGGATGCTTTCTCGTGGCAGGATGAGGCCGAGACCGCCTTTCAGGCGTTGAAGAGGGCGATGACGACGACTCCAGTGCTGGCACTTCCAGATTTCACTAAGGAGTTTGTGGTGGAGACGGATGCTTCCGGCGTGGGCATGGGAGCGGTCTTGATGCAGGAGGGACGACCGATCGCTTTCTACAGTAAGGCCTTGGCTCCACGGACACTGGGCCTATCGGTGTATGAAAAGGACATGCTAGCGGTTATTCATGCGGTGGCCTTATGGCGGTCATACCTGCTGGGACATCGTTTTAAAATACGGACATATCATCAGAGCTTGAAGCACTTTCTCGACCAGCGAATTTCTTACCCTCTTCAACAGAAGTGGGTCACCAAGTTGTTGGGATATGATTATGAGATCGAGTATCGGCCGGGGAAGGACAATCGGGTGGCTGACGCCCGATCGCGCTTACCAGAGGGGGCCTTGGCGCACATTTCTATGCCACAGTTGGAGTCGATGGATGAGATTCAGGAGGAGGTGCAGCGTGATCCCGAGTTACGGGTTATTGTGGCGAACCTGCGGCAAGCTCGTGAGGTAACCCCAGGTTATCACTTACAAAATGACCGGCTATATTATCAGGGACGCGTGGTCATTCCTTGGCAGTCAGCTTGGAGGACGGTGATGATGCATGAGTTCCATTCGTCGCCGACGAGCGGTCACGCGGGTATTTCTCGCACTCTCCAGCGGGCCCGGGCCAATGTATTTTGGAAGGGGATGCGCCGTGACATTCAGGAGTTTGTTCAGAAATGTGATGTCTGCCAAAGGCAGAAGTATGAGACTACTTCTCCAGCCGGGCTACTCACCCCCTTGGAGATTCCGCATCAAATATGGGATACGGTTTCTATGGACTTCATTGATGGGCTGCCCAAGTCGCAGGGTAAAACAGTTATCTTAGTGGTGGTGGACAAGTTGTCCAAGTATGGGCACTTCCTTGCTCTGAGCCACCCTTACACAGGGGAGTCTGTAGCGGCTTTATTTGTTCGGGAGATTGTTCGATTGCATGGGATTCCTCGGGCGATCATTTCCGATCGGGACCTTACTTTTGTTGGCCGATTTTGGACGGAACTCTTTCGCTTGCAGGGGACTTCCTTGCGTTTCAGCACGGCTCACCATCCCCAGACCGATGGACAGACGGAAGTCTTGAATCGGGGCGTGGAAACTTACCTTCGTTGCTTTATCATGGATGAGCCAAGGACATGAGCCAGTTGGTTACATTGGGCGGAGTACTGCTTCAACACTTCGTATCACTCCGCTAGCAAACTCACCCCCTTTGAGGTCGTCTATGGTCGGCCACCTCCCTCCTTAAGCAGTTATGAGTCAGGCAGTACCGCAGTGGCAGCAGTTGATCGGGCACTCTGTGATCGTGATCGGACCCTCGCCACCCTGCGCGAGAATCTTCGGGCGACGCAGGATCGTATGAAAGCACAGGCAGATCGACATCGGACGGAAAGGGAGTTCCAGGTGGGGGATGAGGTTTTCCTCAAACTTCGCCCTTACCGGCAGTTGTCTGTGGCGCAGAGGACAAATCAGAAGCTGGCACCCCGCTACTATGGTCCATTTCAGATCACGCGACGGGTCGGGCCAGTTGCGTATACCTTGGCATTGCCCGCAGGCTCACGGATTCATCCTACCTTTCATGTTTCATTGTTGAAGCGTAAGCTGGGTGAGGCTGTTCCGGTCTTTCCCGTGCTGCCAGAGGCTACTTCTGGAGGCGAGCTTCGCCCCATTCCGGCAGATGTACTCTTGATCAAGTGGAGATGTCGGGGCACGGTGTACTGTCCGGAGCTGTTAATTAAATGGAAGGATCTCTCCGCGGAGCACAATACTTGGGTGGACTTGCTGGAGTTCCGGGAGCTTTACCCCGATTACCCACTTGAGGACAGGCTGACTTTTGATGGGGAAGGGAATGTTAAGCCTCCAGACGAGGCTAGGCTATTCGGGCAACATTACCAGCGGCGGCAACGGCGCGTGCAAGGCAACAACGGGGCTGAACCAATGGGTTCAGCCCCCTCTTCTTAAAAAGATCGGCTCAAGGGGGCTGAACCACATTTCGTTCAGCCCCATGGGGGCCGGCCGGCCCCTCGGTTGGCCGGCCTTGGGTCCCGGGTTATATATACCCGGACCCCTCTCTTTTGGGGGCATGCAAGTATTATCCAAGGTATTTCCCTTCCCTCTCATTTCAACCCTAATCTCTATCTTCTTCCTCTAGTTCTTCTTCTCCCCTAGTTCGTGCTTAAAACTTCTCTTCTACGTCTTCACCTTTTTCTTATTCCTCTCTGATCCCACCAGGACTGAGGAGTAATGAAAAACGGTGTTTGTGTTGTCGTAGCACCGAGCACGTGTTGAAAGATTGCGCAGAATTTCAGCACCAGTTGGAGGAGGTTGACGAACCGGGTATCCGATTCGTTCCATCCACCTCTCAATTGGCTGCCCCTTCTGATTCTGATGATATATTGGCAATACCACCTTATCTATGGGGGACAACTGCGGATATACTCATCAGACTTTTTGCTGATCGGTGTGACGACATTGCGGTGCCGTCTCTCCCTATGGATTCTTCCCCTCTTTTGGATTCACCCCCGGAGGAACCCGCACATATTTTCACTGATGTTGTTGTTCCTCCGCTTTCTTTGCAAAAATTATCTATCCCAATTTTTAGTGAGTCGGCTGATGATGTTATGCCGGATAGTGATTCAGAGACTGAGGTTGCGCCAATGTGGGACGAGGACGTTATTCTCTCCAATGGAGAGTGTGACACCTTGGAACATGATGACGCACCGAGGTGGGATGATGAGGAGATTCTTTCTGATGAGGAAATTTTCACTTCCTTGTTGGATGAGGAGGTCCAAACCACCACCGAGGACCTCGACCTCTCGGATTCCCCTTGCTATGACTCATATGACACCGACGATGATCTATGCTTGGATCCTGCTGGGAGTGAGCATGTGCGGGTTGAGTCTTCGCAGGCGCTTCAGGAGGAATTGGAGCTTTCAGCTCGAGTCATGGATGATAGCATCCTCTTTCGCAAGGAGGTTGATTCCTCCTCTGGTGAGGAAGCTCCATTAATTGCTCTCTGCACCTGCCATCTCTCTGTAGATGATACCTTGCTGGGCAAGAATTTATTTTGTGGTGAGATGAGTGAGGACCAGCACTTCACCTCTTCTTACTTCATATTTCCTCTGCCTGTGAGGAGCAAGTATGATTATTTAGGTAGAGGGGTAACTGCATTATCTCCGTATCGGTACTCGCTACAGCAGCGGATATTCGGACAGTTATTTGTGCATTTTTTGTTTCATAGGCCAATTAGCTAGAACTTTTTCGTTAGCCGAATAAGTCGTGTTGGGTGGACAATAACCTCAGTAGTTATCTTCCATTTCCTGCTTTTTTATTTTTCATGTCTTAGTTTTAATATTTCTTTGTATTTTGTCTATTTTTCTTTTGTTTTTGCAGAGCTCACCCCTGCAGGTATTCATGACAAATTCGTACTGGCGGGGTTGTGATTCTTCGTTTGGCGGACCTTCTTTTTTTTCACACGTCTTCTGGTATGCTCATTAGCTGAGCATTGGGAAACATCTCCCCTTGTCTCTATCTGATTTTAATTTCAGTCTGTGGGAGAGTCAGTATTTGTTACTTTTTGCACGCACACATTTCATTTGCATACTAGAAGCTTTTATTGTTTTATTTTGATTAGTTCATTGCATCGCACACCACTGCACCCACATGAGCGCGTGCTTAGCTGTTAGCGTGCTGTGGAGAGAGTGCAGCCTTACTTATCCCGACAAGAGTGTTTTGTTTGTTTTCTTGCTGCGGTCTCAGTGCAAACGTCATCATCTTACTAATGATCCTCCACCTCGTTCATCTAATACCTTTGATGACTTGGATGTGAGTGATGCATTGGTTAGGACATGGCTTGCAAATAGTCTCTCTGATGAGCGCCTACCTGTTATTCGACATGATGAGACTGTTAAGGCTGCCTGGAATCATCTTGTTGCTCTGTATTCCAAAGGCGCTCAAACCTCCCGCACATACACGTTATATGCTGACCTATTTGTCAGCCCTACTTTGACACCTGCTACTACTTACCAGGAGGTGCAAGCCATTGTAGCTGAAATTCTTCAACATCATTTATTCTCTGCTGATCTAGCCGAGCAACACAAACACTTCCAAGTGCTCCTGTTTGTGTGTTATCTTCTTCGCCTCCCGGAATCTTATGACATGATACGCCGGTAGATTCTTGGCGAGGCTGACTCACCCACCATTGATGCTACTGATGTTTGTATTGTTGTTATTACCACTCTTCTTCAACGCCCTCTGTTTGCCTCCCCACCTTTGCTAATCAGACTCGCTCTCTTTATTCTAGTGGCCGTGGAGGTCATACTGGTGGGCATTGTCTGTCTCGTTATGTCTGCTCACATTGTGGCAACACATGACATCTTGTTGATCTTGGCAACACATGACATCTTTGCCCATTTGCGGGTGACAACACAAAGAAATCCACTTCCCTGGCCTCTTCTTCATCTTATTGCAGTGCTAATGTCGTCACTCAGGGTAAGTGGCTGATTGATTTTGGGGCTACTAATCATATGACAAGAGATCCTGGTTTATTTTCTTGTTTGAACAAGCATAACCGTTCTCCTGTTTTAGTTGCGGATGGTAATCCGTCTCCGGCATATGGGACTGGTACAGTCTGTGTCACTCCGACTTTGCAGCTTGAGGACACACTTTACGTCCCGTCTTTTCCATGTAATTTACTCTCTATTCCTGCTCTATGTAAACAGCTAAACTGCATCATTATCTTTACGTCCACTACTTGTTCTTTTCGGGATCCTTACTCTAAGGAGAAGATTGCTACTGGGACTGATACCAACGAGCTCTTCGTTCCCGACAATGTTACTGCTTTCTCCACATCTCTTCTGCGGTGACATCTTTGCCTTGGTCATCTTCCTCCTCGTCTAATCTACCAAATCCTTCGGGATTTGCCCAAGGAGGACTCTCCGTTGAATTGTGAGGCTTGTCAACTTGGCAAGCATCATCGTTCTTCCTTTCCCGCAAGACAAGGACGTAGTTCTTCTCATCCTTCTGAACTTCTTTATTCCGATGTTTGGGGTCCTGCTCCAGTTAGGACTGTTGGTAGGGGGAATTTATATTTTGTTACTTTTATTGATGATTTTTCTCATTGTACCTGACTGTATCTCTGACGCGATCGTTTTGACCTTTATTCTATATTCAAGTCTTTTTATAATGTGATCCAAACTCAATCTGATGTTTCTATTCAAATTCTTCGAACTGGCAATGCTCGAGAGTATCTTAGTCGCCAGTTTTCTGATTTTTGCATGCATCGAGGCATAGTTCATCAAACTAGTAGTCCTTGTACCTCTCAGCAAAATGAGGGTTGTCGAGCGCAAAAATCGTCATCTCCTAGTTGTTACTCGCACTCTTCTCACTCAGATGAATGTTCCACTGTCATATTGGGGACATTATGTGCTTCATTCTTGCTATCTCATCAACCGTATTCCCTCCTCCGTTCTTCATGGCGAAACCCCCTTCTCTATTTTACATCGAGACATTCAACCCTTTTCTTTACCTCTTCGTGTGTTTGGATGCACAGCATTTGCGCATTCTCCTTCTCATGGTCGTGGCAAGCTTGAGGACACACTTTGCGTCCCGTCTTTTCCATGTAATTTACTCTCTATTCCTGCTCTAGGTAAACAGCTAAACTGCATGATTATCTTTACGTCCAATACTTGTTCTTTTCGGGATCCTTACTCCAAGGAGAAGATTGCTACTGGGACTGAAAGTAATGAGCTGTTCTTTCTCGACAATGTTGCTGCTTTCTCCACATCTCTTCTGCGATGATATCTTTGCCTTGGTCATCCTCCTCCTCGTCTCATCTACCAACTCCTACGGGATTTGCCCAAGGAGGACTCTTCTTTAAACTGTGAGGCGTGTCAACTTGGCAAGCATCATCGTTCTTCCTTTCCCGCAATACAAGGACGTAGTTCTTCTCATCCTTTTGAACTTGTTCATTCTGATGTTTGGGGTCCTGCTCCTATTAGGACTGTTGGTAGGGGGAATTTATATTTTGTTACTTTTATTGATGATTTTTCTCGTTGTACCTGACTGTATCTCTTACGAGATCGTTTTGACCTTTATTCTATATTCACGCCTTTTTATAATGAGATCCAAACTCAATTTGATGTTTCTATTAAAATTCTTTGAACTGACAATGCTCAAGAGTATCTTAGTCGCCAGTTTTCTGATTTTTGCATGCATCGAGGCATAGTTCATCAAACTAGTAGTCCTTGTACCTCTCAGCAAAATGAGGGTTGTTGAGTGCAAAAATCGTCATCTCCTAGATGTTACTCGCACTATTCTCACTCAGATGAATGTTCCACGGTCATATTGGGGACATTATGTGCTTCATTCTTGCTATCTCATCAACTGTATTCCTTCTTCGTTCTTCATGGCGAAACATCTTTCTATATTTTACATCGAGTCATTCAACCCTTTTCTTTACCTCTTTGTGTGTTTGGATGCACAACATTTGCGCATTCTCCTTCTCATGGTCGTGGCAAGCTTTCACCTCGCTCGGTGCTTTGATCCTCTATTCAGGAAACAATTTGATTTTGTTGATTTTACCTTTTTTGAAGATCTGCCTTATTTCTCTTGCACTTCTACTTCCTCACCGTCTTGTGATTCTCCTTCTCTTCCTATTGATTCGGCTCCTTCACCTGCCTCTATTCCTCCTTCAACCCCATTGTTCCATATTTCTATTTTAGATTCTCTTTCTTCGCCTCTGTCTTTTGATCCTCCATTGTATTTGGGGCCGTTGCTGACAGTTCCCGGGCCAGTAATCTCTCCAGCGGATAAATCTACTACTGAGGGAAAGTTGGATCTTGATTTTCCTATTGCTCTACGAAAGAGGGTTAGAACGTGCACTAAACATTCGATCTATTATGTTGTTTTTTATGCTCGTCGATCCCCAAATAGACGCCAGTTTGGCCTTGGTCTCTCAGCGACTATTGTCCCAGTTAACTATCAGGAGGCTCTTTCTCTTTCTCATTGGAAAGCGGCGATGGATGAAGAAATGAAGACCTTAACAGAGAGAGGTACTTGAACACTTGTCCCTACTCCTCTAGGTATGGATGTGGTTGGTTGTTGATGGGTTTTTGTCATTAAGTTTCATTTGGATGGTACTATTGATCGCTATAAGGCTAGGGCTCTGTTTGGGGAGGCTGCAGCAACTAGAGAAGCAGTGGTGGGAAGCAGTGGTGGAATAATCAGCTGTTTTGCAGAATGGTGGCAGAATCTGTAAAACTGTTTGGAAGAACAGCTTCTGCAGTGCTGTTTCAAAAGCAGAATCTATGAAACTGTTTGTCAAAACAACAGTTCGGTGTAAATGTTGGAAATTAACCGGTATGTGCACACCCATAACATCAATAAAATCTAAAACATATAGAAAGCCTAAAATTTGGATCATAGATAGAAATCAAAGTTATCAATATACAGATTTTAGCTTAGCATTTCCACAAGCACCTAAAGTGCAATCTGCTAGGTTACTGTCATGCTTCCTAGCAAAATATTTGTGCTTCTCCAGCAGTCCCCCTATGAAGGATCTCCTCATCCTCCATAGCCCGTGCAGAAGTAAAGGTAGCGTGCAAAAAAGAAAAAAAAATTAACAATTGGGCTGCGGAAGAGGGAAGAAGAACGACCTGTAAGCACCGAAGATGGCGAGGGAAGAAGGAGATCTGTCCTGTAAGCGCATCTTTTGCTTCATAGAACCGCCGGAAGACAGGTCTTCTCGCCGGAAATGGACGCTGGAAGGAGTTTTCCGCCACTGGAAGACAAGGGCAGTGGAATCGCGGGTTAGGGAAGCGGATTTACGGGACGCCGAGGGAAGAAGCGCGAGAGACAAGAATAGCCGAGGAAGAAGCGTGATTTCACAGTCGTGAAAAATTTTCACGACTCCTAAACGAGCGAAAACGACGACTGGGCAGCGGTGGCTGTTTCCACCGTTGCATCCCTTTTTCTTGTTTGGCGGTGCTGATTTAAAAATGGCGGTGTGCAGCCCTGAAAACGCCCTGCCAAACAAAGCCTAGGCTCGTTGCCAAAGGCTTCACTAAGGCTTATGGTGTGGATTTTTTTGATACCTTCTCCTCAGTTGTTCGCATCAACACTATTCATGTCCTCTCTGTAGCAATGAATCGTGGTTGGGAGATGTCTCAGTTAGATGTGAAAAATTTCTTCCTGTATGGTGATCTGCAAGAGGTGGTTTACATGGGGCAACCTCCTAGGTATATTGCTTCGGGGGAGTCTCAGGTGTGCAAGTTACGGAAGGCGATTTATGGTCTGAAGCAAAGCCCACGGGCCTGGTTCGACAAGTTTAGTAAGGTTGTCTACCCTGTGGGTTTCACTCGAAGTTCTGCTGATCATTCTCTTTTCATTTGTTAGACTACTAAAAGGCTCGTGCTTCTGGTTGTCCGTGCGGATGAAATTCTCCTTACTGGTGATGATAAGGAAGGAGTTGATCTAGCCAAGAGACATCTTCGATAACATTTTGTTACTAAGGATAAGGGCTCTCCTAAGTATTTTCTAGAAATAGAAATCTTGCATAAACAAAACTCTTTGGTGCTTTCTCAATGGAAGCATACTTTAGAACTATTGAAAGAAACTAGTCTTTTTGGGGCAAGACCAGCTCGCTGTCCTATGCATGTTGGTGATGACAAGAGTTAGACAGAGGATTCACCTCTTCTTTTAGATGGTACTATATACAGGCGTCTTGTGGGAAAACTGATCTATTTGACTGTCACCAGACATGACATTTGTTATGTTGTAGGAAAGGTCAGTCAGTTTATGCAAACACCCAAAGAGTGTCATCTTCGTTCAACCATGAAAATTCTGGAGTATGTTAAAGGGTCTCCAGGGAAGGGGTTGTTGTTTCGAATAAATAACCATCTAAAGGTAGAAGCATATTCTAATGCTAGCTATGCTGACAATAAAGAAGCTAGAAAGTCTACTTCAGGTTTTTGTACCTTTGTGGGAGGTAATCTTGTCAGCTGAAAAAGCAAGAAACAGTCAGTTGTGTCTCGATCTAGTGCTGAAGCTGAATACCGGAGCATGTCATCGACTGCTTGCGATTTGAAAAAGTTGTGCGCCCTTATGCTTTACTTAGGAGAGGTATATGACCATCCTTTACCTATGTTTTGCGACAACCAGGTTGCTATACATATATCGAAGAATCCAGTGTTTCACGAAATGACAAAACACATTCAGGTTGACTGTCATTTCGTCAGAGAAGAAATTTTGAAGAATCAAATTTGCACTCCATTCATCAATTCTGACAAGGAGCTTGTTGATGTCTTTACCAAACAAGTGTCTGTTTCTCTTTCAGATGTCTGTGACAAGTTGAGCATGATTGACACATATGCTCCAACCTGAGAGGGAGTGTTAGATTTTGTTCTAAGCGGTTTGGCGGATTGACCGAGCAGACAAGTGTTAGCAGTATGGAGGCTAACATTGGCGGACTGGTATTAGTGACCTGTCGGCTAGCTCAGGCAGTCAGGTCATTAGCGGCCAGGCGACCAGCCTTTACAGTCAGATTGTCTGGTTCTCCTTGCAGTATTGTTTTTGTGCCGACAGCAGTGCTTTGGTCTATTGTCCCCGGGCGGTTAGGATCAACCTAACCGCGCGGATAGCTACCCGCTGTGTTGCAAGTATATTGTCGTCTGGTTCTACACCAGTTGAAAGTTGATGCGAACTGACAGTTAGCCTTTGTCTAACCGCAGATCCTTCTCCAGTGGTGTTCACCAACTTAGTCGTGCAGTTAAGTCTGTTTAACCGCACAGCCCGAGAGGCTAGTATTTTTGTATCCGCTTTGTCGCATGTGACATGCGTTGTATTTTCTCTCTCCCCCTTTCTATAAAGAGGGAGCATACCCTTGTATTATGTAACTTATTGGAGCAATAAAGTTTGTCTTTTTTTAGCCGGTTTCTGTTTCTTTGACCGCGTTAGTCATTTTTTCACAGTCGGTCATAAAGTCTCCATCTCTTCAAAGAGGTATTGCTCCATTGTTATCACAACGGCGATAAAGTGGGCATGAATCCAAACTGTGTGTAGTGGCATCAATGAATGGTTTTGGAAACCCTTTTTTGCATATATTGTTTTTCATGCACTGCGCCTTCGGTCTTAATTGTCCGCACAGTCTATGTGGCATATGTCGTAGCACTGCATTGTATAACTTTGGTTCTTCTGCTTGTATTGGTATTTCGGCTCTGATGACGCAATCATAATCGTTGGGACTACTTACCTTGTCATGTTCACTGAAAATAAATAACATGTGCGTGGGGAAGGACTTTCTTTTGGAATTCTACCACGTGAACGTGTGCAACAACTCTGCCAAGGACGCACTTATGAAAGATGTTTGTCAGGCTTTGTAACACCCCATCAAAGTTAACAACAAATCAGCCGGCCGGCCGGGTCAGCGATATGAAGAAATCAAGAAACAGTATTAAAACGAGTACATAACAGACATAATTGAAAGAACTGAATTGAACGCCAGCAGAAATTGCATAAGAATCTAAGGTTAAAAGTGTGTCTCATCCTAGTGATTTCACAGAGCCACTAAAAGAATGAATATGAAACAAATAACTGCATAACTGAAATAGCATAGTTAGTTTGGTACAAGGAAATCTTAAACTTTAAATATTACATCAAGCTCATGAATTAAATAACAAGGTACCGAAAGGAAATAACTGAAAAGAAACCAAACTACGGGGTGGACTCCTCAAGAAAAATGCTCATACTAAGCGCAACCTCCCATCTGGGTCCCCTATAAAAACATGCCCAAAAATGGGTCAGCCCAACGGGAGAGTAAGAAAATTCATTCCTCCTAGTGAAAGTAAAATTATTTTAAAAAAATGAATGCATACTTTTTAAAATCAGTTTTATATTACAGAAAAACTCGTGCTAGTATGCTATGCATGCTCTGTCAAAATATTATTAGTAACATAAATGTTTTGTTCTATGTTTACGTACACCCGTATGTTTACTCAAGTTCCGACGTTGGTTGTTTAAGTATTTTCTAACGTACGGACTATTCTTGAGTTCAAAAAGGGTCATGTTCGCACTTCTATTCCAAGCTCGAAGCAGAGTAACGCGGACAAAGACTCGAATTTACTACTGGTCTAAAAGGGAAGACAATCTTCCAAAACTCTGAGGTCCATAAGGTACTCTACGCCCTATGAGAAAGTGCGCCTCTATCAAGCACGAGAGGAAGTACACCTATTTACTGTGCAACCAAACTATTTTATGCGGAAGTACACGAATATTTATAATGCAAACTACTTGGTATGTCTAACCAAAAGAATTAGAGTTTCTTACAGCAGGATTGCGACGTTCGTACACCTGGCGTGGTGGCATCACTTTTGATTAACTTGTCACTTACAAAACCTTCAAAGCTCCTGTCATTGCAAAAAAAGGGTAGAACAGAAACGAAGATTATTAACCCTTATCACAACACACAACTTAGAAGTAAAGAGGGTCCAAGAAGACAAAGGAGAAACGCTTCTTACCGGGCTAGAAATGGAGAAATGAAGAACCAACCGGCAGTCTATGGTAAGGAAAACCGAAACCAGAAAGCCAGGATTCGGCAACCTCTACTGAGGCCGGAAAACAAAGGCAGATACTCTTGATTGCTACTTTCATGCGCAGGAGATCGGGAGGTAACGACGATCGACAGAACAACCCTAATCGGACGGCTCGTTGACGGCTTCGGTAAGAGGAGAAAGATGTGGCACTGAGGCGCCTGGCTCCGTCTGCGCCGTTGCTGAACTAGGCGGAAGAATCGAGTGGAACCAGCTGGAGAAAGAGGTATCGAACGTCGTTTTCCCTAGGGCTTCAACTTGGAGAAACCGGCAGCAGTTTCGCATAGGTGGATTGGGTAAAAAGACGAAAATGAAACGCAAATGGGGGGGGGGGGAGTTTGCGGGTTTATGTCGAACCGCTGGAGCGGTTTTGGAAACCGTCGAGCGAGAGAGGTGAAAGCCGACACTACCAAACTTGAAATTTCAATGCTACTACCAGCATGACATTTATTCTCAAATCTTGACAGAAATTTAATTAATCCGCCAATGCCCTACCAAACCAATTGGCGTCGAGCACAACTCAACACAAAACTTAGTCCACTAAGAAACGCTGGCTTGAGCAAGAAATCACTCGCGATCAGATCCTGAAAATAAATTGAACTCTCGAGTCAAAAGATGGATGTTACAGGCTTTGCAATTTTCCATGAAATATTCTTGAAATTAAATCGCGTCGATCTTGTGGGGTTTGTCCAGGATGTAGCTCGTTTGTTATCTCTGGTCACGAAGGATTGCAAGTCATTGTTAAGAAAATATCTGGTCTGCCGAAATTCCATACAACCGCCATAACATTTTGATAATTGTTGGAACATATCTCTTGGGCTTCCAATAAAAGAAGACGACAAAATTGTCATATGACGCCTATAGTGAGGTAATGTTAACCGTATAGAAACCGGATAAATTCGATGAAGTTAAAAATAATTTAAAATTAGCTAGGGAATGTATGTAAATGTCCCATTTTCAACGCTTTGTAAGCAATCCTGCAATCCTTTATATAGCTCGGCACGTACATCGCTCTAGTGCTATCTAATCTACACCTGCACCATTTTAAACGCTTTGTAAGCAATCCTGCAATCCTCTATATAGTTCGTCTCATATCTCGCTATGGTGCGAGCTAATCAACAGTAGTTTTTGTGTTTCAATTTTTATGTGCATATCAACGATGTACCGTTGCAGTAGACGGCATGCATAGTGAAATACAAAAATTCCGTTTGCTTGCATTGATCACATTATCTTGGTTCGCCGTGTAGTTGATGTTCTTTATGTTCGCTTGCATTGATCACATTATCTTGGTTCGTCGTTGACATTCTAAAAGTGTTTTTAGTTAAAATAGAAGTGGTAGGTTTACAGTTGTTGTGTGTTCGTTATTGATTGAGCATGTTTGTTCCTCATCTTCAATGTAATTTATTTTTTACCATCTTGTGCGCCTATGTTTTACATCTACAAAGACCTATCAACTGAAACATGCTTACTAATATCATTATATTGAATCATAATGCTGATTTGATGTATTGATCGAACATTGTAGAACTGAAGAGAACTGAACAGCAAGGGCACACAATCAACTGCACTAATCAGTAAATATGTAAACTCGAGCTTAAAACTATGATCAGCAATAAGCATCTGTATAACCTTGCCTTCATCAAATGAGTCTCAAAGAACCGTACAATAATAATTGAGGATTATTTGTCAAATGTAATCACCTATTTGTGAAATGTAATCAGATGAAATACCAAATCTATTGAAATATCAAATGAAAGTACTGCCTATTTTTTGCAATAACCCTAAAATAGTAGAAAATAAATAACAAAATTATACAGAGAGTATAAATGTCTTCAAACAATATACAAAGAGTTTAAATGATTTGAAACAATATACAATTTAAATGAAGCAAGGCTTAGAACTGGTAAAGGCATACCAGTGTTCCTTTGTTCTGGTTTGACTTCCTACACAATATACAATTTAAATGAATTAAGAGTTGACCTAATATAACAAATAACACATGTGCAGGTTCAAAAATAGGGATCATTATCTCTTTTGAAAATGCAAGTTTATACAAAAACATGCACAGTGCCATTCAGTAGTAATGTTAATCTGTGTAATTAGAACTCTAAATATAATTAGAATCGGAATGAACTCTAAATAACGCCCACACCCCCCCCCCCCACCCCACCCAACAAAAATAATAATAATAATAATTAGAACTCTAAATCTGTGTAATTAATATGTATTGAACTATAAATGTTTTTTTTAGTTGTAGAATTCTTGACGACCATTAATATGTATTGAAATCGGGATGTAATCGGAAGTCCATACCGGAAAGCCCTGGATGTAAATCTCTTACGAAATCTAATATGGGTATTTTAAATTTCTGAATTTGTGAAAAGTTATGACAAATCGAGAAAGAAATCTGAACGGGTAAATGAAGATTTGGAAGTACAAACGAAATCTAGAGAACAAAATGAAAACGAAATTCTTATATGAAAACCATAGATGAAATTTTAAACAGAAAACCCTATAGTTGATTGAATGACGAAATTGAAAACGAAGAGTATAGAAGAAATCCAAAACGAAATCACAATTGGAAAATGAAGAAATAATACACAAGATCTCCATTCAGATCTTGAAGAGTTAGTTACTGAAAGATTTTAATCGAAAGTGTAAACAAAATCACAAATGAAATCGTAAGCGTGAAATGAAGAACAAATGTATGTTGAAGCGTAGAGAGCGAAATGGAAAACAAAATCGTAAGCGTTAAATTAAGATCAAAATGGAAAAAAAAATCTCAATCGGAAATAAATAAATAATGGGCAATATCTCCATCCGGATCTTAAATACGAAGTTACAGAAAGAACGAAATCGAAATCGTAAGTCTAAACGAAATGTAAAACGAAAACCAAAACAAATTTGAAAACAGTTTCCAAAAAGAGAGACAAAACCTACATTGTTAAACATAGATCTGGAGAACAAAGAGGAAATCGAGGGAGAAGAGATAAGAGATCTGGCGGAAAGGAAAAGGTTTCTCACCGGCGATCTGGAGAGAGAAGGTTTCTCACAGGCGATTTGGCGGAAAGAAGAAGGCGGAAGGCGGGCCTAGGGTTCGGGAGCGGTAGGGAGGAATGGCGTGCGGGGGTTTCGATTTGTTGTATACGGTAGTTATAGGAATAGATCCGACGGTGCAAAAGAACCGACAAAAAACCCACTTTAAAAGGAAAAAATTGTAGGTTGGAGATTTTGTCGATATCTGCAGTTAGATAAAAATTAACGTCCGAGATACAGCCGGCTCGATGCGCGGTACATACGGTTGTGTATCTCCAACAAATACCATCGTATCTTGGCCATTGAATGTTCGATCCTACGGTAAATACACATCTCTCACCTAGAAATGGGTGGGAGTAACGCACCTACAATTTTCTCCTTTAAAAGGCGTTAAATATTTTCCCTGTTTTCTGAAAGCTCTTATTCACAAACCAACACTAATTTCATTTTCCTTCCCAGCAACAAGTCGGATCCTTTCCTCCGCATCTTCCCCTCTCTCCCTCTCTCAAACCTCGATCTTCCGTCTGCGTCGCCCGCCTGCTCGCAATCACACTCCGCACTCCACACTTTGCAACTTCCCCTCTCTCGCATCTTCCCAGCCACCAGCCCAACGTTGCCCGTCTGCTCGCCGAAGTCCCCCGCCTGCTTTCCGACATCGCCCGCCCGCTCGCCGACTAAGACCATCTGCTCGCCGACGTCTCCCCTATCTAAACGAAGGAAAACCTCACGCTCACCGCACACTCGCGGGAGATGGTTTCCTATGCAAAAGAAAGAGGACTTCGCATGTCCAAGTAGAGAATCGTTATCCTAGAGGTTCGCTTCGACCCCATGGAGGAGAAACTAGACGGTTGAAAACAACTGCAATGGACTCACCTCCGCAGATCTAGACTCGGCTCGCAAATTGGAGCTCTGAAGCTCCAACAATGGCGGAATTCCTCCTCCTTCTTCTTCCTTTGCTCTCCCATCTCTACCTCTTAGAAAGATAATGGGCCAAAGTTAATGAGGTTCAAACTGTCATTTCCCGACATTATCTGATCAGGAAAGTCTCTGGACCGTCGTATCCCACCTAAATAAAACGAAAGGCCCTGATTTGACCTCAAAACGGTCTCCCTGGGTCTGTACATGCCTTGTGACATGGCTGTGTCACAGGCCATGTTCTGCATCACAATAAAACGGCCAGACACAGAGCTCGACACAGCCCTGGACACACGTGTGTCACATGCCGTGTTCCTCGACATGGCTCTAGACACACCCACGCTAGAACCTGTGTGAAACTATAAGGGCCCCAAAAGGCCTTCAAATCACTTCTAATTTATCCTCAATTTTCACAGGTCTTCTCTAAGGGTATTAAACACATATTAGCCAATACGTATTCGGGTTTTGAGCGTTATAATTGTCTCCTCCTTATATGAATTTCATCACGAAATTAAAGAACGGCAAGGTACACAAAATTAAATGGTACCTGTGTAGAAAAACTCGGGATACTCCTCAAGTATGATCTGCTCTTGCTCCCACGAAAGCTCCTCACGACCGCAATTGTCCCAGTGGATTTTGACCATCCTGATAGCCTACTCAAATTCTAGCTATGTTGACAACAAATGTGATCACAAGTCCATATCGGGATTTTGAACATCCGTGGGAGGAAACCTAGTGAGCTGGAAGAGCGAGAAACAATCTGTTGTCTCCAGTGTACAACCCCGTATCCGGCGAGTGGGGTCGCCCGGAACCAGACCGGCCGGTTCAGATCACCCAGGCAGCAGGCGAGCTAGGCAGGGAAATCTGAAGGCAGCAGGCGAGCTCGACATGGAAATTTGAAGGCCGAGCTCGGCGTTCGTAGACCTCGAGCTCGGCACTCGCCGAGCTAAGCCCGGGCTTTGTCGAGCTGAGCTCGACTAATGAAGGAATTTCGAATGGCGAGCACCGTAGCCAGCTCGCACTCGCCCTAAGGAGCTCGGCAGACAGAAGGCGAGCAGGACCTTCAGGGGTGGCCGAGCTCCGCAGCTCACTCAGGTCTATGAGGTATTTTTTACTATTTTGCCCCTGTTGGCCTGCCCATAGCCCTTCAGAACAGCAGAGTTACGTTGTTGTCAGGTCAACCTGGACTGCACATAGTCGTTCAGAACAGCGGGAGTTGGTTATTTGCAGGCTGTTTTCAGAAATCTATAAATAGGACACAAGGGGTACCTCAGAAAGCATGCTGCCAGTGCCCTCTTGCTCCATCTTTCAAGCGCTTTCTGAGGATACCTTAGCTCATCCTTTGGCCAAGGAGGGGAAGCGCTCTAAGATCTTCCGGGTGTGTGGTTGGACCTCCCCGCCGAGCCCTTGGGTCAGTTCTTTCTTGTTTCCCTTGTTGTTTTGCTTGTAGGAGCGAAGTAGGTGTGCGATCACCCCTTCCCCAAGGGTGAACTCCACATGAGACCGTTTTTCGGTTTCAACATTTTGGTGCGGTGAGCGTGGAGCGTGGTCAGCACAAAAAACATTCAGCGAGCTCGATGACAGGAGGGCAAGGATCTGTCAGGTCGAACTCGCCGCCCCCCACCTCTGGCCACATTGGGGATGTTCAAAGATTTCAGGAACGAGGTGTTGGGCCTCGTCAAGTTCGCACTCGGTACGCGGGCCGAGTGCTCGACTCCAGCTGCCCAGATCGCAGCCGCCCCCTCTCTGGGAGAGGACGCTCCCGGCATGCGAGTTGGGAAGGAAGTGGCCAAGGAGAACTGGGGGTGCGAGCTCCCGGGCGCGTGCTCTTCCCCGGCTCGGCAGGCGGAGGCTGACTCAGCGAGCTGGGCCCGCGAGACGCGCCAGCTCGCCCAGTAGGGGGAGGCAGCCCCTTCAGCAAGCTAGTCTCTTCTGCTCCATTTCCGGAAGGGTTCAGGGAACCCGAGATGTCCTACACCGGGAAGGGAGATCCGGTCCAACACGTCCAGTGGTTTGAGGACGTGGTCTCGATCCGACAGATGTTGGATGGGTTCAAGTGCCGACTCTTCGCCATCACCCTCAAGGAGAAGGGGAGGGAGTGGTTCCATCAGCTGCTGGCTAGCTCCATCTACTGCTTCGAGGACCTGCATCGGGGGTTCATGCTGAGGTTCACTACCTAAAATAGAAGGAAGAAGGAGTCGGAGTCCCTGTTCCACATCAAACAGGGAGTGAATGAGACGCTAGGGAGCTACGTCGACCAGTTCTAGGAGGAGGTCACCCAGGTCCAGGAGATGTCAGGCCATAGCCTGATGATGGCCTTCGCCCTGGGGCTGCAACAGGGATTCTTCTGGATGGAGCTGAAGAGAGTGCTCCCCCTCTCCTACGAGGAGCTAGTGAAGAGGGCGGCAAGAGAAGTTGACGGGGAGGCGTCAAATCTGGAGTTTACCCGGAAGTTGGCCAGGTGGGCCACAGAGGAAGAGAATGAGCCGAGAGTCGGAAGGGTGCATGAGGAGAGCAGAGTCGAGCCCCGGCAGAGGGAGCAGAGGCAGCTCCAGGGGCAGCAGCCCATGTGGGGGCGTCAGGAGCCAGACCGTCGGTTGGGCTGGAGGCTCGAGTGGCAGGAGCAGGGGCCACGGAGAGGGTACCAAGGAAGGGACCACCATCAAGGGGGGCAGGATCAATTCCACCCCCCGGGCTGGAGGCAAGCCCAGAGGCCTCGACTCCCCGATCAAGAATAGGCTATGGCCATAGCCATAAGGGAGAGGAGAAGAGCTGCCAGGAGGAGGAGGGGAGAAGTAATGGCGGAGTTGCCCTACTGCGACTTCCGTCAGGAGGAGGGGCACGCCACAGCCACGTGCCCGGAGTTCCCGAGATGAGGGGGAACAGGGAGCAGCAGCAGCATGGGCGGCAGGAAGTGAGGATCGAGGAGGTTCTGCCTCGGATGGAGGAGGATCGGTGCGAGGACCGGGTGGACGTCGGGACCTGAGGAGGGATCAGGGTGATCCATGGTGGGGTGGGGGTTGAGGCTTCCCGGAAGGCGAGCCTCCACACCATGTATCGTTGGGGCGTTGGCTCCACATCCCAAACCCCATCCCCAGAAGAGAGGATTACCTACTCTAGGAGCGACATGACGGATTATGAGGATCCATTTTGCGATGCGCTGGTCATCCAGACAGCCATCGAGAATTTTACCGTCTCCTGGATCCTCGTCGACAACGGGAGCTCCGTCAACGTCGTCTTTAAGAAGGCATTTGATGGGATGAAGTTGGAGGCGAAGAGGGTGTTGGCCATGGATGGACCCTTGTTTGGATTTTTGGCGGAGAGGAAGGAGGTAAAAGGAGGACCAGGCCTCCATGTCACCCTGGGGGGGCTGTCCAGGAACTGCAGGTTCGTCATCGTGGATGACCCCAGTAGCTACAACGCCATCTTCAGGAGGCCCCTCATCAGCGCATTCTGCTGCGTCCCCTTATCGTTCCACCAGTGCTTGAAGTTCAATGCCGAGGGGATCCAGGTCCGGGTAAGGGGGGATGCAAAGTGGCGTGGGAGTGCTACGTCATCGCCGTGAACTCCATCTCTCGGCAGGAGGGAGCCGAGGATATGGAGCGAAGGATGGAGGAGGCGGAGTATGGAGCTAGTACGGAGGAGATGGAGGTGGAAAGCTGCACCGAGGTTGAGGTGGCTGGAGGAGATCGGGAGGAGCTGTCCGAAGCGATGGCTGTGGAGGAAGAGGTAGAGGCGGAGGTCCTCGTCCCAGAGGAGAGGGATGTTGGAGAATGGGGGGAGCAGTCCAGGCTGGAGGCTGTGGAAGAGGTGGTGGAGTTGGTGGTCCTCACCCGTGGAGGCAAGGTGGAGAAGGTCTGCGTCAGCGGAGGACTGACCCCGGAGGACCAAGGCAGAATGCTAACATGCATCCAGAAGAACGTGGACATCTTCGCATAGAGCGCCGCTGAGATGTCGGGGGTTGACGCGGATGTGTCTTGCCACCGCCTCAACTTGGACCCGGGAACACGCCTCGTTCAACAAAAGAAGAGGACCACGGCGGACAAGCTGACCAAGCCCATCAGGGAGGAGATGGCAAAGCTTCTCAAGGCCGGCTTCATATTCAAGATCCAATACCCTGGCTGGGTCTCTAACATAGTCATGGTTAAAAAGGGAGACGGTCGGTGGCGTATGTGTATCGACTTATCTTTGCTTAATAAATATTATCCTAAGGACTGTTATCCCTTGTCTCGGATCGACGCGCTGCTTGACTCAGCCTTTGGTTTTTCTGTAATGAGTTTTCTGGATGCATTTTCTGGTTATCATCAAATCAGGATGCACCCCCGGGACGTCAAGGATGTCTCATTCATCACGGGAGATGGATGCTACTGCTACAAAATGATGCCCTTCGGGCTGAAGAATGCTGGGGCGACCTATCAAAAGATGATGGATAGAGTTTTCAAAGAACAAAAAGGGAGGAACCTGGAGGTGTACATGGATGATCTCATGATCAAGAGTCGGGATGTGGACTCCCACCTCCAGAATTTAGAAGAGACCTTTGCCACCCTGCGCCGATACAAAATGCGGCTGAATCCACTGAAGTGTGTCTTCGGGGCCAGCAGGTGGAAGTTCTTGGGACATCTCCTCACCCCCGAGGGGGTCAAGCCGAATCCTGACAAGGTCAAGGCTATCATGGAGTTGGGGTCGCCGCGGAATACCAAGGAGGTGCAACGGCTGACAGGGAAGCTGGTAGGGTTAAGCAGGTTCCTCTCCCGGGCTGGGGAGAAGTGCTCCCCCTTCTTCAAAGCACTTAGGGGAGGCCAAAAATTTGAGTGGACCAAGGAGTGCGAGGAGGCATTCCAGGCTTTTAAAATGCAACTGACACGGGCTCCATTGCTACAAGGACCAAAGGAGGGGGAAGACCTGTTTTTATATCTCGGGGTCGGGGCGGAGGCCTTGAGCTCCGTCCTTGTTCGTGAAGAGGGGAAGAAGCAGCTCCCCATATACTACGTGAGCCGGGTCTTGAGGAAGGTCGAGTTTCGGTATCCAATTTTTTAGAAGCTGGCCTTCGCCCTGACCATCTCGGCCCGGAGGCTGCGACCCTATTTCCAGGCACACTTCATTCGAGTGGTGACTGACCATCCCCTCCGCAAATTCTTTGAGTGGGTGGAGCATTCTGGCAGGCTAGCCAAGTGGTCGGTGGAGTTGAGCGAGTTCGACATCTCCTTCGTACCCCGCCTCTTGATCAAGGCCCAAGCGATGACCGACTTTTTGGCTGATTATGTGATCGAGGTGATGGAGGAAGAGCTCACTCGTCCGACTCCTTGAAAGGTGATGGTAGATGGAGCTTCAAGGAGACATTCCCTGGGGGTGGGGGAAATCTTGGAGAGCCCCCTGGAAACTAGAATTGAGCAGACGGTGGTGGTGCACTTCTCCATCACTAACAATCAGGCCGTGTATGAGGCCGTGATAGCAGGGCTGCGCCTGGCCAGGGAGCTGGGGGTACTGGACGTAGAGGTCCTCACCGACTCCATGATGGTAGCTTCCCAGATCAACGAGGAGTTTGAGGCAAGAGAGCCTACCATGCGGTTATACTTAGCCAAAGCAAAAGGGATCATCGGCACATTCCAAACTTTTTTTATCCTACACGTGCCCCGGGAGGAAAATGATAAGGTCGATCAACTAGCAAAACATGGTCCCCGGATGGGGGGGACTACCACCGATCTATTCCGCCCTTCCATCGAAAAGGGATAGCTCATGGAGATAGATCAGCGGCCCTCATGGATGGACTCGGTCACAACCTTGTTTCTACGGGAGAGTATTCGGAGGGGGTGGACAAGAAGAAGCTCAGGTACAAATCAGCGTGCTACCTCCTCCGGGACGGGCAGCTGTACAGGAAAACTCTCTCCGGGGAGTGTGGGAGTCACTCCGGGGGTCGGACCCTGGAAGGAAGGATCATTAGGCAAGGGTATTTCTGGCCCACCCTGGGCCGCGATGCGATAGAGTTCGCGAGAAGATGCCGCAAGTGCCAGCTGTTTGCCCCCCTCCAGCTACAGCCGGCTCAACGACTCAAGAGTATCACAGCCGCCTAGCCCTTTGCCATTTGTGGAATGGACTTGGTTGGACCGTTCCCCTAGGCCAGTGGGCAAAGGAGGTTCCTGCTGGTAAAGCTTGATTATTTCTCTAAGTGGTTGGAGGTGAAGGCGCTGGCCAAGGTGACCTCCCAGGTCATGAGAAACTTTTTTTGGGGAGAGATCATCTGCCGCCATGCATGGGATACCCCAGGCCATTGTCACGGACAAGGGGCCCCAGTTCGCCAGCGCAGAGTTCAATAGTTTCTGCGAGCAGCTTGGGATTGACCTCAGGTTGGCCTTGGTCCACCACCCCAGGAGCAACGAACAGGTGGAGGCCGCCAACAAGATCACTGTTAACCTCCTAAAGAAGAAAGTAGAAAATCTGAAAGGGAGCTGGGTGGAGCAGCTTCCCGCGGTTCTCTGGGCCCAGAGGACCACCCCAAACACAGCTACAGGAGAAACTCCTTTCAAGCTCTCCCATGGGTGCGAGGCAGTACCCCCTGTGGAATTCGAGGTACAGACGCCTCGAGTCGTCGCAGCCGGGGAAGGCAGGGAAGAATGGCAAGCCGAGAATGAGGAAGAGCTGCGGCTCTCTCTTGACATGGTGGAGGAGCTGTTGGACCTTTCCGCCATCCGACAGGAAGAGGTGAAGAGGAGGATGACCAAGTAATTTGACAAGCATGTCAGAGTCAAACAGTTCATGGAGGGGGACTTGGTCCTGAAGAAAGTAGACACGGCAGGAAGGTCTACAACCGTGGGAGAGCTCAACCCTAGCTGGGAGTGACCGTTCATTATAAAAGAGGCATTGAAATCAGGAGGGTATCGACTCCAAAATGTGGAGGGCGAGACCCTAAGTCTCACCTGGAGTGGTGATGACCTGAAGCGCTTTTTTCCTTAAAACATGTAAGTGGTACTTTTATTTTTAATAAAATCCTTTGACGTGCCAATCCTGTCGTCATAGTTTGCACAAAAGGACGAAGTGTATCCAGACCCCGAGCAGATCCCGCTGTCAGTCTCTCAACTAGCTGGTAGGGCTGGAAGTCACTCGGTGTCAGCATTGGAACCCGAGCAGATCCCGTTGTCAAGCTCTCACCTAGCTGACAGGGCTGGAAGTCACTCGATGGTGTCAACTCCTAGACCCCGAGCAAATCCCGTTGTCAGGCACTCACCTATAACACCCCCTATCCGTCACATAACATAAAGCGGTAGGTCCGGCCGGGCCCCGACGTCGTCTGCCACAGACAGACCGGGTGGTTACTTATGGGAAACCATCCAACCAATCTCAACGTCCTACACAGAGCATTCTAGCGGCAGTCAGTTTATATAAGTTGTAAACAAGAACCCAGCATTAGAGCACGAATGTCCACTAGTACAAAATTAGGAATTCGTATACAAAATACCCAAAATCGGCCTTAAGGCTTACAGAATGTTTCACTTGAATAATACATGATTTACAACCTCGGCACGCAGGCCGGTCATACATGAATAAAACAGAAAACAATTCCACTTGGCCTTCGAGGGCCAGCTTCGCAAAAAGGGCTTTAGCCCGCTATTGACCGCTTGGTCCAGCTGCACTGCAAGCAACAAACCACCGCACGGTGGCAAACAAGGCAACGGTCAGCAATGCTGACCAAATTATAACGATCCCGCCCCCAACTCGGGGCGGCGATGCTCCTTCCCTGCATTTCATTAGCACAAGCGAGCAATGCATATAACCATAGCTAAGCTATTTCACACAGACGTTGGCTCGTACGACCACACATCCCGTGCACTCAGGGCACATTCTCGGTGAACCGGTCGATGTTACGTCAATTAAAGCCATTAACATTCCGGACTCACCACCGCCACTTAGACGACCATTCCTATGAGCAATTCGTCTTCCTGGTCTGGGTCACGACAATTTAAGCCATTGACCGCCGAAGACTCCCATCTATGCCAACGGCGAGTGCCACGTAACCTTAGGTCCTCTCTTAGGGGGGCTCTCTAACCGAACGACATAAAGCGGGTACGGCTCCATCTAACCCGTGCTCACTTCGCAACGACAATTTAAGCCATTTGCGCGGGTCAAACTTTCACCGAGTCCCATTCTACCGCAAGACACATAACCCAGTTATGTTCGAGTTGGCTCTCAGGCCACCCAGTTGGCAAGATCTCGTATCCGCCCAGTTTTTCGGGTGCATCTTTGGGTTAGTCCCCAAGGCTCCCTGCTGCAATCTACCGCGTAGAAAACCCGAAAAACACCGAATAGCATGGAGTCTTCTCCGGCCTTATGCAATGCAACATCACCGATCCAGACTAACATGTCCGGGTAGGCTTCACACAAAATGCCTACGTTCGTTCTCGCATACGGACTCTAAACAACGGGGACTTTACATATCTACCCGAAGGAACGCCTCCAACTCTCCGCAAACTCGCGAGAGCGGGCTTCCTATGCTAAGAAAAGGAGCGATTCATGCTCAAGATGAGGATCGTTACCCTTGAGTTCCTCTTTGGCGCCATCGAAAAGTAATCGGATAGAAATCACCGCACTTGCGTTGCCTCCGTGGATCCGGAGTCGGCTTGCGATTCGGAGCTCCGAAGCTCCTCCAATGGCGGATCTAGCTCTTCTTCTTCTTGCCTTAGCTCTCCTCTCTCCAAGGGTTTAGAAAGAGAACATGTGAAGAAAATGATGGATTTTCTAAGTCAAAACCCGGGTATATCCTCTCAGGAACAACCCCCAGCCGTTGGATCTCAACCTAAGAAAACGAACGGCTTTGATTCGGGGCTGAAATGCCCAATCTGGACCGAACACGGCCTGGCACACGCCGCCCGTGTCGCAGGGCCGTGTGCCGCATTCGCCGTCAAAATCGAATCCCCTGGACCCTCACACGGGTATCGAACACGCCCGTGTTCGAGCTGACACGCCCGTGTTCCAGCTGACACGGCCGTGAGTCCGGCCGTGTACCCCTTGATTTTTCCCCCGTTTTCAACCCGAGCACTGCACGGTCCTAGGACACGCCCGTGTCCTTGCCCGTGTCACCTTGACACGCCTGGGCCCCAGGCCGTTTACAAGGTCTCGACATATCGTCGAGTGGAGATCGACGACTCGATGACACGGCCTTGGACACGCCCGTGTCCTAGGCCGTATGCCTTGTCTCGACGATCGTCGAGCGAATCTCGACGAATTCCCGGGACGATCGTCGACACGGGTCGACACGCCCCGGCGACACGCCCGTGTCGCGGGCCGTGTGCCCATGCTCGACGAATCGTCGAGTATAACTCGACGACTTCACGACTAAGTGTCGACACGGGTCGACACGCCCTGCGACACCCCGTGTCGCAGGCCGTGTGCCCATTCTCGACGAAATCATCGAGTATAACTCGACGACTTCGCGGCTAAGTGTCGACACAAAACACACGCTTGACACGCCCAGGACACGCCCGTGTCCCAGGCCGTGTGCCTTCTGCCAGAACCCAAACTGGCCCAAAACGTCCCCCTTTGCTCCTTTGAGTTTCGGGGCGTACATCACCTAGCTCGCAGGGTTGGAAGTCACTCGGTGTCAGCCCCTGGACCCCGAGCAGATCCCACTGTCAGGCTCCACCT
>CM077155.1:173257661-173436753 GCA_039583875.1 Platanthera guangdongensis
GACCCTGCTTTGCTCTATCAGGTAATCCTCGGGTGAAACTAGTCAAATTTTTGTTTCGGAATTTTAATTATCAGTATTGATATGCTTACTGGCTTGATAGTCAGGGCATGCAAGCTATTACGAGACATGTTCAATCATACTTTCTAAATCACTTAGGAATGTCCTCAATACCATACTCTTTATTATATATTCGGAAATTAAAATTCTTTATAGTAACCTCAGCTACTCTAAACTTATATATGAAAAAGAAGCAATATATTACTTGATACCAGAGTATAATACTGAACTATACTTTATTTTAATTCAAAGTACTTTCTGTTTCTGTGCATATATATATTTTCCCGATGGCAAGCTCTTAATATGTACATATGTTTGGAATAAGGTATTTTTTTTTGGCAACTATGAACTGCAATTTCAAAAGAACAAAGTGGTTTTTGGATGATTGAGCTTTCATTGTATGATCTTGATTTATTAGAAAAGCCCATGTAAAAGGCCATTTGATGGCCCATTTTTCCTCTCCTTCTTTAGTCCCACATCATGTATAGGATTTATTCTTCTCTCTTCTCCCTATATATTTGTATTCTCTCCTTGTATTTACATACTGAAATAATACATACAAGCTTTGGCTCTTCCAAATGGTATCAGAGCCAGGTTGCGTCTAGCCGCGGACTGCCCTTTTCTGTCCGCCCGGTCTCCTGCGGACTGCCCCTCTGCTTCTGTCCGCCCGGCTACCCTGCGACTGCATTCCTGTCCGCTCCGGTCTCGTGCGACTGCTTCCTGCATCCGCTCCGGTCTCGTGCGGACTGCCCTTCCTGATTCCGCTCCTCTTCTCTCCCTCCGTGGTTCCACCCTCCTCAGGCTTCTTATAGCCATCTTCTGCTCTGACTCGTGGAGCCACCTCTCTCTATCCGCTCCGGACGATCATTCCTGTCCGCTGCACTCTGTTTGTGTCCGCTCGAGCCTCTTTGCTCGCGGACTGCTCCCTCTAGCTCGCTCTTTTTCTGTCCGCTCGAGCCTCTGTGCTCGCGGACTCTCTCTCTCTACTCCTCCTTCTCTTCGGACTGCTCCTGTCCGCTGCGGGCTCTGCTTGTATCCACTGTGCTCCTTCTCTTCCAGCGCCTGCCCACAGTTTCGACCGCGACCTCTGCCGCGACCTCGCCACGACCTTCCCCAGTTCGCCCGACCTCTTGCGGACTTGCTCCTGTCCGCTGCGCGACCTTCCCCCAGTTCGCCCGGCCTCTGTCGCGAACTGCTCCAATCTCTGCTCTCACATTTCGATCTGCTCCACTGAGCTGCGACTCTTCCAACTCGCCGCGCCCTCCTCTCGCGGACTGCTCCTGTTCGCCGCGCCTCACTCACTCGCCCGGAGACCTCAGACGCCGCGACCTTCCAGACCGCCGCGACTCCAGACCGCCGCGACCTCCAGACCGCCGCGTCTCCAGACCGCTGCGGGCTCTCTCCTTTCTCCAACTGCTTGCCGCGCGGGTTGTTCTCTCCGAGCCCTGCTGTCTGCTGCTCTCAGTCGCCATGTCCTCCAGCGCTCCACTACCCGCTCAACCCCCTGCCGACCACGTGGCTCCTCTCGAACTCCAAGATGAGCTTCAGATTACTACTTTTCTCTCTCTGGCAAGGCCAACTTCATTCCTGGGTCCACTCTGTCCGCCGGGTCTTACAGGCCAAGGGCCTTGCCCGTCACCTTACCCAGGGCCCACCACTCCTTCTACTGATCTTGGCTCCGCAATGACGGTCGTGTCCAGACCTGGATCCTGAACTCGGTCGAGGGTGAGCCGTAACAGATGATCATGTATCATGAGACTGCTAAAGCCATGTGGGATGAACTTCATTCGTTGTACTCCGGGAAGGACAGCCTTCAACACCTTTTTGACATCCTCACTGATCTTCAAGCCTTGGATGTTGGCAAAGGCTCTGGACATGACCTCCTTCGTGGCCGTGCTAAAACTCTCACGGAAGCCTGGATCAGCACCAGCCCGCGACTACTGATCTCGCTGCCCAACGCACCCAGAAGGAGGCTGTTTGTATTGCTATGATTATGGCTCGCGTCCCGCCACACCTGCACAGTATTCGGGCCCAGGTTCTCTGGCTTCACCCACTACCCCTTCCTTCTCTGATGTCTGCTCGATGTTACTTCGTGTACCACCTCCCCGGAGGCTCATGCACCACCCTCGCCGGCCCTTCTTCAGCAGGCCCTTCCTCCTTTACTCGTCCACACCCTCCTTCCTCGGGGTGGCCGTACGGGCTCCGTGGGCGGCCGTGGTGGCCGCGGACGGCCCAAGTGCACCTACTGCGGCCGGGATGGCCATACTGAAGCCGTTTGTCACAAGAAACATGGCTACCCCCCTCGCCCGCCTACTGCTGCTGTTACCGATAGCTCTCCTCCGACTGGTACGGATCTTGAGGCTCTTCGCCTTCAGCTGCAACAACTCCATGGCTCCTCAAACCCCCCTTCTGCTTCCATGCCTCCACCTCCCATGCAGGTATTGTCTCCACCTCCGCTGCAGGTACTGCCTTCTCTCTTCAGCTCTCGCTGGATCCTGGACTCGGGAGCACCCCACCACATCACTTCCATGCGGCGCCCCAGTTCTCTGCTTCTTGCTGCTCACCCCCCGTCTATTACTGTGGCCAATGGTGCGCTTGTCCCGGTCTCCGGCTGCGCGGATCTCCTCCTCCTCCCTCTCTCTCTCTTCGCTCCGTTCTTTATGTGCCAGCCTCGCCTTTTAATTTACTCTCTGTTGGTCGTCTTATTACTGATATGAATTGCTTTATCACCTTCACCTCTTCTGGTTTTTTGATACAGGATCGGCAGACGCGGATTACCATTGGTAGGGGTCGGCTGCAGAACGGGCTTTACCTCCTCGATGTCTCTCCCACATCCCTTTCCTCCGTTTCCTCGTCTGATTGGCATTGTCGCTTGGGCATGCCCCTCTACCTATCCTGCAGAAGGCGCTTCCCGACCTTTCCTCTTCCTGGTTTTAAATGTGATTCTTGTATTATTGGCAAACAGCCTCGCTCTTCTTATCCAGCTCATTGTACTAGGAGCTCTGCTCCATTTGATTTAATACATTCTGATATTTGGGGACCCTATAAAGTTTCTAGCATTTCTGGTTATCGTTATTTATAACATTTATTGATGATTACTCTCGTACTACTTGGTTGTATCTCCTGCATGATCGCTCTGAGCTTCCTCGTGTCTTTCAGGCGTTTGTGTTAGAGACTCGTACGCAATTCTCTTACCAGCATTAAAACTTCCGCTCTGATAATGCACGTGAATATACTAGCCACGAGTTTGCCACTCTCTTCTGCGCAACTTCGGTATTGTTCACCAGACCTCTTGTCCCTACACCACTCAACAAACGGGGTCGCCGAACGCAAGAACCGCCACTTGCTCGATGTGGCTCGCTCTCTCATGCTTCACATGCACGTTCCCAAAGTCTTCTGGAACTTTGCGGTGTCCACAGCATGTTTTCTTATCAACCGTCTCCCCTCTCCCTTCTCCAGAACCTACCACCACCCTTCAGGCTTCTTTTTCCCTCCACACCCGCCTTCCCCTCACCCCCCGGGTTTTGGATGTACATGCTTTGTCCATAACCTGGGCCCCACTCTTGACAAACTGGATCCCCGTGCGGCAACACATTTTTGTCGGCTACTCCCGTACCCAAAAGGGCTATATTTCTACTCTCCGGTCACCCGGAAGTTTCTGTTTCGACTGATGTTACTTTCCGGGAGGATCAACCCTTCTTCCCTCCTCCTTTGCCACCACTTCTACCACCACCTCCTACAACACCCTCCCTCCCCGGCCAGTGATCCACGTCCACTCACCTCCCACCATCCCTCCGCCTCCTCCCACCACCCCTCTCCTCGACCCCCAGTTATTCGGGTCTATGCTCGTCGCCCTCTTCCTCCCGTTGCTCCTCTGCAGTCGGCTTCGACCTCGGCTTCTCCGTGTTCTGCTGCTCCGGTGTCGGCCTCTACCGCTCATCCAATGGCGGATTATGTTTCTCTCCATCGCCTCTCTCCACCTCTTCAGGCCTTGGCTACTTCGCTCTCCTCGGTCTCTATTCCTACTTCTGTCCAGGACGCTCTTCAACATCCTGGGTGGCGTGCGGCCATGGAAGAAGAGATGACTGCTCTTTGGGCCAACCAGACTTGGACCCTGGTGCCCCTTCCTCCCGCCAGAAACCCGTTGCGTGCAAATGGGTTTTCGTCATTAAACATGCTCCTGATGGACCATTGATCGCCTCAAAGCTCGGTTGGTTGCTCGTGGCTTCACCCAGCAACCGGGGCTAGACTATGACGAGACCTTCTCTTCTCTCGTCGCTAAGCTCAACACGGTCCGCATTCTCCTCTCTGTGGCTGTCCATCGCCAGTGGCCCTTGTTTTCAACTCGACGTCAAGAACGCTTTCCTGAACGGCGACCTTCAGGAAACGGTTTACATGCAACAACCTCCCGGGTTTGAGACCACGGGGGAGTCACGGGTTTGTCATCTTTCAAATCTCTATATGGTCTCAACAATCCCCTCGGGCTGGTTCGACAAGTTCAGCAAAGCTCTCCGGGACATTGGCTTCACTCGCAGCTCGCTCTCTGACTTCTCATTGTTTACTCGTCACCAGCCACTGGTACGGTTCTCCTGTCGGTATATGTCGACGACATCATTATTACTGGCAGTGACTTGACGACGGCATACAGGCCGTTAAGCTACATCTGAGCTCCGTCTTCCAAACTAAAGATCTGGGTCCTCTTCGGTACTTCCTCGGTCTAGAAGTGGCCCAGACGGTCAGATGGTTGGTTCTTTCTCAGCGCAAATATGCCTGGATCTTCTTCATGATGCAGGCTACTCTGGTTGCAAACCTATTAACACTCCCATGGATGCAAATCACAAAATATGTGCTCAGGGCTCATTCTGATTCGCTTCTACCAAAATCCAGAATATTACCGTCGTCTAGTTGGGAAGCTTATCTACCTAACAGTTACAAGACCTGATATATCTTTCGCTGTGGGACTTGTGAGTCGCTATATGCACTCTCCTCGAAACTCTCATCTTCAGGCTGTGGAATGCATTCTCAGATATCTTAAGACAGATCCTGGCCAAGGACTTGTATACAAAACCTCATCTTCCATTTCTACACTAGTGGCATACTCTGATGCCGACTACGCTGGCTCCTCGACGATCGACATCTACTAGCGGGTTTTGCACTTATTTTGGAGGACATCTGATTACTTGGCGAAGCAAGAAACAAGCGGTGGTTGCTCGATACTCAGCAGAAGCAGAATATCGGGCAATGGCTGCTGTGGTCCTCTGAACTCACATGGATTGAGAGTCTCCATTTACCGACCTTGGAGTTAAACTACTTTCACCAGCTCTCCTCCTTTGTGACAGTCAAGCTGCCATACATATTGCCAAAAACCCGTCTTTCATGAAAGAACGAAGCATATTGAGGTAGATTGTCATTTCATCCGAGAGAAAGTCCACATGAAGAAAGATCGAGCTCAAGCATGTTCCGGGTACTGACAGGTTGCTGACATCCTCACCAAAGCTCTACCTAGTACCCTCTTCTATCAGTGCCTATCCAAGCTTGGCGCATACGACTTGTACGCTCCAGCTTGCGGGGGAGTATTAGAAAAGCCCATGTAAAAGGCCATTTGATGGCCCATTTTCCTCTCCTTCTTTAGTCCCACATCATGTATAGGATTTATTCTTCGCTCTTCTCTCCTATATATTTGTATTCTCTCCTTGTATTTTACATAACTGAAATAATACATACAAGCTTTGGGCTCTTCCAACAAAGTTCAATCCACGTAAATTAATTTTTAGCCATTTATATAAGCACATATATTTTTCACTTGCATAGTGTTAAACCATTTTATTGTTTAGGGTATATTTTTCATAGGTCCTTGAAAATTCTATGGCACGATCTAGTTAGGTTTTAATTATTCCTGACTGTACTCAAAGTGCTAATCCAGAATTCTACTGTGATGCAAGCATTAATATCTAAATCTAATCAATGATACTAAACCGGATTTCTACTGATTATACTGTGTTGTAATCACTTCTAAATAGGTTTTGTTGATTCTTGATCCTACTCGAAGAGCTAATCCGAAGCTTTTCTTATTGGTTAGTGATGCAACATCCAATTCAACATGCTAAGCTAGTCTTCTATTTTTGTTGCAGTTGTGCACTTGTTGATAGATAGATTTTAATAATTATGGTCCCTACTTGAGTATCTAAGGGCCTGTTTGGCTAAGCTGTGGCTGTGCAGGAAGCAGTGGTGAGAAACAGTGGTGCAAGAATCAGCTGTTTTGCAGTGGTGAAAAAATTTATGAAACTGTTTGGAAAACTGTATTTGCAGTGCTGTGTGAAACAGTGATGCAGTGACCCGCAATAAATATTATTAAACATTTACGAGCGACTCGAGTGACGCACAACATAAATTATTAAACATTAAAATATTAATTAATTATTTTATATAAGTTTTATTTATTAAATGATGAGCCTCTTTCTAGAGATTTTCAAACCAAACATGCTCCGACTCGGGGTTACGGCGATCCGATTTTCAAGCCGGACGACCATAAACATTAATAATAAAATATTAATATATATTAATTAAAATGTTAATATATAAATTATTTAATTATAGAATTTAATTATGATTAATTAAATGTTAATATTTAAATTAATTAGCGTTGATAATTGGGCGTTGATATCCGCACCGCAGTTTTGGCTAGTCGCACCGCACTTTCACCTAATTTTTTGCGCCTTTTGGAAATACGCCTTGTACATGCCTTAGATTGTTTTCCCGATCTTGTCCGGCTCGACACTACAATTCCTAACGGACGTCAAGACGCACGTATGCGCACTCGATTCACTCAAGACGCACGTATTTTTTTATTCTTTCCTTTTTTTTTAAAAAATGTAAAAATAAAAAGCTCAGGAGCCGGCTCGTAAGTTCATGAACAAGACAAGATGAGTTCGAGCTCGGCTCGTAATCGAGCTCGACTCGTAATCGAGCTCGACTCGTAATCGAGCTCGACTAGTAATCGAGCTCGACTCGTAATTATAAATTATGTATATACATATAAATTATGTAATTATAAATATATATATATATATTATATAATAATTATTTTCTATATATTTAATATTTAATATTTTATTAATTATAAAATATTTTATAATTAATATTTTATATAATATAATATTTAATATTATATAAAATTAATATTATATAATATATTTAAAAAAAAACAGCGTTGCAGCCCTGTTTTCAGGGCTGCAACGCTGTCCCTGCCGCGGGTGCCCACCCGCGGCAGGAAATGGCGGTGGCAAGGCTGCCACTGCCTTGCCACCGCCGGTGCGGTTTTTTTGTTTGGCGGAGCGGCACGGAAATCGGCGGCATGCCGCTGCTGTGCCGCTCTGCCAAACAGAACCTAAATTGACCACCTCGCCAAACTGAATTAATAAAATGATATTGAATATTCCAATTGAATATCCAAATTGACTTGGTAAAATGATATTGAATATCAAGCATGGGTTCTTAATAAGGCATCTAATTCACTATTGATAAAGGATGATATTGTGGTTTTATGGGCTACTTTTTGACCCAGCATTGCTCTATTTGACTCCATCTACAACAAAATGAAGAACTGAACAATTTTGACTGCCATACCAGACAAATTGAAGGGGGTGAGACCGAAAACTCCTAGTTCATACATTGCGATGCAATTTTTAGGACAATTTATCTCTTGCTGATCTCACCCATTTTGACAATGAGGCTTCATTTGGTAGATCGGTTGCGGTTGTAAAAGGAGCTATTGTAAATGCAGGTTTGTAAACGGAGCTGTTGGGAACTGGATCCTGTAAATGGAGATTTGTTTGGATAGTCTGTGTTTGTAGAGCTGTTCAAAATAGAGAACCGTTTGACAAAATAACAGTGACGTTTTGTAAATTTTTTTTGAAAAAAAATCATTATATATTTTTATAAATTTTTTTATAATATATGTACATATATTGCTAAATGAGACATATGAACTCTAAATAGTGCATAGTACTGCAAATATACTTATGTTCTGATAGTGTTTGTGCCTGTAAG
The DNA here is from genome assembly GCA_039583875.1 of Platanthera guangdongensis. Classification (NCBI taxonomy): domain Eukaryota; kingdom Viridiplantae; phylum Streptophyta; class Magnoliopsida; order Asparagales; family Orchidaceae; genus Platanthera; species Platanthera guangdongensis. The sequence goes on from CM077155.1 coordinate 173,265,768, forward strand.
GCCGAGTTCAAACATACATAGGAACTCCAAATACTCCATAGTACTGCAAATACTCCATAGACAACACAATATCAAAAACTCGAAATACAACATGTTACTACGTATGTACTGCAAAAACGTTCAAGATCTGTGTAGTTGTTCGGCTATGAAGTCACGCAATGTCACCATCTCATCCACCCCCACCCGAACCCCTCTAACATGATTTCCACCCGAGCTTTCATTAATCTGTCCTATTCTTCTCTGAATGCTCACTAGGTAAATAAAATGCTCGTCCTCATCACAAGCACGAAAATGTGTGTCTGAGCGCGATGGGTGCTTGCGAATGTAATTATGCAAAGTCATTGTTGCAATCACAATGTCTCGTTACTTTGTCAAGCTGTATGACGGCATATCCCTAAGTATCTTCCACTTCTTCTTCCATACCCCGAATGAACGTTCTATGACACTGCGCAATGACGAGTGAGCCTGATTGAATATTTCCCGACGCCCTTGTATAAGCCTACTGCCCCTTCTAAAATTTGGTAAACGATACCGTGTGCCTGAATATGGTTTTAAAAAACCACATTGTAGTGGATATTCGACATCCATTACGTAATATTTGTCTGCAAAATTATATATTACACGCAATTTGTGAATAATAACGGCCATAACCAAAAATACATATAAAATTCTGATTAAAAAGAATCTCGGGATATAAAAAGGCTTATCAGGTGGCGGATACAAAAAATTATAACTGGTGTCCTTAAGTGCACGCTGAAATATACGACTGTCATGAGTAGAACCCTCCCAACCTGCTAACACGAATCTGAAACACATGTTGAAATCACAAACCGCCATGACATTCTGCGTGGTTGTGTCATGACGACCAATGTAAGCAACTTGTTGATTAGCAGGAACTCGAGTGTCCACATGTGTTCCATCAATAGCTCCTATACAGTTTTTAAAGAATGACATGTATTGAACATCATTTAAGATTTGTGGCGGAATATTAATGAAAAGATGATCTAAAGGTCTAATGACATCAAAAGATAGTCTCTTAATTGAAGTGATGTCCTTTGCAAAAAATCTACTTATAGTTTCTGTAGTGTGCTAAAAGCACTCACTTGCAAGCTGCATTGATACATTATGTCCTAAAATGTGCAAGGTTATCGCAAGCACTTCTCGTGGTAGAGTTCTACTGGATCCTTGCAATCCATATTGTTCTGTGAGGATTGTTAGTAAATCGTTAAATATTACCTTCGACATTTTAAAGGCACTGAAAAACCTGAGAGGGTGTCCATTGAGAAGTTCACCAATCCATCTAGCCCCTGTTTGATTTGAAGTCATGCAAGCTGTATTAGAAGATCCATTAGACTCGGTTAACTAATAACTCATTCCTATTATCCTAGAATGTCCACCCAGTGCTCTATTACGATAAAGCCAACCAACTACTTGCTGTTGGGTATCCTCATCCGAACTGTCAATGTGATTTGAGGAGGCCACTGTAAATCTGCGTCAATCACATAAAACATCATTTGCTCGTTTATAGTAAATGTCCAACAACGCAACATCATAATAATAGTAAGGGCAACAACATAACAATGATGGTCAAATAAAAAACAAACATCATCATAATAGGACTGCAGTTACACACAACAAAAATCAACATGATAAGTCTGCAGTCAACAAGTAAATGTCCAATAACTAACATCATAATAGTAAATGTTCAACTAATACTCCGATCATAAAGAAAATATGTCTACCATCTAATCTGATTTTTTTTCATAACAAGCCTGCAACCATTTTAGCCGTCGATCCTGTCTAATGCTCATAAAAGTTTCACTATTCTGTTTCTCTCTCAGAAACATCATGCAGTAGTGGTAGAAGTCGTAGTTCGAATCATCCATAACCTCTGGAATTGTTTCGAACTCTGAAATAGCCTCAGGAATTGTGTACAATGCTGAAGATATTTGGATGCGCGGAGGATCCATCATGCAACGACCAATAATGCGTGAAGTTTCAACAATCTCTTCTATCATCGAACTCCTCGCCTTCTTGTTGGTCATCTTGTTTTTTCCCTTGTCTGTCTATTTTCCCCGCGCATCAACAGAATTTGGAGACTCGTTAATGTTTTGTGTAGCATCTTCAGTAGACAGGTCATGTTCATCAACAGATTCATGCTCGAAAGTCCTAGAATTTGGAGCCCAAGCTAGATTTCCAACTGCTACGACCCGATCAAACATCATATGTAGTTTCTTTTCTAACTCAGGAGAAATTCCAGAAAACTGAAACTTTCTAGTATTCGGAACAACCTGACATGGATAATAAATATATATTAGGAAGACATTAATATTCACAATAATATATTAAAAAGTTAATCTATAAAAAATACATACTTTTACGCGCTCTTTCCACCAATCCTCTGAAGCAACAATAGTTTTGCGAATTGGATCCCAGCCCAAACCCGTCTCACGACCCTTAAGATCTCTCCATAACTTCCAATCCTTTTTCAACTGATCCTATTTATTCTTCATTTGATTTCGATCATACGACTTACCCGTGCGAGCAAAGAAATTTGTTGTTAGGTTGGTCCACCCATCCCTACTAAAGTGTGTGGTTGGGCGCTTACCTAATTTTATTTTTTTCAAGCACAAATCTCAAAAAATCATAACATCGTTCGCCTCTCAGTTTGCACTAACACCACCTTTATGTTTGCACATAATCCTACAAAGTTCTCCACAAACTTTCAATCACCACATTCACATTACACAAAAATCTACACAAAAAACTACACACAAATCGACACAAAAATCTACACAAAAATCTACACAAAAATCTACACATTCATAGCACATACACACTCACACACACAACACATGCACACACATGCACACACATGCACATACACATACACCCACACACACACGCGCGCGCGCACACACACACACACAGAGAGACACACACACTGATGCACATACACAAACACACATCACAAACACACTCATTGCACATCACACATATATAAAAGAACTGATCACACACACACACACAAACATACACGCAACACCCTCAATGCATACACCAACATTCATACACACACACACACTCACACGCATGCACAAATACACACATGGCAGTTCACTGCAATACACACATACACATATTCCATAAAAAACACTGCAATACACACACAAGTAATCAAAAACAATCAAATACAAACATTCCATACAAAAAAATAGGCATATACCTGCTATGAGATTGCTGCAGTTTAGGGACAGAGATTGGTGTCGAGGCGAGAAGAAATCTTGGAAGAAATTAGGTTCCCGAGTGATCTTGGAAAAAATCTTGCAGCAAATAGGGCTCACTGAGAGATCTTGGAAGAAATCTTGGAAGAAAGCTTGGAAAGAGATCTTGGAAGAAATCGCCGGAGTACGGGCCACTGGACCTGAACTGAGGGTAAAGAAAGAAGCCGTGTAGTGAGCGGCAAACCACCAGATGTGAAGAAGGTGGCTGCAGTGAACGACAAAACCAGGAAAATAGCTGGAGAGATGCCGGGATCGATCGGGACTTGCAAACGAGGTGGCGGGATGGATCCTCACGGCGACTGGTGGATCGATCGGGACTTGCGAACCACCATGGATTGATCGTCACGGCGACGGGAGAGACGGCGGGATGGATCGTCACGGGGACGGGAGAGAGTGCATCGCGATAATTTCCTCCAACGCGACGAACTGGAGCTCTTGCCCTATGTTTCGTCCCGCTCGATTTTAGGGCTAATGTAGTCAATGACTCTTGTGATTTTCAAGCTCACTAGGTTCAAATGCCTGCTTGGTGATTTTGGCTTAACGTTCTATCCCACGTGGTTCTCTTTTGTCATATGCTGACTACAATCCAAATTGTTGGGAATCCCGTCTTTTATGAGTGCACGATGCATATCAAGCTTGACTTAGACATCATCAAGAGCAATGTCAAGCTCTGCGATGTCCAACTTCATCATGTTTCAACTGCATTTTGCATCTTATATTACCGACATCTCACCAAAGCTTTATCTCGCCCCCTATTTCTTCCTTTCATCATCAAGTTAGATGTGTCATTATAGCTTGCACGGGAGTGTAGATATTATTTTTATATCCATTTTATTTCTATTTTCCATAAATGGGTTGTATGGATTACTTCTGGGACTCCTCTATAAATGAAGCCTTTTCTGGCCACGTTATTTCAATTCAGACATTTTTTCTGATTCCTCCGCAATTGGATTTACTAAGAAACATGTGGCGATATTCGTCCTATTTGATTGATCAAACTAGATTGATATTTTTGGTTCTTGGTTTCTTTATTTGCAAAAAAACAGAAGAATCATTTAATTGAAAAAGGAAATAGCAGCCAATTTTCATATACCTTGTTTGCTTCCCTTGTGAAAGTTTGAAATATAAAACTTCACGTCCGATTGAATCAAAATATACATACTCTGCCCATTTAATCTTTACAGTATATGGATTACTTGCCTTTAAGGAGGTTATTTGTCCAAATGATATGCACATTTTTATTTAAATCAAGCACAGTTTTGTGTTTTACTGTTTATTTGGAATTTCCTAAATGTATATTTATTTTTAGTTTATCTTTTTACCCCTTCCAATTTTCCTATTATCTATATGTCTTATCAATTATGAATCTTAACAAATTTTATCATATCCCCACTTGCATCATACATATCATATTGCATTAACCGTATACATGATCCTTATAAATTCAATGGACTGATTTGTCATGATTATTTTACATATTCTATAATGCTAATAAGATGGGTCATAGTACTCTTCTGTTTGAGTAGTATCCCTTCGGTAATCGGTCCAAATCACTTGCCTTCATCATTACGTACTGAAAATAGTCTGTCCCATTGTGGTACAGTTTTTGCTTCATGGTTGAGCATGTTTGTTGGGTCAGGCTATAAATCAAGCATTTGTTTCAAAAATAATTCCTGTTTATTAGTGTGTGCTTCTCTTCTCCCAAACTATTTATATCATAAGCCTCTGATTATTTGTCACTGATATTTTTTTTTCATGCAGTGATGGTAAATCTGTAGGAGCATATCTTGATCGAAATGGCCTGCGTCCCGCTAGATATTGGCGAACAGCTGATGATTTTGTCTATGTTGCATCAGAGGCAAGTGGAGATTATTAGTTTAGTATTATTATATTAGTATTTGTATGTGCGTGGGCTTAGTCCCACATCGTGAGTCAAGTTGTAAGTGTCAATGTATTTCCTATATATTATGCCCTATATGGATGAATAAGGATCAAACAAGTATTTCCCTCTTTACTTTCTACTTGGTATCATAGGCAATGTAGCCCTAAATTTCTCCCGTGAGCCGCCACCCTATCCTCGTTTTCTCTGTTTTCGTCGACCGCGCGCTGCTAGGGCTCCGTTCCCTGTTTCTCCTGTCGACGCAGGCCCCATCCCCTACTTCTCCCGTCGACGAGGGCTCCGTCCTCTGCTTCTCCCGTCGGCGAGGGCTCCGTCCCCTACTTCTCCCGTCGAGCCGCTGCTATTCTCCTTCGTTTTCCATCGTCGTCTGCGTTCTGTTCGTGCTTCTCCTCTGCGATCGACTTCGACGACTGATTCTTCTGGCGTCAATGCCTGCTGTTGCGCCTGATACCGTCGACACTGACGACCGCTGTTTCCATCGACGCCGGTGGCTGCATCACTGATCCCGTTGCTGTCGCTCCTCCATGATGAAGATCTTCCTTTCCAAGTGCGGTTCTCGACTTCAGCCCAGTCGCTGCCTCTCAACGAAGGAGGAGACCTTCCTTTCTGGCTTATGCTCTCGTTAATGTCGCCGATCATCTGTGATCTCGCTAGAGACCATCAATGCTCCGTATTTGTTTCCGATGTGCTATGTTGCCAAGCTTGTGACGTACTCCAGCCGCTTCCCGCTATTACTACCCCTTCCGTGTGTTGATCTCTAGTTGATGCTAAAATTGTGGCTATTATTTGGCCATTTTTTGCTTTTTATGGTCTTGTTGTTGTTGTTAGTGTGTCTTGTCGTCATGTCTATATGCACGTGCTTTTCTACGTGAGGGGGAGTGTCTGGGATGAGGGCGACCCAGATAATCTTTCCCGTTGTTTGCCTTAGTCCCACACGACCTCTAGGCTTTTGTGCGTGTTGTTTGTCTCCCTAAGTTTTTCCTTGATGATTGGTGGGTGGTATGGTCTTTGGTGGTTGTTTTTCCCTTTCTATCTTATCCCCGCAGTCACGTAGATCTGTGTGTGAGGTGTTATCCCCGTAGTCTCGTAGATTCGTGTGTGTGGTGTTATCCCCGCGGTCCTGTAAGTCCGCGCGTGTGTGGTGTTATCCACGTGGTCTCGTGAATTTGTGCGTGTGGTTTCTTTCCTGTGGGCGTATTGTGCGTGGGAGTATCACCGGACACCCGTCTGTCCCACCTTTCCCTACCACTTTTACCCTTTCCATTGATGTTGTCAAGCGGAAGGTTTCCCCTCCATCTTAAGGGGGAGAGTTGAGATTATTAGTTTAATATTATTATATTAGTATTTGTATGTGCGTGAGTTTAGTCCCACATCGCGAGCCAAGTTGTAAGTGTCAATATATTTCCTATATATTATGCCCTATATGATGAATAATGATCAAGAAAGTATTTCCCTCTTTACTTTCTACTAGGCATCTATTATTTCTCACTCATATGAAATACTTCCCTTATTATAGATTGTTTTCCTTTGCAATTTTATAAATTAATTTATTCAAACCCTTTGAGGTTGATGATGTTTTTGTGCATTAACTTTTTTATCAACTCCTGTTATATTTTCCTACTTTTATTTTTTTCTCGGTCTATTTGTATCATCAAATTAATTCAAATGTCCAAATGAGGCCTTCACTGCATGAATTATCTTGGAAAAACTATGTTTAGTTATAAATAGTTCCAAAGATTTCATTAATCCCACTTAGTTCATTCATCTTACTTTGCAATTTAGAGGACATCATGTTTTTAAATGTTCTTCTGTGGAATAATTACTTGCGTGTCTGTGTATGATTACATCTAGGTGGGTGTTGTACCAGTGGATGAGTCAAGGATCATCATGAAAGGGAGATTGGGTCCAGGAATGATGATAACTGCTGATCTACAAAGTGGACAGGTCTGATATGCTTAACTGGCCTTATTTGGGTTCGTAGTATAAAAAACTTTAACATTTCTTAAAATGAACTCTATGTTTTTTAACTTGCAAATATATTTATTCCGTGCTGCTGAATTGATTTATGCAATTTGTGTGATTAAACTTTGAACCACCAAAGTTTAACAAAGATGGGGGTGATTGTTTAAACGTAATAATCTGAAGCTTTAAAATTAGATCCCCGGAGAAACTCTGACATACTTGCAATCCACTCAAGTACCCCTAATAATCCTAATTCTGTTATATTCAAAAACCCTTTTCTTGAGATACACCAATCAAAGATCTCATTCTTGTTATCTTGCATTCAATGGAACCAAGCTCCGAGCTAGTGAGGTTAACAAATATGGAAAAATAGTCTGGTCAAATTCAAACTACTTTTATTTTGTATGAGCAAGAACTTGAGAGTGAAGAATCTCTCATATGTTGAGATTTACTGAAATTAACACACTGTTTGTTATTCAATGTCCTACCTCGATGTACAAAGATTATGTCTTACCGTCTTGGATAATGTTTTTTTTGAAATACTTGGATAAAATAAACATCACTGATACGATGAAGACTTCCCAGGCCGTCCACACATCCTCTTATCTACTTATGTAGCCTCCGAATATTTTTGTAATTATTTGTGTGCCACTCCCGCCTATATAAGTGTGTGGTAGTGAGTTTTTTAGGAGAGAAGTTCTTAGAGAGATCCTACTCTCAAGTGACTTGCTTGAGCTTATCTCGGAATTTTGCATATGCTTTCGTATTAATCTTCATTTTTATTCAACTATGGAAGAAGCTATCAATCCCACTTTGAATGACTACTTATTGTAGAGTTTCTATTCTTATTATTCTAAGCAATACAATATACATGTATATACGTGAGATGAAGTCCCTAAAAAAATTCCACAGTTGATTGGAGTCTAAACAATAAAGAGGGAGTTAGGCCCAATCATAGGCGTTCACATGGGCTTTAACACTCTCCCTTGAGCTGGAACATATATATCAGTTATGCCCATCTTGTTACATAAATATTGAGTTCTACTCCCATTAAGAGATTTGGTGAGTAGGCCGACCACTTGGGTGGCGTTTGGTTGGGCTTTTTGCCCGCTGTACGGTGGAAACGCACCGGCCTTTTGAGTAAAAGCTGCGTTTGGCGCGACTTATGTTGAAAACGGCGGTTGGGAGGGATCGCTGTTTTTATCATATCCGAATTCGCTGCTTTTTTCGCGTTTAACCGGAGAAGCATCCCACTTTCCTTTCTCCCGTAACCCTACTCATCGCGCGATCGGGCGACTGTTCTTCCACTTTCATTTCCGGCCATTGAACTCCCCACGCTCCGGCTCCCGTTCGATTTCCCGCGACTGTTCTTCCTCGCGTTTCCTGTTCGATTTCCAGCGACTCTCCTGCTCGCGGCAATTTCCGGCTCCCATTCGATTTCTGGTAAGTTTTGGGGTTTTTCTCTGATTTGCTACCGCCTCCCGTTTGATTTCCGGCGATTTCTCTGGTTTTCTGTGGTTTGCAAGAAACCTGATGCATCAAACCTAATTGGTTTTCTCTGATTTGCAAATTTCCCGTTCTCCTGGTGTTTTTGATCCCCCTTGTCTTGTTCATACCAAGTTTCAGGTTTGATTCTTCCCTTCAATCCTTCTTGCATATATTGGTATTGTTTTTTTTTATGTTGTTGTTGTTTGTTTGTGTGTTCTTGTGTGAGTGTGCTGGTGTGTGTGTTATGTTGTGTGTGTTATGTTGTGTGACTGTGTGTTATGTTATGTTGTGTGATTGTTGTGGTTGTATGTGTGTGTGTATGTGTGTGTTGTTGTGTGTGTGTATGTGTTGTTGTTATATGTGTGTGTGTTTGTTGTGTGTGTTTGTGTTGTGTGTGTGTGTGTTGTTATATTTGTGTGTGTTTGTGTTGTTGTGTGTGTATAATGTGTTGTATGTGTGTGTGTTATTTGTGTGTGTGTGCATGTGTGTTATATGTGTGTGTGTTGTTATATTTGTGTGTGTTTGTTTTGTTGTGTGTGTATAATGTGTTGTATGTGTGTGTGTGTTATATGTGTGTGTGTGTTATATACGTATGTGTGTTATATGTGTGTTGTTATATTTGTGTGTGTTTGTGTTGTTGTGGATTGTGTTGTGTGTGTGTGTGTGTATAATGTGTTGTATGTATGTGTGTGTTATATGTGTGTGTGCGTTATATACGTATGTGTGTTATGTGTGTGTTGTTATATTTTGTGTGTTTGTGTTGTTGTGTGTTGTGTTGTGTGTGTGTGTATAATGTGTTGTATGTGTGTGTGTTATATGTGTGTGTTATATACGTATGTGTGTTATATGTGTGTGTTGTTATATTTGTGTTGTTGTGTGTTGTGTTGTGTGTGTGTGTATAATGTGTTGTATGTGTGTGTGTTATATGTGTGGTGTATGTGTGTGTGTTATATATGTGTTTATGTCCTTGTTGTTATGTATTGTGGTTCACATTTTTGGACATGTTTGTTTAATTTGTTAAGGATGGTCAAATCCAAAGATGGTGGTGTGAGCGCTTTTTGGGACAATTCAGATATCATGCATTTTTGTGACATGCATTAAAGAGATAGAGCTGGGGAATAGACCAACCACACATTTTAATAAAGAGGGATGATCAAATGTTATGAAAAAATTTGAGAAGCTGACTAGAAAACAGTATGATAAAGTCCAACTAAAAAAATAAATGAGATCATTTGAAGGAGTGGAAATTGTGGACAGAGTTGAAACGTGGTGAGACCGGATTGGGTTGAAATGCCTCAAAGAAGACTATAGATGTCTCAGACGAGTGGTGGGATGAAAGATTGAAGGTACTCATTTATGCAAATAAATTGTTTTACTTTTTTAAAAAATTTACAAGTTTTGACGTTGAATTTATGCATTTTAAGGTTGTCCCGACGACAAAAAAATTTTCGTTACTCTTGAATCCAACCAGAGTTGGAGGAGAAACTGAACCTGATGTCTAGTTCTGTTGTTGCTTCAGGACGTCATGCTTGCACCCCCAACATCATTACCGAGATTTCAGAGTCCGTTGATGAGAGAGGAATGTCAGATGATGATCCTGAAGACATTGCAGTCAGCGAAGCACCACTGCCACAGGAGACCACAATCACATCTGAAGTCGGAAGAAAAAGAAGTAAAGAGAAAAACAAAGTTATTAGCTCAGTGTTAGAAGATTTGGATGAGTTTTCAAAGACCATTAGTCGATGCATCCCGGAGGCACCCACAAGAAAGTCTTTTTCTGTGTTTAGCATCCGCCGGGCAATAGATAAATTAGCCACGTATCCGGAGGTGCTCTCTGATGAAGACTTCTATGATTTTGCCATAACATATTTTATGGAAAAAAATCATAGGGAGACTTTGTTGTGCCCTCCGGATAACATGAACGTGAAGTGGCTGCGTAATTGCTTCAGCCGGGGGGGAGGGGTAGTTTTGTGTAATGTTGTAGCTGCTATTTTAAATTTGTTTTGCTTGTTGTGTTTGTTGTACTGTTTGACAAGTGTGTTTATGTACTACTTGGACTGCTTATAAATTTGTTATGATTATTATGCATAATTCTGTTGTTACGATTATTATGCTTAATTCTGTTGTTTTTATGTTCATTTCGTAGTAATAACTATTACTAATGCATGTGTGCAACCTAATATGTCTACCGATAATTCTGAAAATTCAACAAAAGAGGAGGAAATTACAAGACAGTATATGATTGCTCATCATCAGAATGTCGTGACAACAATATCTTTGGTATCCGAATATGCCTGTATGTTACACCTTCCAGTGTCACACATGACTTCAAAACAAACAGGTGACAAGTGGGTTGGAGAGCTACTTCACGGGCCACGAGTGAGATTTCATGACTCTTTCATGATGAGTCAAGAAATATTTATGGATTTATTGCATTCTCTGGAGGAGAAGTGTGGATTTCAGGGAACAAGAAGAGAAATTCTAGCATTGACGATATACATATTATCACATAATGAATCAATGAGAAAAAACATTGGACGATTTCTGCATTCAACAGAGACAGCTAGCAGGTTTTTTCTCGAGGTCTTCGCGCTTTGCTACAGTTAGCGAAAGAAGTAATTCAGCCATCAGATAGGTCTTTTAGTAGCACTCCGCTAGAGATTCTGTATGATAGACATTACATGCTGTTTTTTAAAGATTGCATTGGAGCAATAGATGAGACTCATGTCCACGTGTGCATACCAGTTGGAATTCAAGTACCGTACATTTGAAGACGTGGCAGTGCAACTCAAAATGCCATGGCTGTTTGTGATTTCAATATGTGCTTCACTTTCGTTATGACGGGTTGGGAGGGATCAACGCACGATAATCGTATTTTCAATTTTGCCACTAGTGATCCCCGTTATAACTTCCTGCATCCTCCGCCAGGTAATTGCAAAAAACAGTTTGTTTATTAATTAACATAAAATAAATTATTTTTAAAAATTTTTTAATAATTTATAGGAAAATATTACTTTGTGGATTCTGGTTATCCGCTACAAAGAGGCTACTTGAAACCGTATCAAGATACATGGTACCATCTACCAGACTTTGCTCGTGGTGGTCGTCGAGCAGAAGGACATCAGGAGATGTTCAATCATGCACACTCATCGCTTAGAAGTGTGATTGAACGATCATTCGGGTTTTGGAAGAAGAAGTGAGATATACCGCGGGACATGCCAAGCTATCACTTTGACAAATAAGTAGCTATTGTGTTCGCCACAATGACTTTATATAATTTCATTCGTCGACACTCTTCACGTGTGAATATTGATTTTAGTGAGTGCGAGCACAAGAGTCGTGATCATGGGATGGCCTCACAAGGGCGGCAGGAAGCATGCACTGACACTGCAGACGATGTAGAGAAGATGATCGCGCTACGTAATATCATAACAGAGCAGTTGTACGAAGCTAGAACGTAGGACAAAAAGACAAGTGTTGGTTCTATAAAATATCTGTATCGAACATTTTTTTGGGTGTTGATGTTATTTATTTAAAAAAATGTTTATTCCAAAAAATAAATTGTTCGTAATTAAAAAATAGGGGAAAAAAAAATTCACTCAAAACTCTATTTTGTTTCCAAACAACTTTTTGAAAATTCCGTTTTGCAAACTCCATTTCACCAAACAGTTTTTTAAGAAAACTCCATTTTTCAGAATCAACACCTTTTCTATCAGCAGCTTTCCATCAGTAACAACCTGACCAAACAGAGGCATAGTATAGTAGATGCTATTATTATGATCTAAAAATGCATGATTAACTGAAATTGAGATTGAGGTAGAGGTAGAGGTAGATGCAAATGGAAGAAAGTACTGCTGAAGAAGGTTGGTTTTGAAGAAGGTTGGTGCCGAAGAAGGTTAGTGCAGGAGACATTGTTAACTAAGACTGATGCCTGCAAATGAAAGCATGTGCTCATACCTCTCATCATAGTAACTTCATCAAGGACTCATTTAACAAAAAAACATGCATAGAATACGAATAGTTTTGCAATTTATAGCTTTTATGAATTAAAGAATGCGCTAAAAGAAAAAAATAAGCGTAGAAAAAAATGCCAGCTAATACATGTCCCGGTCCACCATTGATGTTTGTTTTAATGAGAACCATAAACTCTAGTTGTTAGATCCATGTAAAAAGTAATGGGGAGTTAAGGACCTGAAATTGCATACAAATTCAAGCCGAGCACCATAAATATCATCCAAGATGCTTTCGTATCGTGACATAAAATACCAATCAACTAACCTGTGAAGTAAAAAGAGTTTTGCAACTTACAGCTTCTATGAATTAAAGAGTGCGCTAAAAGGAAAATTAAGGTGGCGTTTGGTTAGGCTTTTAGCCTGCAGTGCGGTTGAAACACACCGCTATTTTCCGCATAAGTAGCGTTTGGCGCGACTTATTTTAAAAACGCCGTTTTTGGCTTTCTGTGGTTTACTTCATAACCCGAGCCTTAAGAAATTTCCGCATTCCGCAGCAAAAGCTCTCGCCGAATCATTTAGCGCTCCCGACTCCTTTCCTCACTAGCGGTGACCACCGGATCTCCACCGCTCATCCGGCCTCCTCCTCACGCAGTAAACCGCCGGCGCTCCATCTCCGCTCGCGAGGTATCTTCCATCGTTTTTGAGGACTGCATTTTAGGTTCTTCCGTTTTTGAGCTCCGGACGCCCTGTTCTTCCATGATCTATTTCCCCTTCTCTGTAGTAGCCATCACTCTATATTCCGCTTCAACGCTAAATCTTGCAGCAACGTTTTACTTTTTTCTACTCTATGTGACAAGGTTCCCTCCAACTAGAGTATTGTAGCATGAAGTAGACTTTATATTGAGTTGTTATCCAGCACAGTAAGCATTAGAATATCCAGCAATATCAACATGACCATTTTTAAATAGAAGATTTCTTTTCCAGGGGATCCTCTTAGAAACCAAAGAAGTTAGATAATAGCATCCGAATGACATTTCCTAGGTTTGTTCATAAGGTGACTGATTACACCAACCGCAAATGAGATGTCCAACATTGTAATAGTTAGGTATATTAACTTACCTACCAATCTCCTGTACTGTTTGACGTCGATGAGTTCTTCTGAATCAGTCTCCCATAGGGAGTTGGTTTGATCCATACGAAAGGTCGCATGTTTAGCCAGATGTGTTGTGTGTTACCTAAATTCCCAGGAAGTAGCAAAGTTTTTCGAGAAATTTAGTTACAAAGTGTTTTGCAAGATGCTCCTTTGCGACATGTATTCCTCTCAGGTCACTTACCGAAAGCATGACAACGTCCACATATATGAGCTAAATAACGATGCCAACTGTAGATGCTTTCACAAACACTGAGTGGTTACAAGTTGAGCGTCGGAATCCAAATTGGGTTAAGACATGAGATAATTTATCAAACCACACACATGGACTTTGTTTCAATACGTAAATGGATTTGTTCAGCTTAGAAACTTTCCAAGAAGACTCCCCTTGAGCAATAAACCCTGGAGGTTGTTCCATGTATACAGTTTCAAGGAGATTCTCATATAGAAGAACATTCTTGACATCGAACTTTATTTACTTTCATATTAGTCTGCATTTTTATTTGACTATGGAAGAATCTATCAATCAAACTTTGAATGATTACCTCTGAGTTCTGGCCATGGTGAACAAATCACATTATTACTCATCATGCATAAACTACTTTAACTAATTCTAAGTTGTGAACTGTAGATGATCTCACTGCTGTGGTTTGCACTCAATTTGTTAATATCGCCTGCGACCTTACCCATTAAATCAATAAAAGTATTCCATATTAATATAAGAACATGAAATAAAACTAGACATGATGAATGCATCATTGAGCTTCTAAGATGGAGCTTCTCCATGTAACCTGGTTATCATAGTCAATTAAGTTTACTGCTCATCTTTGTAAATAGCTGCATGAAATTTCTTTGATGATACCCCAAATCTTAGAAATTAATTTGATCCTTCCCAGTCTAGATTTAGCATTCAGAAATTGTATATAAAGAAATTCTTATAATTCACAATTTTTCTTTTGCAGGTTTATGAAAATACAGATATCAAGAAGATCGTAGCATCATCTCATCCCTACAAAAAGTGGTTAACTGAAAACATGCGTACTTTGAAACCTGTCAATTTTCTTTCATCAGTAGTTATGGATAATGATACAATTCTGAGGAACCAACAGTAAGAATCACTTGTTTAAATTTCTAACTTTCATATTTTTCCGTTTTATTGTCTTTAAATGTAATTTTTTTGTTTATTTCGGTAATATCTCTGTTGTTTTCAACTTCTTATAATTTGATTCAAAATAATATTTACAAGGCAAGCCAATTTCGTGTGTTGCTTTGAAGCTCTTCTTTCTATTGTAATATATACTTATTTTTGGTTAATAGGCTCTCTGATCATCACATTTTCCAATTGAAGAAAATGTTCTGTTAAAGCAGCTGCATTATGTTGTTATTTGTATGTGCATAAAGCATGTATTCCCACAGTGCTATTATCTTGAATATCTCTGCTTGGGATTTTGATAGGGATCCAAGTTTTCGGGCAGACCAACTTGTATTGGAGCCCGTTTGGGTTTACATTCATAGAAAGAGGAGTTAAGGGCGTCTTAAGAACAATCCGAGTCCGTAGTCGCGTGCGGAGCGTCTACATGACATTCTCTATTTATTTTCATATTTTATGTACCTTATTTACATACCTTTTAAGTGTTTTCATGTCGGCCAATCATAGCCGTCTGTTGTTTTCCTCTTACCCTATAAATATGAGATTTGGGGTTCATTTCAAGGCATTGCAGAATTTTGAAGAGAGTTCCTAATTTTGTGATCCCTCTACGGTGCGAGTCGCACGAATCATAGCCGTCCGTTGTTTTCCTCTTAGCCTATAAATATGAGATTTGGGGTTCATTTCAAGGCATTGCAGAATTTTGAAGAGAGTTCCTAATTTTGTGATCCCTCTACGGTGCGAGTCGCACGAAACAGTGGAACCTAGGTGCGAAGTTTGGTTAATAGACTCTGATAATCACATTTTCCATGTGAAGAAAATGTTTTATTAAAGCCGCTGCATTATGTTGTTATTTATATTTTCATAAAGCATGTATTCCCACACTGCTATTATCTTGAATATCTGTGTTTGGGTTTTTGATGGGGATTCAAGTTCTCGGGCGGGCCAACCCATATCGGCGCCCGTTTGGGTTTATATTCATAGGAGTTAAGGTCGTCTTTGAAACGATCCGAGTCCGTAGTCGCATTAGAGCGTTGACGAGACATTTCCTATGTATTTTCATATTTTCCGTATCTTATCTACATGCCCTTTACGTGTTTTCATGTCGGCTAATCATAGTCGTATGTTGTTTTTCTCTTGGCCTATAAATATGAGATTTGAGGTTCATTTCAAGACTGCAAAATTTTGAAGAGATTTCCTAATTTTGTTATCCCTCCACGTCGTGCCGTGGAATCTAGGTGTGAAGCCTAGCCCCGACCCTTCTCTTGCAAATGTCGACCATCTCCTTCCCTTCCTCTCTCCAAAGCATCGGAATTCATCCCTTCAAGGTCCGGCCAGCCACCTCCACTCATCCTCTCCACTCCCACGACAATAACTACCTATAACCGCTAGTAACTACCTCGGAAAGCCGCTAGTAACTGCCCATAACTACCACAATTTACGAAAATGTCTCATTATATAAAGTAACCGCCCAATTAAAATAGTTATCCTTTCAGTTATTGGCCTCCAGCCCATACGTGAGTTTCAGTTCCCTTTCCTACCCTGAACAACACCTCATTCTCAATTTCCCATTTCCACTAGCCACATAACCCTTCCCCTTCAGTAAACCCCCGGTTTCTTACTTCCCACATCAGCCTATTAGCCTTCAGAACAAGTACAACCTCCAATTTAACCATTCCAGCCCAGTTGAACCCCTCCCAGCATTCCTATTCACAACAACAGTAAAATTCTAACTAGACTGAATTTCGTTCATAAAACCTGCAGTCTGGCACTTCCAACCCCAATTTCACAGTAATTCAGTGCCAGGAAACAGTTATTTAAGTGAAATTACATCAACTTTGCGTTCTAAGTCTGAAAATTCCCAGGTTTTGGTCTTGAATGCTTGTGTAGGTTCTAATTGAAAGTCCATTTCATTTCATGTTGAATACTTATTGAAAACCATATAATTTGGGATGTTACTTTGTAATACTTTGTTCAATTTCCTTGCATTTCTTGGAAGGATTTATTTGCCATGCATTTAGTCCAAACAATCTCACTTTAATTGTTGCTAGAACTTGTTTATTGTTTTAAAGCCTAATCTCAATCTTGCATGTTTGTGTTGCTAGATTAATTTCATAATTTTGTTGCAATTATTTGTCGGATAATCACTTGTCATTGTTGTGAACACCCGCAGTTCGCCACAACAACATTAAACATCAAGAGCAATTTTTTTTTTTAATTTGAGCGCGACACAATATATAAGAGTATACCAAATTACAACTGTATGAAATAACAACCTTTTTTCATTAAAAGCTAATATGCCACTATAAAATTCATTAGCATGTTCCATTATGAATTTTGATACATTTTATGTTCTTTCATGTCAGTCTGAATGTCGTTATTTCATTTCCATTTTCAGTGCACTTTTCATTATCTTTCCATACATGTTTTCATTTCATGGGTTCAAGTCCTTGGCACGCTGGTTAAGATGTTGTCGTGTGACCTTGATGTCACAAGTTTCTAGTCCCGGAAGCAGCCTCTTGCAAAAAAATGCAGGGTAAGTGTTGCCTACATTTCACCCTTGTGGTTGGGACCCTTCCCTGGACCCTCTCTGCGCGAGATGATTTGTGCACCGTGCTGCCCTTTTTACATGTATTCATTTCTTGTTAAGTCAAATCATCTTTAAGTATTTGTTTTCATTATCTTTAAGTATTTGTTTTTGTTAGAGAAGCCCATTTGAAAAGGGCCATTATGTATTTTTATTGATTATTTCTCTCTTCTCTTTAGTTCCACATCATGTGTAAGACCTTCTCCTCTCTTTCTCCATCCTATAAATATGTATTCATTCTTTGTATTTGAGACAAGTGAACATATATACAAGGTTCAGTTTTTCTTCTCTACATGGTATCAAAGCGAGGTTAACCAGCCTCTTGCGGACTCCCCTTCTCTGTCCGCCTCTGTTGATCTCCTGCGGTCTGCTTGTCTACCCGCTTCCTCTTTAGCGGCCCGCCTTCAGCGGCCCGCCCTCAGCGGCCCGCCCTCAGCGGCCCGCCCTCAGCGGCCCGCCCTCAGCGGCCCGCCCTCAGCGGCCCGCCCTCAGCGGCCCGCCCTCAGCGGCCCGCCCTCAGCGGCCCGCCCTCAGCGGCCCGCCCTCCGCGGCCCGCTCTTCAGCGGACTACTCTTCAGCGGCCTGCTCGTCTGTCCGCTTCTATTCCGCGTCCTGCTACTCTGCATCCGCTTTCTCTTCCTCCCGTGGTTCCACCCCCCCTCTGGCCTCTTATAGACATTTCTCTCCCTGATCCGTGGGGCCCACTTCTCCCTCAGTTCTCTGCAGACCGCTGTCTCTCGGCTGTCCGCTGCGAGTTCCTGCTGTTCTCCCTGCGGGCTCTCTTTCAGTTCGCTGCGAGCTCTCTTTCAGTCCGCTGCGGGCTCCCTGCTCGCAGACTGTTCTCGGTCGCTGCGTTTATTCATCTGGCGGCCTGCTCCAGCTCGCCGCGGCCTGTTTTCTGCTCGCCGCGGCCTGTTTTCTGCTCGCCGCGATCAACCACTTGTCTTCCTCGCGGGCTCTTCTTGTCCGCTGCGCTCTGCTATCCGCAGCCGTGTCGCTGAAGTCCTACTCGCGACCCCTCGCTCGCCGCGACCTGTTCCAGCTCGCCGCAACCTGTTCCAGCTCGCCGCGACCTGCCTTCTCTTTTCGCTTGAGTCTTTCTACTCGCAGTTTCTTCTCCCTGTCCGCTCGCTTTCCTCTTGCGGCCTCTTTTTTCTCAGACTGCTGCTGTGCCCAGCCAGACCGTGCGGGCTGTTCCCTTCCCGAATTTTGGTCGCGGTCTTCTCCTGCCCTTCCTGTCCGCGCGGCTTTTCTCTGTCCGTTGCGGTCTTCTTTTCCTATTTGCTGACATTTCTTTCAGCCGAGCTCCGCCTTTTGTCGCGGCCTCCTCCTGCCGCTGGTGTCTTCACATCTTGACCAGGCGGTCTCCGCTCTAGTCGCACGGTCTCCTCTGTTGCCGGACTGCTCTCCTACCCGCAGCTAGTCTTCATGACATCTTCTGCTGACTCTACCGGAATGACGGTTCCTCATGCAGACCGCCCGACCTCTATTACGGAAGTACGTGATGAGCTTTGTATTACCACTATCTCTCTGACGGGTAAGAAGAATTTTGTGGAATGGGCGCACTCTGTTCGCCGGGTCCTGCAATCCAAAGGGTTTCTTCATCACTTGACCCAGGCCGTTACCGGTACTCCTACTGACGACTGGTTACGCAACGATGGTCGTGTGCAGACTTGGATCCTTAATTCTCTTGATGGCGAATCTTATCGCCTGACCATGTACCACGAGACGGCCAAGGGCATGTGGGACGAGCTCCATACTCTTTACTCCGACAAGGATAGTCTCCACCATTTGTATGACATTATCACTGCCCTTCAGGCCCTTGATAGTGGTGGCACGACCGATCTGACCTCCTTTGTTGCCCAGATTCGGTCTCTGGTCGAAGCTTGGATCCAACATCAGCCTCCTACTTTAGACCTTGCTGCCCAACGTGCCCAGAAGGAAGCTGTTGGTATCGCCATGATAATGGATCTGGTCCCACATCACCTTCACAGTGTACGAGCTCAAGTCCTCTCCTCTACTGTTACCCCTGTAACACCCCTTCCCAGTATTACAGAAATCAGCCGTCCGGCCGGGTCAGCGATATAAAGAAAACTAGGAAGCAGTATTAAAACTAGTAGCAGCAGGTAATAAAAGTCCAAACTAAACAGATTTAATACTTACAGCGGGAGCAAAATTTAAACTAAGGTTAACCACATACCTGATGTCTGGATTCACAGAGCCACTAAACAAAATGAAACTGCATTAACTGAAAATCTGAACTATCAAATAAGTCTGACACAAGATACATCAAATATTAATGAGTTACACTGTCCACAATTACAAGTACATGCTGAAAATGGAGTAAACTGTAAATAGTAAAAGTACTACACTCGGACACCATCATGACGCTCATCCTAGACGAAGTTTCCCACCTGGGTCACCTGAAAAACATTGCCCACGAAGGGTCAGAGTAAAGAAAAACAATTCCCCTTAGTGACACTAAAAAAAAGGATTTACATATGAAATGCATGCATGTCTTTAAACTAGTCTCGTGCACTGAAAACATTTCATGATGTATGATATGCATGCCTTTCTCTATCCTTACTGGTGAACACTATAATTCTAACCACATGACTTTCCGTTCATTTACCCAAGTCCTGACGTTCACTAACTAGTGTACTGTCTCACGTCAAGTCTATACTTGAGTTCTAGGTGGCTTCTAGCCTACACGTTTACTGGGAAGGCTCTAGGCAGAGTAGCTCCTAACGCGCAAAAATCTGAAACTGACGACCCGAGACCATCTGACGAACTCAATTGTTCTAGTGCCACGCGGACACGGTCTCGAATCTGCTAACTGTCTCAAAGGGGAGTCAACTCCCAAGACTGTAACTCATAGGATACCATATGCCCTATGAGGATGGTAGTGCGCCTCTACCAAGCACGAAAATACTGGTGTGCTACTGACCAGTTTTGGTCTGACGCTACTCTGCATGTGATATATTTTCTAGTGTACTACTGAGCGACCCTTGACTTTCTCGTGGTCGACTTGAATGGACCTTCGAACCCTTGGTCGGACAGTCTCCAAACCTACGTGTACATGTGAAGTTTCGTACTTAACTAACTGTTCACGACTTAACTAACGTGGTTATGGAAAAGGGCGTTCTCATACGTGTCTCCACGATTATTTTTCTACTGTCACATTTTTCTATGCATGATTATGATGTTGTACGAAACCTACTTATGCGTATAAAATACAATTATTTGATATGTCTAACTAAAAGGAATTAGGATTTCCTTACTGTGGTGCTGCGACGTTCGTATACTCGGCGTGGCGACATTTTCTTTTTCAGAAGTAAATCCTGCTGTTGGAGACCTTCAAAAGTTTCCCCGACCCCGCCAAATTCCTGAAATTTACCGTAACCCTAAATTTAGAATTTCCCCTCTACGATAATCTCATGGAAAAATTTATAAATCACTAGTGTTACAAAATTTGTGCGTTACACTACAAGTATTACCTTTTAGTATAGCGTTTGGGGCTACCCAAGCGTTCCACACAAAATCCGTGGGGAACTACGAACACCAAAACCTAGGATAGGACAAACAAAACGAAAATCTAGGTTAGATTTGTTTCCAAATCAAAGGAAAACCAAGTAGAAAACGAGAAAAAGGAAGGAATCGAACTCACCGAAGCCAAAACGTTCACTTCCACCGGTTAGGGTTGGATTCGGCACTTTCACGGCCAAGGGAGGAAAAGGAATGTCTACCGGTGCTCGTAGAGGAAGGAGGAGGAGTCGGAAATGGTTTCCGGAGAGGGATCGGGCGCCGGAGAAACTTGCGGGAGGCGTCGGCTCTGCGCGCTGCGGTAGACGGACGGTGCGGGCGACTGCTGCGGGAGACGGCTGCGGTTTAATCCCGAGAGAAGAGAATCATCGCGGGTTTTAAATAATTCTTGCGGTTTTGGTAACCGCATGAGAAGAGGGGGGGGGGAAATACTATTGGCACCCCAACACTAATACTTTGAAGATTGATTCACTTTCACACCGCGCGTCACTAAAACGAAATGCGTCACGCACTAAAATTTATGCACTTAACGAGCTAATGATCGCTATCAAAAGGAAAAGTGACATTATACCTTGTCAACGCGCCGCCTCGATCAAAAATTCGTCGCGACCTTCCCCTACAATTTTAAATAAAAACGCATGTCAATTTACGGATGTTACAGCCCCGTCCTTATCGGATGTGTGCTCGATGCTCCTCAAGGTCTCCCCGCCTCCGGATTTGTCTGGACCTCCTTCTCCGGCCCTTCTCAGCAGGCCCCTGCACCTTTACTGCCTTTCCCTCCTTCAGCTCGTGGGGGCCATTCTGATTCTCGCGGGCGTGGTCGGGGTTGCCGGCCTTGGCCTAAGTGCTCTTTCTGCGACAAAGACGGGCATCTTGAAGCCACGTGCTATCGCAAGCATGGTCGTCCTCCTCGTCCACAGGGCTCTGTTGTTGCCACCGACTCCTCTCCCACTTGTACTGACCTCGACGAGGTTCGCCTTCAGCTCCAGCATCTTCATGGCCTGCTCAGCCGCCCACCGGCCTCGGTTGCCTCCGCTACCTCCATCTCCAATGAAGGTATCACCCTCCTCTCCATTGGCCTACACTGGATCCTCGATTCTGGTGCCACTCATCACATCACCTCTGTTCGCCCGCCTCAGTACTTGTCTTCTCCTCACCCGAAGTACATTACTGTGGCCAATGGAGCTGCTGTCCCTGTCTCTGGCTGTACTGATATTCCTCTCGCCTCCTCCCTCCTCTTGCGCTCGGCTCTTTATGTTCCGGGCTCTCCTTTCAACTTACTTTCTGTTGGTCGCCTTACTACTGATTTAAATTGCTCCGCGACATTTATTTCTTCTTCTTTTCTGATACAGGATCAGCATACACGGACTATCATTGGTAGGGGGCGACTGTAGAATGGGCTCTACCTTCTTGATGACTCTCCTACTCTCCTCGCATCTGTCTCCTCTTCGGATTGGCATCGGCGTCTTGGTCATGCTCCTCTTCCCGTCCTCCAGAAGGCTCTCCCGGATATATCTCTTCCTGCTTTTCAGTGTGAAACCTGTATTTTTGGCAAGCAGCCACGTTCATCTTTTCCTTCTCATTGTACTCGGAGCTCTGCTCCTTTTGTTTTAGTACACTCCGATATATGAGGTCCGTACAAGATTACTCTCACTCAATTCTCTGCGCTCATTCAAACTATTCGCACTGATAATGCGCGCGAGTGCATTGACAATGACTTCGCGACCCTCTGCTCCGAGTTTGGGGTTATTCACCAAACATCTTGTGCATATACCCCCAACAGAATGGTGTCACTGAACGCAAGAATCATCATCTTCTTGATATGGCTCGCTCCCTTATGCTTCAAATGCGGGTTCCCAAACCATACTAGAACTTTGCGCTCTCCACGGCCTATTTCCTTATCAACCGACTACCGTCCTCTGTCCTCCAGAATGCTACTCCCTTCAGCCTCCTCTTTCCTTCCTCTCCGACCTTCCCTCTTACTCTCTGCATTTTTGGGTGTACATGCTACGTTCACCACCTCAGACCATATACCGACAAGTTGGATCCCCGTGCGGCCAAATATGTCTTTGTTGGCTACTCGCGCACTCAAAAGGGCTATGTGTGCTATTCGCCCACTATCTGCAAGGTGACCTTTTCTGCAGATGTCACTTTCCGGGAGGATCTTCCCTTCTTCTCTACTCTGGATCTCGCTCCTCTTCCGGAGCTCGTTGTACGCCCTGTCATCTCTGTTCCCCGGTCTCCACCTTCTCCCCTTCCTGCCCAGCCTCCAGTCCTTCCCCAGCCCCCTGTCATCCGGGTCTATTCTCGTCGCTCTTCTCGTCCCGTTGCCCCTCAGCAGTCGGCTTCGACCTCTGACGCTCCGCAGCCTGCTGCTCCGGCTCCAGCCTCCACCACTCATCCGATGGCAAATTACGTCTCTCTTCATCGCCTCTCACCGCCGCTTCTTCACTTTGCCACCATATTATCCTCTGTTTCTGTCCCCAACTCTGTGCAGGAGGCGCTTTAGCATCCCGGCTGGCGGGCTGCCATGGACGAGGAAATGACGGCCCTTTGGGCCAATCAGACCTGGGTCCTTGTTCCTTTACCTCCCGGTCAGCAATCTGTTGGGTGTAAATGAGTGTTCGTCATCAAACATGCTCCCGATGACACTGTTGACCGTCTGAAGGCCCGTCTGGTGGCCCGGGGCTTCACTCAACAGCAGGGCCTTGATTATGAGGAAATCTTCTCTCCGATGGCCAAGCTCAACACCGTTTGTGTCCTCCTTTCCGTGGATGTGCTTCGCCACTAGCCCCTTCATCAACTGGATATCAAGAATGCGTTCTTGAATGGTGATCTTCAGGAAACCGTCTACATGCGCCAACCGCCCGGGTTTGAGACCACGGGGGAGTCTCAGGTGTTTCTTCTGAAGAAATCCATCTATGGTCTCAAACAATCCCCTCAGGCGTGGTTTGACAAGTTCAGCAAGGTTGTTCGGGACATAGGCTTCACTCGCAGTTCCGCAGACTTCTCCTTATTCACTCGACACCGGGCAACAAGAACAATCCTTCTGCTGGTTTATGTTGATGACATCCTGCTCACTAGGGATGATTCGAAGGGGATTCACGCGGTCAAACAACATCTTAGCACTGTGTTTAAGACTGAAGACCTGGGGCCTCTTCGCTACTTCCTCGGTCTTGAGGTCGCACGACGTCCAGATGGGCTTGTCCTCTCCCAACGGAAGTATTGTCTTGATCTTCTTAAAGACGCTGGCCAGTCTGGTTGCAAACCAGCTACTACTCCGATGGAGGCCAATCACAAGCTGAGTGTTCATGCCTCTGATGACGATCTGCCCCTCCAGAACCCCGAATACTATCGACGCCTTGTGAGAAAATTGATCTACCTAACAGTCACGAGGCCTGATATATCGTTCGCTGTTGGGATTGTCAGTCGGTTCATGCACGCTCCCCGGGTTTCTCATCTCCAGACGGTTGAACGGATTCTCCGATACCTTAAGGCAGCTCCGGGTCAAGGGCTGGTTTACAAACCGTCCAACTCTACTCCAACATTAGTCGCATATTCTGATGCCTATTATGCTGGCTTCCTGGACGATAGACGGTCAACCAGTGGGTTCTGTACATATTTTGGCGGTCATCTCATTACATGGAAAAGTAAGAAACAAGCCTTGGTTGCTCGATCCTCCGCGGAAGCTGAATACCGATCTATGACATCGGTTGTCTCAGAACTCACATGGCTCGAAAGCCTCCTTGCTGACTTCGGAGTAAAACTTCCCTCATCTGCTGTTCTATTTTGTGACAGTCAAGCGTCCATACACATTGCAAAGAATCCGGTATTTCACGAGCGCACGAAACATATCGAGGTTGACTGTCATTTTATTCGAGAGAAAGTTCAAATGAAGAAACTTGAATTAAAGCATGTTCCGGGCACTGATCAAGTTGCTGATATTCTCACAAAGGCTTTATCAAGTACCTTATTTTACCAATGTTTGTCCAAGCTGAGTGCTTATGACTTGTACGCTCCAGCTTGCGGGGGAGTGTTAGAGAAGCCCATTTGAAAAGGTCAATTATGTATTTTTTATTGATTATTTCTCTCCTCTTTAGTCCCACATCATGTATAGGACCTTCTCCTCTCTTTCTCTATCCTATAAATATGTATTCATTCTTTGTATTTGAGACAAGTGAACATATATATAAGGTTCAGCTTTCCTTCTCTACAGTTTTCATTATCTGTGCATGCTCAGTTAATTCATTTTCAATATTTTATGTTTCATTCTTTTCTTTTTAGTCTAGGTAATACTACAGGGAATCCACATGCATCAGTCATTGTCAGCACACAGTTTTTGGGCCCGAGCCCTCAGGGTCACATCATCCACCAATCTAGTACGTAAACACGTCCCAACCTGTTGACCCCTCCTGAAATTGGTGAATCAGTCTAACTCCATCATCCGGCTTTTCAGCCCTTCGGAGTCAATCAAGTGCGTACCCACGCTTTCAAGGTCAAACTGAATTGGAAATCAGTCTTTACGTTCAACCCTTAGCATTACCTACCGTTTACATTGATGCATTAATATTACATTAAATTTACCTATTTTATTATTTGCATATGATTAAAATGGGATTTATAAATTTCTTCCCCTCATATTATTAATGTCTTTGGAATTCCCTTTTTGAATTCATTTCAGTTATTTAGCGATTCTTTGTGCCAATGATCAAAATCACAAACTTATTTAATTTCAATTAAATGACGTGTATGCACAAGCAAGAAAAGTAGTATCAGTGTAAAAGTAATGCACTCACATGTAATAATTGAAAATATTCAAAAATAAATCATATATTAAAGAGATGAAATCTCACCGTCATCTTTTTTTTCCTTACCCATTATTGGTTCATTGTCACGCTTAACTTTCGACGCCATCCTTCATAGTATCTGTAATTTAAGCTTCAATTAATATGAGTTGCTTCTTAAATAGACTACGATATTGATTCCTTAAATGACTAGGACTTTTAAAGGGTTTGTCTAAAGTCATAGAAGATTTAGGTGACTTTAATAAAATTTACGACAATTTGAAATGCGATAAAATATGTCAAAACGTGGCTTAGAGTGAAATTTACTATTTCCAAACCTTCCACTCAACATTTCTAATCAATCACATAATATCAAAACCTAACATTCATTATGCCATATGACATAAACTCATTTAACCATTTTATAATATTCTATGTCACAATCCATCATCAAAGCCACATTTTAATACATCTTCCAACAATATCTAAGCGATCCCTATGAAGAATAAACTGGAAAAACTTTAACCAACCAACAGCGGGCCACTTCAAGTACCCCCATGAATATATATCAATGTCCAATAAAATCGCTAGTATAGCAGAACCATGTGGTTGTATGCATACAAATTCAGAAAAATCATACTTACAGTAGCCGTCCAACATTAACATGAACCAACATTCAAAACCCTAACTTCCTTTATACTACAATCCAACATCCAACAAGAGAAAGGAGGAAACAGGAAGAAGTGAGCTTATAGCAAGTAGAAGCAATTAGGGCACAAATTGGGGCTCAAAACCGACGTTACAACACTCCCTCGAAGTAAGATCAGGCTCTAGTGTCGTCGGCTAACAGAATTCAGAGGAGACGTATGAATCCTGTCAGTTAATACATTTCCTAGCCCAAAGTATCTTATTAAGATGAGCTTCAGCCATCTTATTACATAGCTTAGGCTAGCTTATAAGGAAGTCGGCCAATACCATCTATAAAACCAGCCCATCCTTCATATATCAAGCGGCACCATACCCACATTATGCGTTAAAGCCTTGAAAAATTGTGTCGAGACATGACGCATCGGTAAATCAAATCCATCGAAAAAGTTGGCCGAATCATAAAATAATCGTTGAAAACAAATTTGTAAAAATGAGCGATAGGAAAATTCCTAAAATCCCGACACTGAATTTCATTTTGATTTTTCATCATCAGGGAAATTTTATATCATTACTTAAATAATAAGGATAGAGTGTTACAATTACATCATTTTAGAATTCCCTACAGCTACATGATATATTAGCATTCATTCATTAGAGTTTCGTTTGGGTATATGCACAACCATTCACACCCGTCCTGCGTCAGAGTGGTATCAGAGTGAGGTTTGGGCTTAGTTTAAGAAACATAAAACTAAAGTCCATATAACCCAATGTCATATCATAGTGATCGCTACTTTAATCTTCTATTTGAGAAGCCACAACCTATCTATGCCCATCGCATATAATGCCTCCGAAGAGATCTTCATATTATTATGATGATCATCATCGTCCTCAAGCCTCCACTCGTAGAAATCGTGTTAACCATTTGCCATAATTTGATTCTTCTAGAGTTGATTACTACGATGAGTATCATTAATCTCATAGGGGGTATTATCATGAGAATGAAATCAGAGGTAAATTCAGGCCGGATGTGCCATCTTTTGGCGACCAATTAAAATCGAAGGCTTTTACAGACTGGTTGTTAGGCATGAAGACTGATTCGATTGGTACGAGGTACTCGATGAGTGTCGTGTTAGATTTGTCAAGATGAAGTTTCAAAGTCAGCCCAAGATTTATTGAATTAACCTAGAGCATAGGATTGTGCGTGACGATTTTCGCTCCATATCACGATGGGCAGACATGAAATGAGTATTAAGGAAAAAGTATCTTTCGGTACACAATAGAAATCAACTCTTTGACTAGTTAGACGACCTTCAATAAGAGACTTGTCTGTTGTTGACTATATGACTCGATTCCATGAGTTAGTAATGAGAAACAATATTCATAAGGAGCCCATTGCGTCCTCTTCTTGATTTTGATTCAGACTCTGCACTTAAATTCTTGGAGTGCTGATTTCTCATCGTTTAGAGTCTCTCGATCAGATATTTCACCTAACCCTACATTACGAGCAATATCTTAGATCTGCTTGATCATGAAGAGTTGACCAGCATCTTGGCCAGTCTACCTCTAGAGATCTTTCCCCACCAAGGATCACGAGTGCACTAAGTTGTGACCACATCGACATAACACCTTAATCCCCAACTGTTGGTTTCTCCCATTCTGAGGAGATTTAATGTGTTATCGTTCAGGATATAGGACACATAACTAGCAGTGTTGTCCAATGCGTTTATCCCTTAATCGTGAACATGAGTCTACTTCCGAACTGATAATGTTTGATGAGGGATATAATGTTATGACTATTGTGACTGTTTCTTAGAGCGACACGAGTAGAGCACTCGAGTTTGACTTGAGGGAGTGTCTATTACCTACACCTCTTCTTGATGAGGTTGAGGTTTCGATGAGTGATCCATTTATGTGCACAAAATTTTTGACCTCTCCTCAAATCATGTCTCTGTGTCATCCCACCCCTGAGATTCTTAAATCTATTGTGACATAATTTAGTGATTTCCCTTCTCACGCTTGAGGGCACTCCTAATACATGTCATATTTATTGTGACATAACTTATGTTAGTACATGTCATATTTATTGCGACTTCCATTATCTCGGTGAGCCACCTGATGGGTTTTCCTTTTGTAGTGACATTTGAAATATCCTAGAGCGATATCCTAGTGTCGATGAGTTAGACTTTTTTCCAAGTGATTGATGCCTACACAATGAATTTTGTTATAAACCGCTTGGTGAGTCTCTTGATGAGTCATGTTCCTTGAGTGATATTTGACACGTCATAGACTCTAACTTTAGTGTTGATACCTTATGTATGTATGTGACTGCTCATCACATACTCGACGAGTATTTCTATACTCCGCCTAGAGACCCTCCTGTTAAGGCTCTGTTTGGTTAAGCCATTGTTGATGAAAAGCTGCTGATGAACTGTTGCTGATAGAAAAAGTGCTGATTTTGAAAAATAGAGTTTTGTTAGAAAACTGTTTGGATACTGTTGGAAAAGCTCAAAGCTTGTATGTATTTCACAGATAATAAAAAACAGGGAGAGAATACAAATATATAGGAAAGAGGAGAGAAGAATAAATCCTATACAAGATGTGGACTAAAGAAGGAAGAGAAAAAGCAATAAAGAGGGCCAATAAATGGGCCCTTTACATGGACTTTTCTAATACTCCCCCGCAAGCTGGAACGTACAAGTCGTAGGCGCCAAGCTTGGATAGGCACTGGTAGAAGAGGGTACTTGGTAGAGCTTTGGTGAGGATATCTGCAACCTGTTCAGTACCCGGAACATGCTTGAGCTCGACCTTCTTCATGTGGACTTTCTCTCGGATGAAATGACAATCTACCTCAATATGCTTCGTTCTTTCGTGAAAAACCGGGTTCTTAGCAATATGTATAGCAGCTTGACTATCACATAGGAGGAGAGCTGGTGAAGATAGTCGAACACCAAGGTCGGTAAGGAGACTCTCAATCCATGTGAGTTCCGAGACCACATCCGTCATTGCCCGATATTCTGCTTCTGCTGAGGATCGAGCAACCACTGCTTGTTTCTTGCTTCGCCAAGTAATCAGGTGTCCTCCAAAATATGTGCAGAACCCGCTAGTAGATCGTCGATCATCGAGGGAGCCAGCATAGTCGGCATCAGAGTATGCCACTAGTGTAGGAATAGAAGATGAAGTTTTGTACACAAGGCCTTGAGCAGGGGCTGTCTTGAGATATCTGAGAATGCGTTCCACAGCTTGAAGATGAGAACTGCGAGGAGAATGCATATAGCGACTAACAAGTCCCACAGCGAAGGATATATCAGGTCTTGTTACTGTTAGGTAGATAAGTTTCCCAACTAGACGACGGTAATACTCTGGATTTTGTAGAGGAGAATCAGAATCTGACCCCTGAGCACACATTTTGTGATTAGCATCCATGAGAGTGTTTACCGGTTTGCAGCCAGAGTAGCCTGCATCATGAAGAAGATCCAGGCAATATTTGCGCTGAGAGAGAACCAGACCATCGGGCCTTCTTGCCACTTCCAGACCTAGGAAGTACCGAAGGGGTCCCAGATCCTTAGTTTGGAAGACAGAGCTTAAATGTTGCTTAACGGCCTGTATGCTGTCCAAGTCGTTTCCAGTAATAATGATGTCGTCGACATAAACCAACAGGAGGACCGTACCCGTTGCCCGATGACGAGTAAACAACGAGAAGTCAGTCGAGCTTCGAGTGAAGCCAATTGTACGGAGAGCTTTGCTGAACTTGTCGAACCATGCCCGAGGTGATTGTTTGAGACCATATAACGATTTGAGAAGGTGACAAACCCGAGGCTCCCCCGTGGTCTCAAACCCGGGAGGTTGTTGCATGTAAACCGTTTCCTGAAGGTTGCCATTCAGAAAAGCATTCTTGACGTCCAGTTGGAATAGGGGCCATTGGCGATGGACAGCGACGGAGATGAGAATGCGGACTGTGTTGAGCTTAGCGACCGGAGAGAAAGTCTCATCGTAGTCGAGACCCTGTTGCTGGGTGAAGCCACGAGCAACTAGACGAGCCTTGAGACGATCAATGGTCCCATCAGGCGCATGTTTGATGACAAACACCCATTTACACCCAACGGGTTTCTGGCCGGGAGGAAGTGGCACCAGGGTCCAAGTCTGGTTGGCCCAAAGAGCCGCCATCTCGTCTTCCATGGCAGCGCGCCACCCAGGATGTTGAAGAGCATCCTGTACAGAGGTAGGAATAGAGACCGAGGAGAGGGAAGTAGCCAAGGTCCGAAGCGGGGGAGAGAGGCGATGTAGAGAAACATAGTTAGCCAGTGGATGAGCTGTAGAAGCGGGCACCAGAGCAGCAGAACACGGAGAACCTGAGGTCGAAGCCGACTGCATAGGGGCAACGAGAGGAGGAGGACGGCGAGTGTAGACCCAAATGACGGGCGGCCTAGGAGGGTCAATAGTGGAAGGGGGGGAGGTAGGGTGGGAGGCGAGTGGACAGGGATCACCGGCCGTGGGATGGAGGGTGGGAGAGTGGGTGGTGGTAGAAGTGGTGGTAAGGGAGGGAAGAAGGGTTGATCCTCCCGGAAAGTAACATCAGCAGAGACAAAGACTTTTCGGGTGGCTGGGGAATAACAGACATAACCCTTTTGGGTGCGGGAGTTGTAACGCCCCCGAATTTTTTTTCGGCAATCATTTAAGTCCTCGTTGGCGTTACGTTGGCGCATTCCCGGCTCGTGCCGTTGTTAGAGTACCTCGTTAGGTGTTCTTAGAGGTTTTAGCCTGTTGTAGGGTTTCCCCAGCTAGCCGGTGTCTGTTTTGGAGGCCCGGCTGAGCCTCTTAGGGAATCCCTGTACTTTGGCTTCGGGCGAGGTTTGCCCAAGTGTGTGGTCGTCGGAGGTTGTGTCCGACTTCGCCGATGTTTTCGTAGCCCGAGTATTTAGCTACGGTGCGGATTTGGTCGGAATCCGAGAACGTTAGTTTTCGCGCCTTTTCGACGGTCGCTAGTTAGCGAGCCGTCATTTATGTGAGCATATTTGCATGTTTTCGCATTTAGGGCTTAGCGAGCGATGTGGGCGTGCCGTTGCGTAATTGCACGTGCACGTGCTTGCAAGGTTTTATTTTTGTGCGTGTACGTGCCTGCGATCATGTGTTAGTGTGTGTATAAGTATATATGTATATATTTGTGTTAGTGTGTGTGTATAAGTATATATGTATATATTTGTGTTAGTGTGTGTGTAAAGATGTATATATATTTGTGTTAATAAGTATGTGTATATGTGAGTGTTAGAGTGAATATATAAAAATATATGTTTTTTTTTTTTTGTAAATGAGTGTATATATATATATGTTTAAATAGGTTATTCATTAGGTTAGCTTCCCCATCCGGCCGGCTGTCCAGGAGAAAAAAAAACCCGCGCGGCGCTGTGCATCCCGAGCGGAAGAAGAAGACGGGCGGAAGCCTCCCGCAGCGCTCCGGCCGCCCGTTTGCCGGCCATTTCTGCCCGGATCTCCAGTTCGAGGCCGGATTCGGACTCCTCTAGGCTAGATCTACGTTCCGAGGTAACCAATTTGGGATTTCTCCACTCTTTTTTTTCCGATCGGTGGTGAAGTTCCCGTTTTTTCCTTGCTTGACCGCCCGGTGTTTTTGTCCAGTGATTTCTTAGGGCTGTTGACTGTGATCTGGACCTTTTGGGAAGAAAGTGTGGGCCGATTTCCTCCAAAGATTTAGGCAAGTATTCCCTTGCCAAAGTAAATCCGTACCTTGCCTTGTTTGCTTGATTTCTGAAAATTTATTTCTGCATATATAGCTTTTTTTACTTGGTTGCATATGGAAATCGGTACAAACCTCGCATTCATGGCTTGTTTGTTGTCAATGCGTTGTTTCCCTTTTTTTGTGTCATTCCTGCAACTACATGGGGGTGCTATTGGGCTGATTTCCCTTTATTTTTTTTTATGCCCCGATCGGATATAACTCGAGAGCCCCCCGGTAGTAAGTTGTTCGCTACATGGGGTATTTAATTGGTTGCGGTCTCCCTTGGGTGTGTGCCTTTGCTAAGGCTTGTTTTTAATTAGTCGCATGAATATTTTTTTTAGCTTGCTCCGTAGTTGCTCCGAAGGCGGATTTGTGTCAAAATCACCTAAATCTCATGTTTGTCTAGTGTTATTTCCCCGATTTGCATGCAATGTCGAATCCCCGTGCGTTTGTGTAGTATCAAACCCCTAAATTTACGCGTACATGTGTTGTTGGTGAACTAATCGTGCATGTGTTGTATAAATTCTCTTGTGCGTGTGAGGTATCAAACCACTCAGTTACAGTTAGTATTGAGTTACGCTCTTTCACTCGTATTAAGCCGCTTGAATGAGCAAATTAGGGGTTTAGTTCGTTGGTACTTATAAAATTCGTAGGCGTAAGACCTCTTGACGCTGAAGTTTAGCCCAAGATAATGGTTTGCAATACAGTATTACCGGGTGTTTAACTCTCTGTAGTGCCTTGTGTACTCAAGTTGAATAAAATTGCGAGGTTAGGTGCGGGTCTAGTTAACCAAGGTCGTCAGCCAAGTCTCCTAGGCGGGTTACTCTAGATGTTTAGGGTTCAGTGTTGACTTCATGGTGGTTCATGGGACTACCAGGAAGGGTTTTTTTTTCTTCCGAGTCACTTAATGCTGGAGTTGGATGTGGTTTTGAGGTGGGTCGGACCGATGCCGCCACCCTTGTTTTACTTCTTGTCTTATTAAGACAATGTGAGCTGTTTGGTTGAGTTGGACCGATGCCACCACCACAGCACCTTGAGATGCTTGGGCCCATTAGACGTGGTTGGACCGTTGCCACCAGTCTAGGCCTGTGTTTCTGATTTTCTTTTTGTCCATCTCCAGTATTAGGTGACTCTTCCTGCTCTAGCTTTATACTTGAATTTATTTGTTATCTTTGCTAATCCTTCCTACAGATATGTGAGAGGCATGACCTCACCCGTGCACTTGGTGCACCCCTTTTTACCTACTCATGTCGAGTATTTTCCTGCACTTGTTTACTTTAGCTCTTACCTGTTTCACTTCTTTCTCTTGCTATTGTTCACTTCCATGTTTATATATTGCTTTGCTGAGGCGTTCTCTTTCTTTGAATGCCTCAGGTTCAGGTTTATAGCCGACTGAGCGGCTAGGGATCTTCTGGAGTTCGCTAGTGCTGTAGCTGCTGCTGAGTTTCTTTTTCCTCACTCCTGGGAGGTAGTTTCTTTAGACTTGTAGTACAGATATACCTACTCACCAGTGGGTTCGTGTCAGTTGTTGGCGCCCACTGGTGGTTTCTATTTTAGAAGCTTTGTACCTTGCTTACACTGCTATATTTCCTGTTTTGGAGTTTATTTCAACTTGCTTCTGGGATGATTTATGTTAGGTTGCTAGTTATTTTAAAACCTATAAAGAAAACTAACTATTATATCAAAAATATAGGCATCATGTTTTCCTTCCTAAAGAGCTTAACCACTATTTTTAAACCGCGTAAGAAAAGGTATTTCCTATATATGATATATATAAATTAAATCTAGGGTTTTGCATATTCTTAGGCGTCCCCTGGGGACGCGCAAGCACTCTCTTAGGATGCTAAAAATGAATAAAGTATTTTCCGCTACGTATAAGTATAATTTTGAAAGGGTGGACTAGTTGATCCACGAAGCCGAGGGATACGGCCTCAAAATATAATTGGTTTTTCGCATCATTCAAGTTTTGAACTTTCTTAGTCTTAGCAGTTAGTGGTCGCCTGAGCGTCGACAGTTATCCCCTGTCCGACGTGGCATCACAACGCGCGTTTTCTTCTACTCTGATACTTCTAAAATTTCGGAGAAAATGCGGGTTGTGACAGGAGTAGCCGATGAAAATGTGTTTGGCGGCACGGGGATCGAGTTTGTCGATAGTGGGGCCCAAGGTATGGACAAAACATGTACAACCAAAAACCCTGGGTGGGAGAGGAAAGGCGGGTGTAGAGGGAAAAAGGAGGCTGAAGGGGGAAGCATGCTGGAGAACCGGGGAGGGGAGACGGTTGATAAGAAAACACGCAGTGAAGACCGCAAAGTTCCAGAAGATTTTGGGAACATTCATGTGCAGCATGAGGGAGCGAGCAACATCGAGAAGGTGACGGTTCTTCCGTTCGGCGACCCCGTTTTGTTGAGGGGTGTAGGGACATGAGGTCTGATAAATAATACCGAAGGCGGCGCAGAGAGTAGCAAACTCGTGGCTAGTGTACTCCCTGGCATTATCAGAGCGGAAGTGTTTGATAGTAGTAGAGAACTGCGTACGAGTCTCGATTACAAAAAGCCCAAAAGACCCGAGGAAGCTCAGAGCGATCATGAAGGAGATACAATCAGGTGGTGCGAGAGTAATCGTCAATAAATGTTATAAAATAACGATAACCAGAGATGCTGGGAGTCTTATACGGTCCCCAAATATCAGAATGAATTAGATCAAAAGGAGCAGAGCTCCGAGTACAATGTGTGGGATAAGAAGAACGTGGCTGTTTGCCAAGAATACATGAATTACATTTAAAAACAGGATGGGAGACGTCAGGAAGCGCCTTCTGGAGGATAGGTAGAGGGGCGTGCCCAAGACGACAATGCCAGTCAGTGGAGGAGACAGAGGATAGGGCGGTAGAAGAGACATCGAGGAGGTATAGCCCGTTCTGCAGTCGACCCCTACCAATGGTAATCTGCGTCTGCCGATCCTGTATCAAAAAACCAGAAGAGGTGAAAGTGATAAAACAGTTCATATCAGTAGTAAGACGACCAACAGAGAGTAAATTAAAGGGTGAGGCCGACACATAAAGGGCAGAGCGAAGAGAGAGAGAGAGAGAGGTGAATAGCGAGATCAGCACAGCCGGAGACCGGAACACGCGCACCGTTGGCCACAGTAATAGACGGGGGATGAGGAGCATCCGAGAACCGTGGTGGCAGTAGAGAGGTAATGTGGTGGGTGGCGCCCGAGTCCAGGATCCAATGAGAACCAGAGGAGAGACAGGCAATACCTGTAATGGAGGAGGAGGCAATACCTGCAGGAGAGGTGGAGGCAACTGAAGCAGATGGAGGGTTGAGGATCCCCTGGAGGTGTTGAAGCTGAAGGCAAAGATCCTCAAGGTCAGTACCAGTGGGTGGAGAGCTATCAGTAACATCAGCAGTAGGTGGGCGAGGAGGGTAGCCATGTTTCTTGTGACAGACCGCTTCAGTGTGGCCATCCCGGCCGCAGAAGGTGCACTTGGGCCGTCCGCGACCACCACGGCCCCGACCACGGGAGCCCGTACGTCCACCCCGATGAAGAGATGGTGGGGGAAGTAAGGGGGGAAGGGCCTGTTGAAGAAGAGCCGGTGAGGGTGGTGCAGAAGCCTCCGGTGGAGGTGGTACGCGGAGTAACATAGAGCAAACATCGGAGAAGGAAGGGGTAGCAGGTGATGCCAGAACCTGGGCCCGGATACTGTGAAGGTGCGGCGGGACTCGAGCCATAATCATAGCAATACAGACCGCCTCCTTCTGGGCGCGTTGAATAGCGAGATCAGTAGTAGGGGGCTGGTGCTGAATCCAGGCCTCCGTGCGAGTTTTAGCCCGGGCCACAAAGGAGGTCATGTCCATAGCTGTGCCGAGATCCAGAGCTTGAAGAGCGGTGATGATGTCAAACAGGTGCTGAAGACTGTCCTTGCCCGAGTACAAGGAATGAAGTTCATCTCACATTGCTTTGGCGATCTCATGATACATAATCATCTGGTACGGCTCACCCTCCACCGAGTTCAGGAGCCAGGTCTGGACGCGACCGTCATTCCGGAGCCAGTCATCAGTAGGAGGAGTAGGAGGTCCCTGGGTAAGGTGACGAGCAAGGCCCTTGGCTTGCAAGACTCGCCGGACGGAGTGAACCCAGGGGATGAAATTCGACTTGCCGGAGAGGGAAAGAGTTGTAATCCGAAGCTCATTGCGGAGTTCGGGAGGAAGAGCCACGAGGGTCGCCGGGGGTTGAGCGGTGGTGGAGTCACCAGAGGACATGGCGACTTGGAGGAGAGGAGGCGCGGACAGAACTAGCGGACGGAAGCACAGCAGAAGACAGGCCGCAGCGAGTACAAACACGGGCGGCAAGGAGCGGGCTGGAGGAGGGCGCGATGAGCTGGAGGATGTCGCGGAGGATAGGAACAGACCGCGACGGATTGGAGCCGGGCAAGGAGAGCAGAGACAGGCCGCAACGGGCAGAGAGAGGCCGCGCGGAGAGAAATAGGCCGCGGCGGGCAGAGAGAGGCCGCGCGGTCAGAGACAGGCCGCGTTCAGAGAAGGCCGCATCGGGTAGACACAGGCCGCGCGGATAGAGGGGGAAGAAAAAAAAAACCAGAGGAGACCGAGACCAAGATGCAGGTGAGAGAGGAACAACCCGCACGGTCAGGCGGACCCGAGAACGGAGGAGGAGAAACCCGCGAGGAGAGAGACGCGAGCGGATAGAGAGGAGACCGCAGCGGCCAAGAAGAACCCGCAGAGGAGGCAGGCCGCAGGAGGCCGGGCGGGTAGGGAGAAGAAGAGAGCAGAAGGGGCAGGCCGCAGCGCAAGAGAATAGGCCGCGTGAGAGAGAGCGGTCTGGAGGAGAGAGCGGGATGGTGGACCCACAGAGAAGAAGAGGAAGGGAAGGCTATAAAAGACGAAGGGGAGGGGTGGAACCACGGGAAGAGGAGTTCAAGGGAGAGGAGGAGCGGAGCGGACAGACCGGCAGGCCGCAGGAAGCCGAGCGGGTAGCGGACAGAAACAGTCCGGGCGGGTTGAGAAATACAGTCCGCTCAATTCGAACCTGCCTCTGATATCATGTTGGAAAAGCTCAAAGCTTGTATGTATTTCACAGATAATAAAAACAGGGAGAGAATACAAATATATAGGAAAGAAGAGAGAAGA
The DNA here is from genome assembly GCA_039583875.1 of Platanthera guangdongensis. NCBI lineage: Eukaryota > Viridiplantae > Streptophyta > Magnoliopsida > Asparagales > Orchidaceae > Platanthera > Platanthera guangdongensis. The sequence goes on from CM077155.1 coordinate 173,303,090, forward strand.
ATAAATCCTATACAAGATGCGAGACTAAAGAATGAAGAGAGAAAACAATAAAGAGAGCCAATAAATGAGCCATTTACATGGGCTTTTCTAATAGATACAAAACAGAGTTTTGAGCGAAAAGTTTTCTCGTAATAAATCATAATCACCAACCACACAAGGTACTGATTCGAATTGCATTTCCAGAACAAGATCTGGAAAAAAAAATCTAGAAGAAATCTGGAAGGACGGGATCGTGAGGCGGACGGGAAATCGAAGAAGAAGAAGAAGAAGAAGCGGACAGGAAATCGAAGAAGAAGAAGAAGCGGACGGGAAATCGAAGCAGAAGAAGAAGCGGACGGGAAATCGAAGAAGAAGAAGAAGCGGACGGGAAATCGAAGAAGAAGAAGAAGCGGACGGGAAATCGAAGAAGAAGAAGAAGAAGAAATCGGGAGGCGTGGAAGATGGAGGAACGGAGGTTCGCCCAGGCCAGGCCGTCGGCGATCTACAACCATAGCGAGATCGGGAGGAGTGGAAGATGGAGGAAGTCGACCCGCTCGCCCTATTTGCGACGTGCTGCTGTGCGATTTCGGGAGAGGAGAGGCGCGACTGGACTGGAGGAATTCTCTGCGTCTGACAAATAAGTAAAAATTGCGGTGAATAAGAAACGGAGGTTCGCCCATCAGCCGTCCCAAACGCCGCTTATACGAAGACCTCCGTTTTCTCCCTACCGCACCGCAACCCATCAGCCGAACCAAACGCCACCTAAGTCACCGCTCATTGGGATTGTATCTATTGTTAGAAGTTCAGTCAAGTTTGAAAGTGCACTCGTATTAATTATTACCAACACTTTTAGATACATTCAATATACTATATTGTCACATTTTATTATTGATGTCTCTAGTGTTTATTTGAATGTTTATCACACATGCGATGAATTGTTCTGTACTCCACCTACCAATCCTCCTACAATGTATCCATCTCAGGAGTTCTTCGTAGAACCATAGAACCCTGGTGTAAGAAGTTAGTCATGTTTATTGTTCATTTCTTACATTTGTTGCATGATCATTTACAAATAGTGCATGACTCTTCTATGTTGCATGATTAATATCTGTAGTATGTTTTGTATCATTTGCTTGAATTGTATGAATGTGTCCAATGTAAAATTGCAATTAATAATAAAAATTATAAGGCTTAAACAAAACTTCACAGAAGAAAGAAGAACTTTAGAGAATTTGAGCAAGTGTTGGTGATAATTAAAGCTATATGAGGTTCCTTCAGGGAACTGCAATAAAATTAATTGATAGGCGAATGTTTCTCTATACAGTAATGCAGAAGATTGTGTCGAATGCTTACACATTAAATATTCCTAAGAGTATGAAAATTCACCATGTGTTCAACATTAAGGATTGGAATCCAGATTATGAACCTCACAACTACTTGAGTCCATTCCTTGATTCTGCCATTGAACCTTAGTTTGCCATCCAGCCACCTAACGGAAGCACTGTACGATACTCGGTCCGTTTTATCGAAGCCAGATTATTGATGATATGTAACTGTTATCAGAGGAGTTTGATTTGCTTGCCCTTGAATTTTGTCGTTAGTATGTTTATCTTTATTCGGCGGAGATGGATGATTTCAAGTCGGGGCGAATTGATGGGGATCCAAGTTCTTGGGTGGGCCAACCCGTATTGGTGCTCCTTTGGGTTTACATTCATAGAAGGAGTTAGGGTCATCTTAGGGACGATCTGAGTCCGTAGTCACGTTCGGAGCGGTGACGGGACATTCCCTATGTATTTTCATATTTTCCATACCTCATTTATGTACCTTTTATGTGTTTTCATGTCGAACAATCATAGCCGTCCGTTGTTTTCCTCGTGACCTATAAATATGAGATTTGAGGTTCATTTCAAGGCAATGTAGAATTTTGAAGAGATTTCCTATTTTTGTGATCCCTCAACGGCGTGATGTCGTGGAGCCTAGGTGCGAAGCCTAGCCCCGGCCCTTCCCTTGCAACCGCCGTCCATCTCCTTCCCTTACTCTTTCCAAACCGCCAGAATTCATTCCTTTAAAGGCTGGCCAGCCACCTCCACTCATCCCCCCCACTCCTACGACAATAACTACCTATAACCGCTAGTAACTACCTCGGAAAACCGCTAATAACCACCCATAATTACAACAATTTCTGATAATTTGCTCATTATCTATAGTAACTTCCTTCCTAAAAACAGTTAACCTTTTAGTTATTGTCCTCCTCCATCCCATATGTGAGTTCCAATTTTTTTCCTATCCGTAACGACACCTCATTCTCAATTTCTTCTTTCCACTAGCTTCATAACCCTTCCCCTCTTGTAAACCGGCATACAACCGCCCAATTCAGATTCCAACCCACTGTTTCTTACTTCCTGCATCATCCTATTAGTCTCCAGAACAAGTACAACCGCCAATTTTAACCATTCCAGCCCAGTAGAACCCCTCTTAGAATTCTCCACTCACGACAATAGTAGAATTCTATTGGGACTGAATTTTGTCCACAGCCTGCAGTACGGCAATTCCAGCCCCAATTTTACAGCAATTCAGTGTGAGGAAACAGTTATTTCAGTGAAAGAATTGCATCAACTTTGCTGTCCAAGCCTGGAAATTGCAGCAAACTCCCATCTTTTGGTCTTGAATGCTTGTGTAAGTTCTAATCGGAAAGTCTATTTTATTTTGTGTTGAACACTTGTTGAAAATCATATAATTTGGGATAATACTTTGTAATAGTTTACTCAATTTTTTCGCATCTCTTTGAAGAATTTATTTGCCACATTTAGTCCAAACAATCTTACTTTAATTGTTGCTAGAACCTGTTCATATCTTTAAAGCATAATCTCTATCGTCCATGTTGGCATTGCTAGATTATTTTCATAATTTTGTTGCAATTATTTGTCGGACATTCGCATGTCATTGCATTGTTAAATTGCCTACATAATATTCTAGCATTCATTCATTTGAGTTCCGTTAGGGCATATGCACATCCATTCACACCCATCCTGCGTCAGTTTTCTTTATTCACATCTTTATTTACAGGAACATTAGTTACTTTATTGTAATTGATATTCTTAATCTTGAAAATTGTGATACTCTATTTTTCATGTACCTAGTACTCTATGTAATGCATTTGAGCCATGATAATTCCCATTGTAGTCCTATGATGAGTTTATTACCCATATATATGCCTTTCTAAACGGTTCTTTTGGTTTTGGATTAGGGCATTTGGCTATTCTAGTGAAGATGTTCAGATGGTGATTGAGACAATGGCCACACAAGGCAAAGAACCGACATTTTGCATGGGTGATGACATTCCGTTAGCAGTATTATCTCAGAAATCACATATGATCTATGACTACTTCAAACAACGATTTGCGCAGGTTGTCTTTGCAGTTTTATGACATGTTTTTAAGTTAAAGTAAGCATTTCTATTGGAATACATGAGCATGGTGAATTTGTACTGCCATTTTGTTCTGTGGCACCTTATATTCACAGGACTATAGGAGACGGTGTCTTCATTTTTCCTTGCTTGCATTTGCTAATGATGAGAGTTTTAATATTATATCGTTATGCTTCCGCCTTCCTTTCATTTTCACAATTTGTGTGAATAGTCATTTGCACTCAATATTTGATGTGGAAAAATTATTTTATTTTTGAAGTGTAAAAACTACTAAAATTAAATGCAAAAATACTATCATTGTACATTTATAAGTTTTGATAAAAAGAATATGACTTTGTTTGAATTCAAAATTGACTAATAGACGCTGTAGGTGTTTTGTTAGCAAAAAGTGCTAACTTCTGCTTTTAGGGGGCTATTGTTGAATATGGATACTAAATTATTAGTGGCTGTTGAAAAAATGTTCATGGTTTATGTTAGAAAAACCCAATTAAGGCCCATGTTTTCTTCTTTCTCTCTCCTTGTATTAGTCCCACATCATGTATTAGGATTTCTCTCTTCTTCCTTTTTCCTATATAAGTGTATGTATACTTGTAACTATTCATTGAAGAAGGATATACAAGCTTTGAGGCTTTTCTTTACATGGTATCAGAGGGAAACGTATCCTCCAGCGGACTCCCCTCTTCTGTCCGCATCTCCTCCTGCGGCCTGGTCTCCTAACCGTCTCGCGGCCTCCGGTCTCCTCGCGGCCTGCTTCTATATCCGCTTCCTTGCCCAGCCCGTCTGGCTTCTGCGGCCTCTTCTCCCTACTCCGCTTCTTCTTCTCTCCGTGGATCCACCCTCCTCCTCAGGTTCTTTTATAGCCTCTTTTCTCAGTCCTAAAGGGGCTCACCTATCCCTGCTGCCTGCGGGCTGCCTTCCTTATCCGCTGCGGGCTCCCTCTGCTGCTTCAATCCGCTCACTCTTGCTTCAGTCCGCTGCGGCTTGCCGACTGCTTCAGTCCGCTGCGGCGAGCTCTTTACTCTCCTTCCGCTTGCACCTGCTCCAGTCCGCTGCGACCTGCCACCTGCTTCAGTCCGCCGCGAACTGCTCCTCGTGCCTTCTTATCCGCAGCGAGCTCCCTCTCGTCTGCTGCGGGTTCTGCCCTTGACGAGCTCTCTACTTCTCCTCACGCTCGCTCCTGCTTCAGACCGCTGCGGCCTGCCGACTGCTTCAGTCCGCTCGCTCTTGCTTTAGTCCGCTGCGGCCTGCCGACTGCTTCAGTCCGCTCCCTCTCTCTTCCCTTTTGCGAGCTCCTGCTCGCCGAACTGCTTGACCTTCTATCCGCCGCGACCTTCCTCTTAGTCGCCGCGGCCTGCTTTTTGCTTGCACTCCCAGTGGACTCCCTGGTCTCAGCCTCTTCTCGCGCGCGACTGCTGCGGCCTCTTCTTGCTGCTGTCCGCTCCCCTCTGCTCCTAGTCGCATTTTGGTCGCGACCTTATGGTCGCTGGTTTGCTAGCCGAGACCGTCCTACTACCTCTTCTATCCGCCCGACTTTCCTTCCCAGGCCGCCCATCTTCTTTCTTCTACTCGCCCGACCTCTTCTGCTGGTCGCATGGCTTCCGATACTTCTGCTACTACTTCTGCTCCACAGGCCCGTGCGGCTGCCATGTCTTCCGAACTCCGTGATGAGTTACGGTTTACTACTATCTCTCTAACTGAAAAACGGAATTTCGTTGAGTGGGTTCACTCCGTTTGCCGGGTTCTGCAGACGAAGGGTCTTCTTCACCACTTGACCCGCGCTACTCCCGCTGCTCCCTCCGATGACTGGCTTCGCGATGATGGACGGGTTCATTACTGGCTCCTAAACTCTATGGATCCCGAGCCCTACAGGATGACCATGTATCATGACACGGCTAAGTCCATGTGGGAGGAGCTTCACGCCTTTTACTCTGGCCATGACAGCCTATAACACCTATATGTAGTCATTTCCGATCTTCAGAATCTTACCCCGGGTGCTCCTGGTGATATGCTCTCCTTCGTGGCTAAAGCCAAGAGTTTGGCAGAGGCTTGGATTCAACATCGGCCTCCTACTACCGATCTCACCACTCAACGAACCCAGAAAGAAGCTGTCGCCATCACCATGATGATGTCCCAGGTTCCTCCCCACCTGCATAGTATTCGGGCACAGATTCTCTCCTCCGCCACAACTCCTTCACTGTCTGACGTCTGCTCCATGCTCCTCAAGGTCACGCCTCCTTCCGAGGCTCCTCCTGTTTTTCCTCCGGCTCTTCTTCAGCCGCCTCTCCTTTTGACCCCTCCTCCTCGTGGATCTTCCACTCGGGGGGGGGGGACCCCGTCTCGGGGACGAGGATGTGGTGGTCGCTCTTCTATGAAATGCACCTACTGTGGCCGGGATAATCATCTTGAAGCTACCTGCTACCGCAAGCATAGTTTACCTCCCCACCTTACTGCTACTATATCTGCTGCTCCGGCTCCTACTGGGTCTTCTGCCAATGATCCAGCTACCACTACCCGCCAAGACATTGATGAGCTCCGCACCCAACTTCAACAGCTTCAGGGTGCCCTCAGCCGCTCCGGCTCTGTTGCGTCCTTTTCTGCGGAAGGTATAACATGTTTCTCTCATAATCCTTGCTGGATCGTTGATTCCGGCGCTACTCACCATATAACCTCCCAGAAGCCCACAGAGTACCTATAGACGCCTCATCCTGCTCGCATCACCGTGGCCAACGGTGCCACCCTACCAGTCTCTAGCTCCGCTGCTCTTCAGCTTACGCCGAACCTTCTCTTTCCTCGGTTCTTCACGTTCCAGGGTCTCCCTTCAATTTATTATCTGTTAGTCGTCTCACACTCGACCTTGATTGTTGCATTTCCTTCTCACCTTCTTCTTTTCTTATGCAGGATCGCCGCACCCGGAGTACCATTGGTAAGGGGCAGCTGTTTTATGGGCTGTACATCTTGGATATCCCACCTACTCTTCTCTCTGCCGTCTCCACTATTGATTGACATCGCCGCCTTGGGCATGCTCCCCTTCCGATTCTCAAACGGGCTCTTCCTGATGTACCTCTCCGGGAGTTCTCTTGTGAATCTTGTATCTACGGTAAACAACATCGTTCTTCTTTCCCTCCTGCCTGTACCAGGAGTAGTACTCCCTTATCTTTAGTTCATTTTGATGTATGAGATCCCTATAGAGTTCCCAGTATTTTTGGCTTTCGCTATTTTGTCACGTTCATTGACGATTACTCGCGTACCACGTGGCTCTATTTACTGCATGATCGAACTGAACTTACCTCTGTGTTTCACGCTTTTTTACTTGAGATGCGTACGCAGATCGCCACCCCTCTCAAAGTCCTTCGCACTGACAATGCTTGCGAGTATACAAGTCGCACCTTCTCCACTCTCTGCACCGAATTTGGTGTCATCCATCAAACTTCCTTTGCGTGTACCCCTCAGCAAAACGGGGTGAGAGAACGCAAAAATCGTCATCTTCTCGATGCTGCGCGCTCACTTATGTTCCAAATGCACGTTCCAATTGAATATTGGAACTTTGCTGTATGCCTGTATCCACCGCCTGTCATCTCATCAACCGCCTTCCCTCGTCTGTGCTTAATTTTGCCTCACCCATCCAACTCCTCTATCCCTCCACTAACCTCACCTCTCTCACTCCGCGGATCTTCCGGTGTGTTTGCTATGTTCACCTTCTTGGCCCTGCTTCCGACAAAGTTGCTCCTCGGGCCAACAAATATATGTTTGTTGGCTACTCCCGCACTCAAAAGGGTTACGTCTGCTACTGTCCTTCTGACGACAAGCTGGTCGTTTCTGCCGGTGCCACCTTCTGCGAAGACCAGTCATTCCACTTCCCTAGCACCCCCTCTTCTTCTGCTCCCTCTATTCCCCGGCCTGCCGTACCGATCACGCCATCTTTGCCGTCCTCTTCCTCTTCTCCCCTGGTTTCTCCTCGGGTTCCTCCACCACTTTTCTGTGTCTACTCTCGTCGCCCATCCAAGGATGCTCCCGTGACCCAGCTCCCCGCTACTAGCGCTACCTCAGCTCCCGTGACCTAGCTCCCGTGACCCAGATCCCGCCTCCATCTCTACAGCTCATCCCTTGGCCAACTATGTCTCTCTTCACCGGCTGACGCCGCCTCTCTATGTGTTTGCCCCCTCTCTTTCCTCTATTTCTATCCCTAACACTGTGTAGGAGGCGCTACAACAGCCCGGGTGGCGGGCCGCTATGGACGATGAAATGCGGGCTCTCTGGGCTAACCAGACCTGTGATCTGGTTCCTCTTCCTGCCGGCCACACCTCTGTTAGCTGCAAATGGGTCTTTGTCATTAAACATGCGGCAGATGGACACTGTCGACCGTCTGAAGGCCCGCCTCGTGACACAGGGTTTTACTCAGCAACATGGTCTTGATTACGCGGCGACCTTCTCTCCCGTGGCGAAACTGAACACGGTCCGCGTTCATCTATCCTTGGTTGTTCATCGTTCCTGGCCACTTTATCAGCTGGATATTAAGAATGCCTTCCTCAACGGCGATCTACAGGAGACAGTTTTTATGCAGCAACCTCTTGGGTTTGAGACCACGGGGGAGTCTTTGGTATGTCACCTTCGGAAATCCATTTATGGTCTCAAACAGTCCCCGCGTGCGTGGTTTGACAAATTCAGTAAGGTGGTCTGTGCTAGTGGCTTCACTCGGAGCTCGGATGATTTTTCTCTCTTCACCCGCCACAGGTCAACCGGGACTGTGATTCTTCTGGTCTACGTTGACGATATCCTGATTACTGGCGATGACACGGCAGGAATACAACAGCTCAAGGAACAGTTAAATTCCGCCTTTCAGACCAAAGATCTGGGCAACCTTCGGTACTTTCTTGGGCTCGAGATCGCACAACGCTCTGATGGTCTTGTGTTATCTCAAAGGAAGTACTGCATAGACCTCCTTCATGATGCAGGTTATTCTGGGTGCAAACCTGTGGAGACTCCTATGGACGCCAATCACAAGCTCTCGGCACATAGCTCTGATTCTGACAAGCTGTTTACAAATCCAGAATATTATAGACGCTTGGTTGGGAAGCTGATCTACCTTACGGTGGCTCGACCGGACATCTCGTTTGCTGTGGGAGTTGTGAGCCGGTTCATGCACGCTCCTCGGACATCTCATCTTCAAGCTGTCGAGCGCATCCTTCGATATCTCAAGATCTCCCCCGGACAAGGACTTGTGTACAAGCCATCCACATCTCTATCTCTTGTCGCGTATTCTGACGCTGACTATGCAGTATCTATTGATGATAGGCGCTCCACAACTGGGTTCTGTACTTACTTTGGTGGACACCTCATAACTTGGCGTTGCAAGAAACAGACTGTGGTTGCGCGTTCTTCTGCTGAAGCCGAGTACCGGGCTATGGTTGCTGTTGTTTCTGATCTAACCTGGCTTGAAGGCCTTCTGGGAGACTTAGTCGTTCGCCTCTCATCTCCGGCAACCTTATTCTGTGACAGTCAGGCCGCAATTCATATTGCCAAGATTCCGGTTTTCCACGAACGCACAAAGCACATCGAAGTTGACTGTCACTTTATCCGGGAAAAAGTACATTCAAAGAAGATAAATTTGGAGCATGTTCCTGCTACCGACCAAGTTGCGGTTTTCTTGACGAAAGCTCTCTCTAGGCCGCTATACTATCAATTTTTATCCAAGCTTGGTGCATACGACTTGTACGCTCCAGCTTGCGGGGGAGTGTTAGAAAAGCCCAATTAGGGCCCATGTTTTCTTCTTTCTCTCTCCTTGTATTAGTCCCACATCATGTATTAGGATTTCTCTCTTCTTCTTTTTTCCTATATAAGTGTATGTATACTTGTAACTATTCATTGAAGAAGGATATACAAGCTTTGAGGCTTTTCTTTACAGTTTAGCTAGACTGGGTTTTATTAACTTTTTGGGTCAATTGTGATATCTTTGCTATAGGAAGGTAGATGATAGTTTTCTATATCATCGTAGGAAGGGCCAAAACTTTTGAGCTCATTTTTTATCTAACAAAATCAGCTGCTTCCTTCTGTAAGAACACTTGACTCAGTTAATGTGTATTTATTATCATGTTTTCTTTTTCTAATCTTGAATTGATTTGTCCTTCAACACTTATCCTGCAACATGTTTTTTGTTAGCCATTATTTTAGTAAAAGCAAATCAAAATTTTAACATGGTAGGTTCTGTAATTTTATTATGTTGGAGAATTGTTCATTTTATTTGTGGTAGATTTGCCTTATATCATGGTTTATTTACCTAGTTCTCTTACGGTTATTATTAGGTCACAAATCCTGCTATTGATCCCCTCAGGGAAGGTTTAGTCATGTCGCTTGAGGTGAATATTGGAAAACGTGGAAATATTTTGGATATCGGACCTCATAATGCTTCCCAGGTTTGTTAACCTTCATTTAGTTGAATTATTGTAGGACGTTTCTATAGAGCATACTCATTTTTGGTTCCATTAAATTATTTTTGAATTTTCCTTTAACTTTGAACAAAATTATCTTCTCATATTTTGATCGTATTACTGTTGTGCAGATCATATTGTCAAGTCCCGTGCTGAATGAAGGGGAGCTTGAGGCATTGATTAAGGATCCTTCTTTAAATTCTCAAATTTTGCAAACCTTTTTTGATATTCGGAAAGGATTAGAGGGTTCATTAGTAAAGACTCTGAAATCACTCTGTGAAGCAGCTGATGAAGCTGTTCGAGATGGTTCTCAATTACTTGTCCTCTCTGACCGTTCCGATGAGTTAGTAAGGACTTTTAACTTAACTGTGTGACCTTAATGATAAAAATTATTTACCCCATCTTATTCATTGCAGATCACTGTCCACACATTTTCCTTTATATTCCCTTTCTTTTCTGATATAAACATATGCATGCAATTAGCTTTTATCACATTATGGCCTGAGCTACCAAATCCCTCAACCTATAAATTGAGAAATCTTGGAGAGAGGTAGGCTTCAAAGATACCACACTTCGGAAGCATATTCATCTTATGTAAAATAGAATTACACCATTAAACAACACCTAACATCATCCAAAAATATCAAAAAAATCTAACTTCCCTTTACTATTCAGCATCATCCCAAAAGCACATCAATAGTCCATAAAATGTACTACAGTACTACAATATCTACATACAATTCTAAAATAAAAAAAATAATCTACAAATCAATAAAAGCGTGTTATCCACAAAAGCTCACGAGTACCTCATTCTCTTCTCATTTCATCCTCCTGTAAAACAAGCATCAACCGTTGAGTTATTGGATTAGATCTTTAGGTCATTTCGACATAGTTGTAACACCCATTCCCAGTTAACAACAAATCAGCCGTCCGATCGGGTCAGCGATATGAAGAAACCAAGAAACAGTATTAAAACTAGTACATAACAAACATGATTGAAAGAACTGAATTGAAAGCTTACCGCGGAAGTTGCATAAGAATCTAAGCTTAAAAGTGTACCTCATTGTGGTAATTTCACAGAGCCACTAAAAGAATGAATAAAAAACAAATAAATGCATAACTGAAATAGTACAGTAAGTCTGGTACAAAGAAATCTTAAACATTATATATTACATCAATTTCATGAATTAAATAACAAGGTACCAAAAGGAAATAACTGAAATGAAACCAAACTATAGGGTGGACTCCTCAAGAAAAACGCTCATCCTAAGCGCAACCTCCCATCTAGGTCCCCTGTAAAAACATGCCCAAAAATGAGTCAGCCCAACGGGATAGTAGAAAATCCATTCCTCCTAGTGACACTAAAATTATTTAAAAATGAATGCATGCTTTTAAAACCAGTTTTATACTACAAAAAAACTCGTGGTAGTATGTTATGCATGCTCTGTCAAATATTATTAGTAACATAAATGTTCTGTTCTATATTTACGTTCTCGTCTGTTTACTCAAATTCCGACGTTGGTTGTCTAAGTATTTTCTAACGTACGGTCTATTCTTGAGTTTTAAATGGGTCATGTTAGCACTTCTATTCCAAGCTCTAAGCAGAGTAGTACCTAACGCGCAACTGCAGGCTAACGATCCGAGTCTAACTAACGAACTCAGGTGTTCTAGTGTCACGCGGACACAAACTCAAATCTACTAATGGTCAAAAAGGGAAGACACTCTCCCAAAACTCTGAGGTCCATAAGGTACTGTACGCCTTATGTGAAAGATAGTGCGCCTCTATCAAGCACGAGAGGACTCATATGTGCTTACTAATCACCTTTAAACTAGTACTAATCTGGTGGGGACATATCTTTTCGGTGTACTAAAGGCCGTTCATCATATTGATATGGTTGGCTAAACGTTGTATTCATGCCTTCAGTATTACCTATTCGTATCTATGTGTAACTTCGTGTAAAAATTTCGTATCGGGCACTAACCCGTGACCTAACCATTCAGGGATTTGGAAAAGATTATTCTCATGCAACTAGTGACATTATGAATACTAATTTCCCATTTTCCAAGCTTTACTTGTTTATTAGTGCAGCTATCATATTTTGTACGGAAGTACATGAATATTCATAAGACAAACTACTTGATATGTCTAGCCAAAAAGAATTAGAGTTTCTTACGGTCGTACTTCGTCGCTCGTAAACACGACGCGGTGGCATAACCTCTTTTGAGGGAGGTCCAATCCCTCTTCGAAAAGTGGTGGAAACAGATCTTTGATGTAATATCCCAGATTTTGACATTGCATTTAAATTAATTTCAAGGCTTGATCACAAACAAAATTAATCATGCCGACGACCTATAAGGTAACAATCTATTATGTTTAATTAAATTATTATACAAGATAAGCAGATAATTAAGAGTCAGTATTCAATGACGAATAACCCGTAGCGGCCCGGTTCATAAGAGATGAAGGCTCCGTTTGGGGGACTTATTTTCACCGGTCAAGCAGTTGCGACCGCAATTAAGGCCCGGTTCATGCGGTCGTAACCGCTTGACCGGTGAAAATAAGTCCCCCCAAACGGAGCTGAAATTTGATTGGCGATATAGGCCCTAGTTTTGGTCATGGGTTAATATTATCCAGATCATATTTGCATTTCACTTGTATGGGATTTTCTTTTTCTGTGGCATCTATTAGGTTTTGTACGTATTGAATACACAAATTTTCATCTTACCAGAATTTAGGTTTTAATATTTAGCATGAATAATATTTCTATTAGTTGTACTTGCAAGGTTAATACAAACTTCTTTTGAAACTAATTTTACTTTTGATGAACTTGATACTGTCACTTTGTAGCCTCAGTGGCTACTAAATGCTTGCTGCATTCCCTTAAAATCTTGTCACTGTTCATCTCCTTGTGATATCTTTTTACCAACATGCAAGTGCATTTTCCTGAAGCATGTGATTTTCAGGAACCAACCTGTCCTGCCATCCCAATACTTTTGGCTGTTGGTTCTGTGCACCAGCATCTTATTCAGAATGGCTTGCGGATGTCAGCTTCGATTGTTGTTGAAACAGCTCAGTGTTTCAGCACCCACCAGTTTGCATGCCTTATTGGATATGGTGCAAGGTGGTTTTGTTTCCATCCTTATACTGTGACGTCCTCAGTTTTTTGTTCTTATAAAAAAAAAATCTTTCCTTGTTCCTTGTGAAATATAAGTTTAATTATCTACTTAAGTTTTATCATTTACTTCTCACTCTTATTTGAGATTGTTCATTAATGGTTTGCGTTCGTTCCTGTAGCGCTGTGTGCCCATATTTGGCTTTAGAAACATGCCGCCAATGGAGGTTGAGCACAAAAACTGTTAATATGATGAGGAATGGAAAGATGCCCACTGTGACTATTGAGCAGGCTCAACGGAACTTTTCCAAGGTTTGTACCTATTAGAAAAGCCCATGTAAAGGGGCCCAGATAAGCTCATGTTTTTGTTTATTCTTTCTCTTCTTTTTAGTCCCACATCATGTATAAGACTTTCTTCTCTCTTTTTCCCTCTTATAAATATGTATTCATACTTTGTATTTGAGTATAGAGAAAGTATTTACAAGTTTGAGTTTTTATCCACATGGTATCAGAGGGAGCGGTCTCCCTGTTCGGCTAAAGTTTTTTTGCTGCCTCTATCCGCGGTCTCTGCGGTCTTCTCGCGGTCTATCCACGGTCTTCTCGCGATCTATCCGCGGTCTTCTCGCGGTATCCGCGGCCTCCTTGCGGCCTGCCTTTCTCTCATCCCGCGACCTCCTCGCGGTCTATTTTTTTGTCTACCTGCTCTCCTCCCTGCGGTCTCGGTTCTTTCTATTCCATGGCTCCACCTTCTCTTCTCCTCCTCCCTCTTATAGACTTCTCCATTCTCTTACGTGGGCCCACTCCTTGCCGACCGCTTTCTCGTGGCCGACCTCTCTCCTTAGCCGTCCGGCTTCTTCTGTTCACTGCGGTGTGGGTGCGGTCTGCCCACTCTCGCGCGGCTTCCTCTACCCGCAACAACTTCTTTCTACCCGCGGCGACCACCTTCTCCTCACGTCTTTCTCTCCTCGCGGAGACCTCCTCTACTCACGGTTAGTCGCTGCGACTTCCTCTATTCGCGCTGCTTTCTCTCCACTCGCAACTTCGTCTACTCGCGCGGCTTCCTCTTCTACCCGCGTGGTTCGTTTGCTCGCGGCGACCTCTTCTCCTCCCACTTCCTTTCCCCACACGACGACTTCTTTCTAACCGCACAGATTCATTATTTCCTGCGGATTTCTCTATCCGCGCCGATTTCCGCACTAGGTCGTGGCATCTTCCCCTGCCGCTGGTGTACTCACTTTGACCGTGCGGACTTCGTGTGTCCGACTTCAAGTTGTGGTCAGCTATTCTCTGCGGTCTCCCTTCCCGCTCCGGGCTTAGCATCGTGGTCGCGACTTCTTGCCGCCGGTGGCTTATCACCCAGACCGTGCGGCTTGCCTTCTGTCTGGTTCTGGTCTTCCCGTGCGGTCTCCCTGCCTATCCGCTGCCTGCTTTCTCGGCGGCCTAGTTCTTTGCCCGACCGGTTGTGGGGTCCTCTATTAACTCTGCCGAACCGGCGGCTTCCTCTGCTGACCGCCAAGTTACTGCCCCCGAACTCCGTGATGAATTGCGGATTACGACTATCTCTTTGACCGGGAAGAACTTTACGGAGTGGGTGCACTCGGTTCGCCATTGCTTCAATCAAAAGGCTTTCTTCACCATCTGACCAAGGCCGCTCCCTTTCCTCCCACGGATGAGTGGCTACGCAAGGACGGTTGGGTCCAGACATGTCTCCTCAACTCTCTGGATAGTGAACCATACCGCATGACCATGTATCATGAAACCTCCAAGGCCATGTGGGATGAGCTCCAGGCCCTCTTTTCTGGCCAAGACAGTCTCCAACACCTCTATGACATCATCACTGATCTCCAAAATCTCGATGTTGGCGGGCCCTCCGACCTCACGTCCTTTGTTGCTCGCGCCAAGACTTTGGTCGAAGCATGGATTCAGCATCAACCGCTCACGTTGGATCTCGCTGCACAGCGTGCTCAAAAAGTGGCTATTGGTGTGGCCATGATGATGGTTCGTGTACCACATCATCTTCAGAGCGTTCAGACACAGATTCTCTCCTCTGCGGCTACACCATCACTATCTGATGTATGTGCCATGTTGCTCAAGGTTTCGCCTCCTCCTGATTGTTCTGCTCCCCCATCACTGGCTCTCCTACAACAACCTTTGGCGCCCTTACTACCTCTTCCCCCTCCTGCTCGTGGGGGACGTTCTGGCTCCCGGGGCCGCGGTCGGGGAGCTCGGCCTCGACCAAAGTGTTCCTTCTGCGGGAAGGACGGCCACCTTGAGGCTGTTTGCTTCCGGAAACATGGATTCCCCCCTCGACCACAGGCTACTGTTGCTGCCACAGACACCCCCGCTCATACTGACGTTGAAGAAGTCCGCCTTCAGCTGCAACAATTTCATGGTCTGCTCACTCCCCCTCCTGCCTCGATTGCTTCTGCTTCCTCCATCTCCCATGAAGGTATCTCTCATCTCTCCACTAGTCCGCATTGGATAGTGGATTCTGGTGCTACTCATCATATCACCTCTCTGCGGTCACAACAATACCTTACTTCTCATCCCAAGTGTATTACAGTCGCTAATGGGGCCACTGTTCCTGTCTCCGGCTCGACGAATATCCCTCTCACTTCCTCTATCTCTACGCTCGACTCTTCATGTTCCGGGCTCCCCATTTAATTTGTTTTCTGTTGGTTGCCTTACTGCTCATTTAAACTGCTCAATAACATTTACTTCATTTCTGATACAGGATCAACAGACACAGACTATCATTGGTAGAGGGCGGCTGCAGAACGGGCTCTACCTTCTTGATGACCCTCCAGCTATCATGTCTTCTTTCTCCTCCGTCGATTGGCATCGCCGTCTTGGGCATGACCCTTTGCCTGTCATTCAGAAGGCTCTTCCAGATGTATCTTTACCCTCTTTTCAGTGTGAAACATGTATTTACGGCAAGCGGCCGCGTTCATCTTTTCCATCTCATTGTACCAGGAGCGCTGCTCCTTTTATTTTAGTACACTCCGATGTTTGGGGCCCGTACAAATTTACTAGCATTTTTGGTTACAGTTATTTTCTAACCTTCATTGATGATTACTCCCGCATGACATGACTCTACTTACTTCATGATCGCTCCGAACTTCCTCGGGTCTTTCGGGCTTTTCTCCTCGAGACCCGCACACAATTCTCCACCACTATCAAAACTATTCGCACGGACAATCCCTGCGAATACACTGGTCACGAGTTTGCAAACCTCTGCTCTGAATTCAGAGTCATTCACCAAACCTCCTGTGCCTATACCCCGCAACAAAATGACACCGCTGAACGTAAGAATCGACATCTACTCAATATGACTCGCTCTATCATGCTTCAGATGCACGTTCCCCAACCTTATTGGAACTTCGCCCTCTCCACAGCTTGTTACCTCATCAATCGTCTTCCTTCTCCCGTCCTCTACAATGCCACTCAATTCACCCTCATTTTCCCTTCTACTCCACCATTCTCCCTCACCCCCCGCATCTTTGGATGCGTCTGCCATGTCCACACTCTTGGTCCATCCATGGACAAGTTGGACCCTCGGGCGGCCAAACATATCTTTGTTGGTTATTCTCGGACTCAGAAAGGATACGTCTGCTACTCTCCGGCTACCCGAAAAGTGACTGTATCTGCTGATGTGACTTTTCGGGAGGATTTCCCTTTCTTCTCTGCCTCAGATCCTCCACCTCTACCACCAACGGTGGTCCGGCCTGCCATTCCCGTTACCACTCCTTCACCTCCACATATTCCTGACAAGGCTCCACCAGTTTTCAAGCCACCTGTTATACGTGTTTACAATCGTCGCCACCCTGCCTCTGTTGCCCCACTGCAGTCGGCTTCGACCTCTGACGCTCTGCGTTCTGCTGATCCGGCACCGGCCTCTACCGCTCATCCCCTAGCGAACTATGTATCCTTACATCGCCTCTCTCCACCACTACACACTTTTGTCACTTCATTATCCTCTATTTCTGTCCCTAACACTGTGTAGGAGGCTCTTCAACACCCGGGCTGGCGAACGGCCATGGAAGAAGAAATGACGGCCCTCTAGACGAACCAGACCTGGCACCTGGTACCTCTTCCCCCCGGTCTGCGACCCGTTTGGTGTAAGTGGGTCTTTGTAATCAAACATGCTCAGGATGGAACAATTGACTGTCTAAAAACCCGCCTGGTGGCTCGTGGCTTCACCCAACAACACGGTCTGAATTATAAGGAAACCTTCTCTCCAGTGGCAAAGCTTAACACCGTCTGTGTCCTCTCCGTGGCGGTTCATCGCCAATGGCCGTTACACCAACTGGACATCAAGAATGCTTTTCTAAATGACGACCTCCAAGAGCCAATATACATGCAACAACCTCCCAGATTTGAGACCACGGGAGAGTCCTGAGTTTGTCATCTGAAGAAGTGCATCTATGGTCTCAAACAATCTCCTCGGGCATGGTTTGATAAGTTCTGTAAGGCTATTCAGGAAGTCGGTTTTACTCGCAGTTCAGCAGATTTCTCCCTGCTTACACGACACCGAGCAACGAGAACGGTTCTTCTGTTGGTATATGTTGATGACATCCTGATCACTGGAGACGATTCAAAGGGCATCCATGCGGTTAAACAACACCTTAACTCGGTCTTCCAAACGAAAGATCTGGGTCACCTTCGGTACTTCCTTGGCCTTGAGATCGCAATGCGACCAGATGGTCTTGTCCTGTCCCAGAGAAAGTACTGTCTGGATCTCCTTAAAGATGATGGTTACTCTGGATGCAAGCTTACTACTACTCCAATGGATGCAAATCATAAACTGTGTGCCCACACTTCCGACACAGATCTTCCTCTTCAAAATCCGGAATGTTATCAACGACTTGTTGGGAAATTGATCTACCTAACAGTTACAAGACCGGATATATCCTTCGCTGTTGGAGTGGTCAGCAGGTTTATGCATGCCCCACGAACTTCTCACCTCCAGGCCGTGGAACGCATCCTCATATATCTTAAAGCAGCTCCGGGTCAAGGATTGGTCTACAAGACCTCATCTTTTACTCCAAGATTAGTTGCATACTCTGATGCTGATTATGCTGGTTCCTTGTATGATCGTCGATCAACCAGTGGTTTTTGTACCTACTTTGGTGGTCATCTCATTACCTGGCGAAGTAATAAGCAAGCAGTTGTGGCTCGATCCTCAGCAAAAGCAGAATACCGATCAATGACGTCGGTTGTCTCTGAGCTAACGTGGCTTGAAAATCTTCTTGTCGACCTCGGGGTAAAACTTCCCTCACCGGCCCTCTTGCTATGTGACAGCCAAGCAGCTGTACACATCACAAAGAATCCAGTCTTCCATGAGAGAACGAAGCATATTGAAGTAGACTGTCGTTTCATCCGGGAAAAGGTTCAGACGAAGAAGATATAATTAAAGCATGTTGCGGGCACTGAACAAGTTGCTGATATCCTCACAAAGGCCCTACCAAATACCCTATTCTATCAGTTTTTGTCCAAGCTTGGTGCATACGACTTGTACGCTCCAGCTTGCGGGGGAGTGTTAGAAAAGCCCATGTAAAGGGGCCCATATAAGCCCGTGTTTTTGTTTATTCTTTCTCTTCTTTTTAGTCCCACATAATGTATAGGACTTTCTTCTCTCTTTTTCCCTCCTATAAATATGTATTCATACTTTGTATTTGAGTATAGAGAAAGTATTTATAAGTTTGAGTTTTTATCCACAGTACCTATATGTTTTTGAGAATTACATGGTGCTCATGTTTATCAGCATATGATGTTTCATGTATGTTTTTGACAATGCATGGTGGGCATGTTTGGCAGCTTATTAAGTTTTCTGCGTTTTGACTTATTTATCCCTGGAAGTTCTGTCATTTCATAGCACATCAACTGGAAAGTAAAGTATACATTGTTTTTCAATTCTTATTGGTTCTTTCATTTGGAAAACCATTGGCATTAATTAGTGTGTCTACCCTGTATAGCTGTTCATTAGATGTAATAATAAGGTTTTTGTGGCTCATGGCAATATAGTTTTTAATTTTAATTTAGTGCTTGGCACTGTGATTCTTATGATGCTTTGGAGCAGTTTTTTCATCTTTATTTGTATGTAGTTAGGAAATACAAATAGTTAGTTTCAACATATATTTATAGTCTCCTTGAAAATTGTATATATGAAGTTAAACTGGAATATTTTTTCAATGAAATCAAGTTATTAGCATCTGCTCATTTTGTCTATTAACTCAGTCCAAAAATTAATTGAATCCTTTTGTTTTGGTAGCATATTTTTTGTAAAACTCCGACCGATCTGATTGAAGTTCAAATAAATTGTGGTTAAAATTATATTTTCTAGTATTATAATTAGAAGGGAAAAATGTCCGGGCAATTATGTGCTTTGAAATATTAGTAATAGATTGCTGTTTATTCCTTTGATCTGTCTAAATTATAGTCTATAGTGCCACAGTGATATTTTTTCCCTTGTCCAAGTCAACAATCACACTCCAAGGATGTCTTGTTTAAAGCTGCAAAAAAGTAACACTTTATTAACTTGCTGGTGCTTGTATTGCTGGAGCGTATAAGTTGTAGGCACCAAGCTTGGTAAGGAATTAACTATATAGTCGACGATGTAAGGCCTTTGTCATGATGTCAGACACTTGTTCTACAACAGACACATGTCGTAAAATCAACTTCTGAGTTTGAATCTTTTCTCAGACAAAATGACAATCGACTTTGATGTGTTTTGTAAGCATATGAAACACAAGATTCTCGGCGATGTGGATAGCTATTTAATTATCGCAGAAAAGGGCTGCCGGAGAAGGAAGTTTGACGTCCAAATTAGAAAGAAGATTCTCTAGCCATGTATGTTCAGAAAAAGCAAAACCCATTAAGCGATACTCAACCTCGACAGAGGAGCGTGCAGTGACAATTTACATGTTTATTCGCCAGGTGACCAGATGCCCACCAAAATATGTGCAGAATCCACTCGTAGAGCGACGATCATCGAAAGAGTCGACATAATCAACATCAGAGTAGACAATAAGAGAGAGAGATTCCGACAACAAATGATATACTTGGTTTTGTGACAGTGAGATAAATAAGTTTGTCAACCAAACGAAGGTAGTACTCCAGATTATGGAGAAACAAATCATTATTAGAGGCATGAGTGCAAAAGTTTTGATTGACATCCATAGGTGTGTCATCGGGCTTACATACCGAATAACCTGCATCACGAAGAAGGTCGAGACAATATTTTCGTTGAGCCAAGACAAAACCATTGAGACGATGGGCAACCTTGATACCTTAGTTATTAAAGACGCAAGGCGCAAAAGGGTCTTGGAGCATAGGCGCAAGGCTCAAGGCGCATGCGCGCGCCTAACGAAGGCAAAGCGCAACCACATACATTTTAAATAATTATCATCAAACATCATTTCAGCTTCTCGATCAAATTCTTCATCTACTATACTAATTAATCATTCATTACTATCATTTGTATCTCTTAGAAAATAGAATCAATGTATTCATTTGCATCATATCTAAGTCCCAACGCACAATTATCTTTCACAAACACTAAATCGATAAAAAATTATTGAGTTCTTGCATTATTTTTTTTTCATAATTTTCGAAGAAAAAAATTTACAACAAAAATCTCACTCAGGCACGCCTTTTATATTCTAAAAACGCAAATAAGGCGCACAGAGACGCAAACCTCTGAGCCTGATGAGCCTGAAGCCTGAGGTGCGCCTTTAATAACATTGCTTGATACCCAAGAAGTATCAGAGAGGACCCATATCTTTTGTCTGAAATTGTGAGGCCAAATACTTCTTCACCAAAGTGATGTTGGGGATATCATCCCCTGTTAGAAGAATATCATCAACATAGATAAGAAGTACCACATTACCCGTTGGATGATGACAAGTTAATAAGGAGAAGTCGACAAAGCTCATAGTAAAGATAATATCACGAACAACTCAGTTGAATTTGTCAAATCATGCTTGTAGGGACTCCTTGAGGTCATAAAGAGATTTCTTTAGGTGACAAATCAGAGACTCCTCTGTGGTTTCATAACCAGGAGGTTATTGCATGTACATAGTTTCCATAAGATCGTCATTGTGAAAGACATTCTTAATGTCGAGTTGGTGCAACGGTCAATGTCGTTGGACTGCTAGAGAGATTACTACTTGGACGATATTGAGCTTGAAAACGGGAAAGAACGTCTCCTCATAATCAAGGTTGTGCTGTTGAGTGAATCCACGAGCAACAAGGTGAGCTTTCAATTGTCCCATCAGAGTGATGCTTGATGTAAAACCCATTTACGACCAACTGGAGAATGACCAAGAGGAAGGGGAACAAGGCCCCATGTGTGATTGGTCCATAGAGTAGCCATCTCCTCATCCATTACCGCCTGCCACCCGGATGCTGAAGAGCCTTCGACACAAAAGACAGAGTGGAAATAGAAGACAAAGATGCAAACCTGCGAAGGAGAGAAGAGAGGCTGCGCAAGGATACATAATTAGAGAGTTGGTGAGCGGCCGAAGAAACCGCCTCTTGGGAGGGAGCTATATGCGGATCAACGGTTCGGGGAGCAACATCAGTAGTTGCCAATGCCCGCAAGGCATCAGATAGAGGACGACGACGAGTATACATTTGTAGAGGAGAGGGGAGCACAAGAGGAGATTTATAGAGTAAGGGAGGAGAGGGGAGAACGAGAGGAGGGGTATGAAGAAAGGGAGGAGAAGTGTGAGTGAGAACATTCGGATGTTGGAGAGCATTATGAGATATAACAAGAGGAGGTGCTGAGTAGAACAGTTGATCCTCAAAGAAGGTAACATTCACATAGGTGATCGTATTCCCAGTAGTGGAGAGCGACACATGTAACGGCCCCTCCCCTTTCCTTAGGCTATCACTACAATTGAACATCTCAATTTACTTTTATTAATGAATCATCAGAGGTGTCAGGTATAAACATTCAACGATTATATTTGCATGACAAAGTACAAAAGAAAAGTGCAGGAAAGAAACATTTTATTTACTCACATGTTTGATACAGTACAACAAAGTGTCCACTAGATAACCCATCATATGTATCCAAAAGAAGGGTTTATCTCAAATCCGCGCTTCATGTAAGAGCGAATTACATGACTACAACAAAACATGTACATGAGCATCATATCAAAAACTATACTACATGACACTACTAGAAGCAGAACTGTAACTTTTCGTGCGAGCAGTCAGGATCACGACACCCAGCTTTGTGCGCATCCAGAACACCAAAAACGGCGGTGACGATGTCGATCCATAGTTTATACTTTTTTCTCCTGGCGTGAAAGGGGCTAGTACTGGTGGGAGTGACCTCCTTCTTACCCTGTTTTAATTACATTTTATTTTAGTCAAAAGACTAAATGAATTCTTATTGTTCCCTTGGTTACTTATGATGCCTTATTTATGTGTTCGATAATCGTATTGCCTTGTTATTTCGTCGTCTCTTGTTCGCTTTCTTTTTCCTATTTCTTTTGTTTATTATCTTGTCATCTCTTGTTTATTTTCTTTTTCATATTTCTTTTATTTATATACATACGTTTGTATTCATTTGGTACTTATTTTTTCCAATCTTTTCTCTTCATTTATTTTTTCGTTATCGGACAATGTTAAAGATACATTAATATTTTTTGCATTTATATAACGCGCTTTTATATTTATCTGTGTGCCTTTTCATATTCGCACACATATAAGTCCTTTACGTGTCTTTTCTTATTTGCACGTTTGTTTTCATTTCATTTTACGTGGGTGGACATTCACCCCACCTCCACTAGTTGGGTACACCCTTAACATAACCCATTTCATAACTTTATTAACTTTGCTTTTCACTTTTATTTTTCTTAACTTATTTACATGATCATTTGGACTTATTTTCTTAAAAACATAGGCAATACTAGTAACAATAATTATACAACATTAATTTATAGCAAACGCGAAACTGTAAGTACGGGATAAGGACTCACCGCGGCCTTTGCCTTTCCTTTATCCCTCCTACTATCCTCATTGCGTCTCCCTCCTCCTTAGGATGCCATTACCTAATACCATCCTTAATTATTTTAAGAACATCAAATTGATGTCTTTAATTATTATCTCTCACCTCAAACTCATCTAGCAAGGTTCCACTTGACGTAATTAGGCTAAATGCGTCTTAAACGGATTAGGGTTTGACTTCCCTCATTTAACACAAGGGATTTCTCACTAATTAAGTGAGAGAATAGAAATCTCTAGCCTCATATTTCTGATTGAGAGCAAAAATGGTCAAATATCAATTAAGTCTTTGAATGCGCCTAATCCATTTTCTTCAACAATCCCAATATCAATTCTCATCATGGCTAGATCCATAAATCAAAAGGTGCATAAAATCCAAGTAAGCCCATGGGACCAAATGCGATTAAGCAATTAAATCACATTGCATCTTAATGAATAATATAAATCCTAATAACACTTTTCATGAATAAATTGATGTGAAACACGTCCCTTCTCATTGTAGAACCCTTTGCCATGTACTGACTCCCACATCTAAGCACAGTTGTTAGTTGTAAAAGTGATGCAGAACCCGACGTCTCACCAGGCCTGCCACCCGGCCCTGCGTCACACAGTCTGGGGGCCCAACCAGACGCGACCTTGTGGGCTTTATCAGGGCCGCGGCCCATGCACCCCAACCCTTCTCACGAGCCCAACCACAGGCGTCGGCAGGTTGTTGAAGCCGGGATTCGATCAAGGGGGTGCAGGGATCGAATACTGGCTTCAACAACCTGCCGACGCCTGTGGTTGGGCTCGTGAGAAGGGTTGGGGTGCATGGGCTGCGGCCCTGATAAAGCCCACAAGGTCGCGCCTTGTTGGGCCCCCGGACTGTGTGATGCAGGGTCGGGTGGCAGGCCTGGTGAGACGCCGGGTTCTGCATCAAAAAGGTTTTGGGCTCAAGATGGAATAACGAATGTAAGGTCAAAAGAGGATTGATTATAGAACATTAACTCTGATACCAATCGTAATTTTGATTTATTCTCAATCATTAATTTCAGATCAATTCCTCTTTTCGAAAGGCATGTAATAATAGTAAAAAGCCAAGTTTTTATATTATTAAATCATCCAATGAATTTCCTCTTAAGTGAGATACATATTCTTAGGTTTGGTTCCTAAAAATCCAGTGGATAACTCAGTAATCATTACACTTATTAATAGTAATCTGATCACACTAAGCACATCTACATACAGAATGTTTTATATCATTCAATATGCACACTTCTTTTGTTCTTTTAGGATTGTAAGCCTCTTGCTTATATATCTTGGTTGTTTTGCATCTCTTTAAAAATTGGATGAACTAACGTTTCACTCTCTTCAGGCTGTGAAATCAGGTCTTCTCAAGATTCTTTCAAAGATGGGGATTTCTTTGCTTTCTAGGTTTGTAAATAAATATACAGATTGCTTCCCTGTTTGCTTGCAACACCTGAGCATCATTAAAAATTTGCTGTGTTATTAGAGTTCTTTTTCTTTCTTTAATTTTGTTTTTCTTTGTTTTCTTTCTTTGATTTATCAGCTATTGTGGGGCTCAAATATTTGAGATATATGGTTTGGGTCAAGAAGTTGTTGATATTGCATTCTGCGGTAGTGTTTCAAAGATAGGTGGGCTAACCCTTGATGAGGTAACTGAAGCCATTTGGAATTAATTGATCTTTTGAATATATTGACATTTTGTTTCTAAAACCCCCGTACTTTATTTCTCATGATGTGTCAGTTTATTCCAAAAACTTGTTAGGGAATTTAATGAACTTGTCTAGGGAAAAATGAACAAGGTGTACATGCAATTGTATATATTTTACTTGGTAATTCATTTTTTAAATTGGACAGTTTTTTTTCTGTCCAAAAACTTGTTTAGGAATTTAATGGTTTGCTAACTTGTCTAGAAGAACAAATCACCACCAAGATGTCCCCTCGCATTACAAATTCCTTATGGTAAAGAGTCGGCACAGTCAACTGAATCCATCATCTCAGCATCAACCAACTCAAAATCCTCTACATCATAGAACACGAGGTCCTGTACTGAAGAAACTACAACGCAGCTCATCTCCTTGGTGCAAATAATACCCTAATTACTCGAAATCGTCTTGATAACAATGTTATCAAAACTATCAAAAAGGGATCTCTGCAAAATTCCTGACATGAAATGGAAATACAGGAGTGCCTCCAGCTAATAGACTCTGAATCCTATGTAGTTGAGTCTTCAGTAATAAGACTCTCCTCTTCTGAATCTTCACACAGTTCCCTATCGCATAATCCCGTACTAGGAAAATCTCTTCTAGCTTCAAATGCGAGTCAACTGTCAAAGGGAGAAGTATCAACACTGCAGGAATTGGGGCCTCATCAACAACTGAACATGCACTGCCCATTGGAGTTCCTACACATGAGCTTAGTGCGACAACATAAATTCTTTATGGCGTCTCTGTTACAAACCCATGTTGAAGGATAATTTACAAGCGCCGCACGACAACGCACAAGGAGTCCAATGCTTAGTTATGCTATGTTCTATTTTATGTTTCCGCTACTTTTAGTTATTTGACGTTGTATATGAACTTTGTTTTGGTTGGACCCAACCGAGGACCCAACCGATTACTAGAAATCGTCTTGATAACAATCTTATCATCAACTATCAAAAAGGGATCTCTGCAAAATTCCTAACATGAAATGGAGATACAGGAGTGCCTCCAGCTAATAGACTCGGAATCCTATGTAGTCGAGTCTTCAGTAATAAGACTGTCCTATTTTGAATCTTCACACAATCTCTTATCGTGTAATCCCGTACTAGGAAAATCCCTTCTAGCTTCCAATGCGAGTCAACTATTAATGGGAGAAGTGTCAACGTTGCAGGAATTGGAGTCTCATCAACAACTGAACATGCACTGCCCATTGGAGTTCCTGCACATGAACTTACTGCGACCACATAAACTCTTTATGGCGTCTCTGTTACAAACCCACGTTGAAGGATAACTTACAAGCGCCGCACGACAACGCACAAGGAGTCCAATGCTTAGTTATGCTATGTTCTATTCTATGTTCCCGCTACTTTTAGTTATTTGACGTTGTATGTGAACTTTGTTTTGGTTGGACCCAACCGGTTATAGGGTTGGGGTGGGTTTTTGTGAAAGGCATGAAAAGTATTAGCTCAATATCTTTCTCCAATTCTCTCTAATCCTCTCTCTCCTTCTCTCGTGAAAATCCCGCCTGTCAACCTTGCCGATGACACCCTGCCTCCATCGCTTGTCATCATCGATAAATCTTCCTGACGCATCTTCTCACCGGTGAGATAGGGTCGAGAGGCTTCAAGAAGGGCCATTCTGATTTCCTATGGGACTTCCTCGTCGATCGTCCTCACACGCGCTCGCAAACGATAATCTATACCAACTTGGTATCAGAGACCTCCTCCGCCGCTCACCCGCAGCACCCGTGTCTTGTTGGCGACATACTACCTTGTACCCCTTTCCCTCCAGCTTCCAACAACGATCCACACGGCGCCCACACCGCCCCCGTGATGGGTTTTCTGCATGCCTCCACGCTGTGCACTCATCGCGTAACCCAACTGGTCCTTTTGGGCGTTCTTCGGCCGGTCTTCCCCTCATCGCGGATAGCACGAGCCTCTTGCCCACACCCCTTATCGTCCCCCTCCTCTTGAGTGATAACGATGGACGACGACAACCTCGGCGACCTGATACGAACTGGGCGGATCCGGTCGAAGGAAGGCGCTTCACGCGCGTTTATACTAGGCGCGCCTAGGGAACATAGTCGACATGAACATGTATCTGATTATCTTTCGCGCTTTACTTACTAGCATTTTATTTATGTTTTGTACGACCGAACGGCCTATTTGGTCTCCTCCTATATAAGGGGATGTGCGGACTTGATTAGTGTACTTGGAATGATTGAGATTAGAAATTGAAGAGGGGAGGAAACTAGCAAACCGACCTAACGGTTTCCCTGTTTTCCCTAGCTGCGTATCCTTTTCCCTGTCCCTCTCGCTCTTTCTCTCGCATAATGCCGCTGCCCCTTCCCCCTCGCCCACCGCAACTCCTCCCTACCAACTGGTCCGACCACCCTTCGCGCGCTGCAGTCCTCCCGTGTCACGCCTACAGTCCTCCCGTGTCACGCCTACAGTCCTCCCGTCTCCTCCGCCTCCACCTATTTTTCCGTGTCGCCTGTCGGCGTTTCCTCAGCTCCTCTCAGCATTCCCCAGCGTATGTGTATCACCCACAACATGGCGCGTGACTCCGATCCAGCTGCCACCGCGATGCTCTCTGATCGCCTCGACTGGGTCGATACGATCCCATCGGACCTCCAGGTTGCAGTCCGCGACATCCATGCCCTCCTCGCCTCTCGTACACCATCTCCTGCTGCTCCATCGACCCCACCGCTCGCCACCACAACTTCAACCAGCAACCCCGGTGATCCTCCAGCGGGCGTTCATCCTCGGAACAAGCTTGCAGCCGACGCTCTCCGCCGCATTGAACTGTCGGACTTCGACGGGACCGTTCGTCTGGGTTGGCTCTCATGGGCCAATCACTACTTAGAAAACCAGGGAACGCTCGCGACTCAAATGGTTCACTCATTACGATCTACATGGAGGGCTAGACCCTTCGTTGGGTCCGTTGGCTTTGCTAGTCGTCACCGGCCTTGTCCTTGCCACTCCTCAAAGACGAGCTTATCCGCCGTTATGACAACTGCCACGCCCGCAACCCCTATGGACTTCTGGGCAATGTCCGCCACGCAGACTTTATCGACACGTACATCGACGACTTCATCGAGATGGCCACACACGTGTCCGGCTTATCGCCCGACCACTACTTGGGCACGTTTCTCGCTGGGTTGCGCCCGCACATCTGTAACCGCCTTCAGGTCCACGATCCCACTACCTTGTACAACACAATGGAGTAAGCGTGCTTCGTGGAGGCCGACTTTGCCACCGTCGCC
Organism: Platanthera guangdongensis; assembly: GCA_039583875.1. Classification (NCBI taxonomy): domain Eukaryota; kingdom Viridiplantae; phylum Streptophyta; class Magnoliopsida; order Asparagales; family Orchidaceae; genus Platanthera; species Platanthera guangdongensis. The sequence goes on from CM077155.1 coordinate 173,331,019, forward strand.
TCCGCCCCGTCCGTTCACACCCCCCAACCCCCTTCCGACTGGCCGCCCCTCGACCGCCGCCTCCAATGGGCTAGGCAACCCCAGACGTTTTGCCCGCATCCGACCACCCTCCGCTGCAGCCGCAGCCGCAGCCGCCACCCCCACGTGCTCGACCCCCCATGTATCTCTCATCAGGTGTACCTTGACCTTCGGGGTAAGGGCCTTTGTTTCTGCTGCAAGGTCCCGTACTCACTGACCCATGAATGTCCCAACAGTGACTTCCGGATGCTCTTAGGGGTCGAAGAAGAGGAGATTGCGATGCCCGACTTTGAGGCCCTCGAGCTCAACGAGGAGGGGCCCACTTCGGCCGAGTCGGTCGCCACCTTCCATCGGTTGGAGGTCTTTTGCTACTTGGTGCACGACATCATCGACCCGTGCACCATGAAGCTCACGACCACCCTGCAACAGTCGACAATGGTCCTTATGATTGATAGTGGCGCCAGTCACAATTTCATCTTCCAGAACCTCGTAGTGGCGCTACACCTTCCGGTGACTCCAGCCTCAGGCTTTCATGTTTCCCTCAGAAATGACCGTCGTGCCCGCACTGCGGGACGATGCGTCGGCTTGCAGTTTTCCATCGACACGTACTCGAGCTGTGCAGATTTCTCTGTCTTTGGCCTTAGCGGGTTGGATGTGATATTGGGTGTGTCCTGGTTTAGCGCGCTTGGGGACTGCAAGAGTCTTCTGATGGATTTTGAGGCGTCGGGCACGACTCATCACCTTCAGGGAGACTCCTCTCTGGCTCGTTCATCGGCAGGCCTCCGCTCCATTCTCTGCACGACCGAACCAGATTTCCACGTTCTTTTGTGGCACATGGATCAGGGATCTAAACCGGTACCACCACCTTTACATCCAGACGTCCAACGGCTACTCGACGATCGTCCAATGGTTTTCACCATACCACACGAGCTACCTCCTCCACGCGCTTCCGACCACAACATCTTCCTGTAGGCCGACGTGGCTGCAGTCTCTGTTCGCCCTTACCGATACGTACATGACCAGAAGAAGGCTATTGACGCAATGGTGCCCAAGATGCTCAAGGCAGGCATCATCCAGCCTTGTGTCAGCCCCTTCTCCAGCCCGATGCTGCTGGTGTGGAAGGATGGCAGTTAGCGGTTTTGCGTTGACTATAGAGAGCCGAGGAAGCTCACCGTGCTTGATAAGTACCCCATTCTCATCATCCAGGAGTTATTGGATGAACTGCGAGGTGCTACGCATTTCTCCAAGATGGACTTGCGCTCAGGTTACCACCAGATCCGCGTGCAGGAAAATGACGTGCCAAAGATGGCCTTCCGAACACATGATGTCCACTACGAGTTTCTCGTCATGCCTTTCGGCCGGACGAACTCTCCGACCACCTTCTTGTCCACCATGAATGATGTGTTCTGCCCACATTTGCGTGCGTAAGTTTGTCCTGGTTTTCTTTGACGACATTTTAATTTATAGTTCATCTTGGTAGCTCCACTTGACACATCTTGCCACGTCCTCCGCCTCCTTGCTGCCCACCAGTTCGTGGCCCACCAGAAGAAGTGTACCTTCAGCCATTCTCAGGTCGAGTACCTAGGTCATATCATCTCTACCGAGTAGTTCATCATGGACTCGCGAAAGATCGATGTTGTCCTGCACTGGCTCATACCGGCGATCCGCGGGGCCGTGTGCGGATTCTTGGGACTCACTCGCTATTACCGTTGCTTCATCCGCGACTACGGGGCTTTGGCGCGGCCAGTGACGTACCTCTTGAAGAAGGAGGTGCCTTTCTTGTGGGATGCGACCTCCCAAGAGGCCTTCTATAGCTTGCAGCGTGCTCTCGTGGCGGCATCAGTTCTGAGCCTGCCTGATTTTTCCCAGCTGTTTGTCGTGGAGTGTGACGCCCTGAGGAAGGGAGGATGTAGGAGGGTCACCCCATCACTTACTACAACAAGGCCTTTACCCACTGACGAAAGGTGGCTTCCTCCTTTGACAACGAGCTATGAGCATTGGTGTTAGCAGTTCAGCATTGGCGCCCATATCTTCTCAGCCGTCCCTTCATCGTCAGAATCCACCACCTCAGCTTGAAGCACCTATGGAGCCAAAAGGTCTCCACCCAACCCAACAGTTCTGGATAGCCAAACTCTTAGGCTATCAATTCTCTATCAAGTACAAGACCGGGCGGACAAACATGGCCACAGACGCATTGTGTCGCCGCAAGCATGTCGTCACCTTGGTGGCGATCTACCTTTGCCAGTGGTAGGATGCGACGATCCTCCAAGAGGTGGTGCGGGCGGACCCCCACTATGGCCGCATGATCGAAGAGCTATGGGGCGTGCCAGATGCGCGCCCTCCTTTCCGGCTAGCGGGCAACAAACTCTACTTCCGCGACCGCCCGGTCCTCGCAGCGTCATCATCATGGATACCACGCATACTGGAGGAGTTTCATTCCACACTGACAGCAGGGCATTCGGGAGCCTACCCGACCTACCGCCGGTTGGCGGCCACCCTATACTGGTGTGACATGATAAGGACAATGCAACAGTTAGTGGCCGACTGCCTGGTCTGTCAAAAGGCCAAATACCAGATCCTCGCCCCTGCCGGCCTGCTCAAACTCTTCCGATACCTGATCAGGTTTGGGAGGACATCGACATGGATTTCATTACCCGTCTTCCACGCTCTCAGGGGCACGACTGTCTATTGTTGATGGTCGACTGTCTCTCCAAGTGCGGACACTTCATACCCGTCAAACACCCCTACACGGTGAGCTCGGTGGCCCGAGTCTTTGTTGGTGAGATCGTCCGTTTACACGGTTTCCCTCGCTCCATTGTCATTGACCACGACCTGGTCTTCATGAGCATCTTCTGGCAGGAACTGTTCCGTTTACAGGAATACAGGGGACCAAGATATGGTTCAACATGGCATCTCCACTGTCCGATAGACAGACGGAGGTCCTCAACCGCTGCGTAGGGACTTACCTTCGCTGCTTTGCTACTAAGCAACCCCTCCAGTGGATCCAGTGAGTGGCATGAGCAGAATTATGGTACAACACCACCTATCAGTCGACGGCAAACATCATCCCTTCCAAGTAGTTTATGGACGTCCCGTCCCCCCCCCCCCCACCCCCCCCCCCCCCCCCCCCCCCCCCCCCCCCCCCCCGCGGTCGGGCTTGCCGGGGAATGCCAGGTCCAAGAATTGGCAGAGGAACTACATGATCAGAATGAGGCTCTGCGGCAGTTGATGCATCACCTACGTCGCGCTCAGGAGGGAATGGCCCAGCAGGCCAACCGACGCCATCGAGAGGTTCCCCTCTCACCGGGCGAACACGTGTTCTTCAAACTGCGACCGCACCGCCACAGTTCCTTGACCAGTCGCCTCCATCCCAAGCTCTTCGTGCGGCATTTTGGCCCCTTCTTGGCCGTGGAAAAGATTGGCGAGCTATTATATTGCTTGCAGCTTCCACCCGACAGTCAAATCCACCCGGTATTTCATTTGTCACAGTTGAAGCGGGCGTTGAGAAACACCCCCTCCAAGCCACCATGTCCAAGGTTTTAGTAGTGAAGCCGCCCCACGTTACAAGCCCGAGGCGGTGTTGGGCACCTGCACTGAGCACGCCCAAGGCCAACCCGCAAGGCAGGTTCTTATTCAGTGGAAGGGACATGCGAAGGATGAGGCAACATGGATCTTGGTAGAGGAATTGAAGGCCCAGTTTCCATATTTTGACTTTGAGGACAAGGTCGTTGAGAACCCCGAGGTAGTTGGTACGAACAGGGCGGATCCGGTCGAAGGAGGGGCTTCACGAGCATTTATACTAGGAGCGTGGGGAACGAAGACGACATGAGTCTCGAGTAGCACTTGGCGGGCCTTTTATCTGATTATCTTTCGCGTTTTATTTACTAGCATTGTATTTATGTTTTGTACGACTGATCAGCCTATTTGGTCTCCTCCTATAAAAGGGAGATGTGTGGACTTGATTAGTGTGCTTGGAATGATTGAGATTAGAAATTGAAGAGGGGAGGAAACCGATCCAGCGGTTCCCCCTATTTGCCCTACCTGCGTCTCTCTTCCCCTCGCCCCTCTCTCTCTCGCGTAACGCCGCCGCCCCTTCCCCCTCGCCCATTGCAACTCCTCCCTACCACGACCTCACCTTGATCCAAATTTTGGAATCCTTTAACCAGATGATGGTTGCGAACAATAGGGTCCTCATCGAGGCCCTTCAGTCGGACGACCATCCACCGCCACCGCGCCTCGTCGGGCTCCTCCCAGGTGGACCACGATTCTCCTCCACCTCGTTCTGAAGGCGACGACCTCTCACATTTTGTGAAGATGAACTTTACGATTTTTTACGGTTGCGAGGACCCCTTCACTTGGCTCACTCATTGGGAGCAGTTTTTTGCAAACCAGTGCACACGCTTGGTGGATTGGATTAGAGTGGCATCCTTCCATCTAATGGGTTCCGCTCAGTTATGGCTCTCCCAGTTATAGAGGGAGAAGCCCCGCATCTCGTTGGAGGACTTCAAGATACACTGCAACCTTCGTTTTGGGCATTCACTTCATGGAAACCTTATTGGCGATCTGATCTCCCTCTAACAGACCGGGTCCATCGATGACTATCACGAACAGTTCCAAGTGATACTTGCCCGTTCTCTTCTGTTCCAACGACACATCCGGTTCACTTCTTTACCTCCGGGCTCCATGAGAACGTACACTTGGATGTCGAGTTACGGTATCCACTGGATCTTACGCTAGCCATGAATTTAGCATGCATTTGTGAGAAACTCTTGTTGGACTGTCCGTATCTGGGATGTTTCTCTTGCAAGGGGCCATCATGGATTTTTGGCCAGCTCCCACCCCGACTAGCAGTGGAGTCGGCAAGGGCAATGATGGGGACCGCTCTTCGACCATTCGTCGACTGTCCACGCAGGAGATGGCCGACCGCAGGGCCAAAGGACTCTGTTTTAACTGTAATGAAGCTTTCAGTTGGGGACCTCAGTGCAAACACCTCCTCTAGCTTGAGGTGGATGACCTCTCGGATGATGATGAAAAGGAAGAAGATCCCGACGACCCAGAGATTTCTATACACGCTATGCCGGGACCCTATTTCGGGGTTATGATTCGGTTGCCGATCTCAGTGGCGGGAAAGCAGTTGGTCTCTCTCATGGAATCATGCAGCACACACGGTTTCCTCAACAACTCAGAAGACACACTAATGCGACCACTCCCCATCATAACAATAAAGATCGGGGTTCATAGTTGTCTATCAACATTGTGCAACCCCGTATTTGTCGATTGGGGGAGGGGGGAATCGAGCCCTCAAGCGGTTGGGAGGACTAGGCCCAAGGCGAGCCAGGGGGGCGAGTCGAGCTAACATGTCTGCATTTTCCCTAGGCTCGGGGCGAGTGACGTACCCAGACTTCACCAGTCACTCGCCACCCCTAGGCGAGTAGGCCTAGAGCCACCCAGACATATATGTGTGCACTCTTTTTTTTCAGGAAATCCCATTTGGCCTGCCATTAACCACTCCCAACAACAGGATTTCGCCGTTGGCAGATCAATTTGGGCTGCATTTAGTAAAATAAAAAAAAACGAGATTCCACTATCCGTAGACCTGTTTCAGAAAAATATAAATAAACCCCCAAGGGCACCTTTGGAGAGACGGGTTCTGCTTCTCTCTCCTTCGACTAGTTATGGTTTGCAAGAGGTTTAGCTCACTGTTCACTGTGGTTTCCGGGTGTGCAGTCGGGAGCTCTCAAGTGCCCTCCAAGTTACTCGACTCAACATTGACTTGGGAGGGGAAGCTCTCTTTGATCTTCCGGGTGTGTGGCGGGACCTCCTCACTGCAGTTCAAGGGCCTCCACCTTTGTGAGTGTGGTTCTTGCTCCGAGTGCCTAACCTAATGTTCTAACTCGGGAGAAGTAAGTGCAAGCTACCCCTTTGGTCTGAACTCCTCGTTGAGCCGTGGTTTCCGGGTTCAACAAACATGTTTACCCTATTTTGTGGCACATCCTCCTTGGGCTTCTTTGGAAGCTTGAGTCTACGACCCAGTGATCGCACTTTTCACAATTATGGCACTTGCCCTTCTTCCTTTTAAATGAAGGTTTTTTGGCCTGCAAGTGTGACAAGGATTCATCTTTGGATGTCAGTAGCTTCCTATGAGCGTTACTGTAATGCGAAACTATGTTAACAACCTGAGTGGGTTGACTAATCTACTCCAAGCACTTCCTAACAGTTTTCTGATCCTGAATATGTATGAACCTTTTCAATTCATCTATCCCTATTTCACGCAGAATGCAGCCCAACGTCAGGAAATTAGCTTTTTTAAGCCCAATGCCTGTCAGTTACGTGCCCTTTCTATTTAGTGTTAAAAGGCAAGCTATCTTTCTCACTGGGAGGTGACCATATTGCAAATCGTGGCTAAATATGAAACTTTAGGGTTTCCCGTGGAGTGAATTGGATAGAACGAATGAAGCCTAAAAGTGCGTTTTCTCGATAACATGACATTAGAGGGATAGGTTCCTCAGTTCCATCGACCTCAGGGCTTAGTTTGCCCGTGCTTTGTTGCTGCTTTGTTGACATCATCTACCAATCGGGATTCTGTTCCTTTCAGCTTCTCATTTTTGTCGATTGTTCCGTCTTCTGGAATCGACATTAGGGTTTAGTCTTCTTGTTTCTGCTACTGCGCCTGTCGCTGGTTCCATTGCTTGTTTCTGCCGATCATTCTATCTTCTGGTGTCGATGGCAGAGTTTCGTTGTCGCTAGTTCTTCTGTCGTTGGTAATTTTTGTTGTTGCAGCTGGTTATTTCTGCTAACTGCCATCTTCTTTCCACCATTAGTTATTTCTCCTGTCGTCACTGGTTTTCTCTGTTGCGGCTTCTTCCTTTTGCTTCAGTCGACCCCCCCTCCTTCTAGGTGGCTGTTCTCCTTTCTTTGTGCCCTAATGGAAGTCCATGAAGGGGTTGCTGATCACTTTAAATACTATAGTACTGGAAGTTTTAATGTGGATTCACTCATGGTGTGACTCACATCAAACTAAATGGGAGGAACTATCTCCTATGAGCTCAGTCTATGCAAATGTTCATTGGAAGTCGTCGATGATTTGGGCTTATCACTGGCCCTTTTATGACTTCAAGCAATTTTATGCCCTCCAACAAACTCCTATAATGGAATGGATTCGTTTGGCGTCCTTCCATCTTCTTGATTCAACTCAGGTATGGTTTATCTGGCTGTACGTTGAACAACTATGGATGATTTCAGACAATTTCAAAAGGTTTTGCAACATGCTATTTGGCCTTTCCATCTAGAGCAATCCCCTTGGCGGCCCACTACATTATGATTAATGGGGTCGGTGGATGTATATATGGAATAATTTGAGGTTCTTGCTCACATTACGACACATCCAGAGATGCAAATCACAAAATTTATAGCAGCCTTCAAGAATATCCGTGAATGGACGTCGAATTTGAAGACCCCGATATTTAATTACTGTGAGGAGCCTAGCTAGGCTTTGTGAGCGCCGGCTGCATATGGGTGCAACAACCACCGACTCACCGGGGGCAACCCGAACATCACGACAAACCAACCTCTGCATATTCGATGTCTATCTCGTGCATCCATATCTGAAAGGCGCGGAAAAGAGTTTTGTTATAACTGTGACAAACACTACAGTTCGAGTTATCACTATAAAGGCTATTCTATATGGAAGTGGATGGCTCTGATGAAGAAGGAATCAGGTGAACCAGACACAAAGCCTTGATCTCCCTTTGAACATGAGGACAAGCTCATTTTGCAAGGCAGGGGTGATGTTATTGGTTGGACTCCGAGCCTAGTTGTCATAAGGGCTTCGTGCCTAATCATCTTTAAGTTGTCTTTATTATTATCATTCTGAGTCTTGCCTTTTATTTATTATTCGTTTGAGTCATTATTAGTGGATATCAGTTAATAGTTAGGAGTTATTAATTAAAAGTCTTGTAAGACAATTTAAATGCAAAATGGGGTTAGAATGAAGTATCCAAGAATTAAGTCTATTTTTGTTGTCTTATATGAGATTATGGTAGATCTCTATCTCCCGAGCACACCCCCACTCAGGCAGCCGCAATTTTGACACCATAGTATCCTCCTCCTTTTTCATCCCCGCCTCCAACCACTGCTCCGACGATCCATGACGTTTTACGAGTTTGCTCGTAACATAGATTTTCTCCCCAAAAGTTATATTTCATTCATGTGTTTTTGTCGAGCATAAATTATTTTCCTATTAAAGAGTGTGGGTTGGTTCGTTGATATGGTATGAAATTTCTTTAATGAGTAAAGCTTTCTGTGATGTTTATTTAGGATATCTGGGCACCTGAATCCTTTTTGTATACTTTATGATGTTTTCTATGCAAGTTATTGTTTTCAACATTTTTTTTATATTTGAAGCTTGCAAGGGAAGCGTTATCATTTTGGGTGAAAGCTTTCTCAGAGGATACAGCAAAGAGATTGGAGAACTTTGGATTCATTCAATTTCGGCCTGGAGGTGAGCACATATTAGTGTTGGCAGCCCTTCCATGAATATAGCCCAATGATGTTCCATAAAAAAACAAAAACATTTCCCATCTAAATGTACACTGGTGTAGTCTTTGATATGAATCTGTTTCTATGATTTTCCAAGACTCTAGTATTTGGTGAACCGTATGTGTTTTGGCATTTTATTTATTCCAATGATCATTCCTCGAAGGCAACATGGGGATTTAACTTAAGCATCCAGTCTATGTTTCTGGTTTATTTCAGGTGAATATCATGGTAACAATCCTGAGATGTCAAAACTGCTGCATAAGGCAGTTCGCCAAAAGAATGAAAGTGCTTACTCTATTTATCAGCAACATCTTGCTAATCGACCAATCTCTGTAAACATCCCCTCCTTATTGAACCGTGACTTTTCCTGTTGTCTATATAAGAGTGATTGTGTTAGGTTTGTATTATATGCAAAAGCTTTGGCAGTATGTGCTTATAGCTGTTTTTGTGTTGATTTAACTATAGGTTCTTCGTGATCTTCTTGAGATCAAAAGTGACCGTTCACCAATTCCTGTTGGAAAAGTTGAACCTGCAATATCAATTGTGCAACGCTTTTGCACAGGTGGAATGTCTCTGGGAGCAATTTCCAGAGAAACACATGAAGCTATTGCAATAGCCATGAATAGATTAGGTGGAAAATCCAATTCTGGGGAAGGTGGTGAGGTAGGTTTAATTGTCTTAGTATATCTTTTACATGGAACTTTCATGTCATTTTGTTCTTATTTACTTAAGATGCCTTGTTCATGATTCAAACAATATGAATCTACACAGGATCCTGTCCGCTGGAGTCCTCTTACGGATGTTGTTGATGGGTATTCTCCCACGCTACCGCACCTTAAAGGCCTCCAGAATGGAGATACTGCCACAAGTGCAATTAAACAGGTTTGGTACTTGACATCTACAATTTGGATTCTGTTTTGTATGTATAGCCTGCATCTAGCCTTTCTTATTTGAAAAAGTTTAACCACATAATAATCTAATTAATTATAGGTGAAAATAAAAAAAATATGTTTTATTTACATTGATGTTAACAATTGTTTTCTTAAGGAAATCAATATGCTACTACACATGTATGTATTTGAAGTATATGTTTTTCAAGTATGCGTGAATGTTTATATCGTTGTGCTCACATCTAGTTAAGGCAATTCAACGTACCTTAGATGTAATAAAAAAATTCCGCTGAGAACTGTAGGGCAACTGTTTTCATTAACTGTCATGATATTAATATCATTTCAGGTTGCTTCAGGACGATTTGGTGTTACTCCAACATTTTTAGTTAATGCTGATCAACTGGAAATTAAAATTGCCCAAGGTGCAAAACCAGGAGAAGGTGGTCAACTTCCTGGGAAGAAAGTTAGCGCATATATTGCAAGATTGAGGAATTCTAAACCTGGGGTGCCTCTTATATCTCCCCCTCCACATCATGATATTTATTCAATTGAAGACCTGGCACAACTGATTTTTGATCTCCACCAGGTACATTTTTTATGTTTTTTAATTAGTCCATATTACATGGTGGGCTCCTACTTTTAGTTTATTTTATATGAGTTAGATATATATGCAAAGTAAAAGTAATGTTTTTTTTGCATCTGGACAGGTTAATCCAAAAGCCAAGGTATCAGTGAAGCTTGTGGCCGAAGCTGGGATCGGCACTGTAGCTTCTGGAGTAGCCAAGGGAAATGCAGACATAGTACAGGTGCTACATTGTGCCTTCTGTTAATGTAGTTTCTGCCACAAATACAAATTTTCATGAAGTTATCAACGTTGTGCAGCGAATACATCAATTCCCCCCTCCTCTTCCACAATTTATGTTGTTCAGCACAAGCAGAATTGTTTTAAATCAAGATTCAGCTCTGCAGCCTTTACCCCAAAAATAATTTCTATGCAAAAGAAGAAAATAATGGTTCATTTGATTGTTTCTAGATTGATAACACATTTTGAGTTTGAAAATAAATCATCACTTTCAAAGAATCTTGTGGCGGTTTATGAATTTATGTTATTGTCTAGCTAACCAACCAAATAGCGACAAATTATACCGTTCTATAAAACATGTTTTCGAAATTAAAGAAACCAAGTGATCCCCAACGAGTAAGGTCTGAGGAAGATTGAAAAATATTTCATTTTGCCTAATGTTATTACCTATATCCTTCCAATTTCTTTCAAAATTTTCTCCTTACAATGCTAAGATTAACCCCATTGATGAAAAAGTTACCATGCAATCTAGTGTCAGATCAATGTATATTGAAGTTATGAAAAAAAATGGATTTGTAGATCACTGTAATAGAGACCCACGATGTCAGTTATCTAGTAGTTACATTATTAGGTTTGTTTATGTTATCGAGTCGTAGTAGCATTAAGTGTTTCTAATATTTGATATGTGTTGGGTAATTATAGTTATTCCATCGGAGCCTATATGTAGGGACCCTTGGGTCTTGTAAAGGCATGCAAGAATTAATCTAAAGTTCTCAAACTTTCTCTCAAACCCTTTCTCTCTTTCTCTAGTTACTCTTCCCATCTCCTTCTCCCTCATTGTAGGGTTAGCCCCCTTGTATCTTTCACGTTCGGCCACCTCCGACTAAGCCTCCAAGGGAGGCCCATATCAACTTGGTATCAGAGCGCTCTTTCTTCGGATCGTCACTTCCTCACGCCGTCCCTCTGTCCAAGCCTTCACCAAGGCTGTCATCATTGTTTCATCAAGCACAGTTCCTCCCCTTACTGTCAAGCAAGTGGTTCTCTCCCTGGTTACACCTCTATTCGTCGACTACACTTCCATCTTCCGTTTTTCTCGCACACCCCTATTTCAGCAGCAGGACAAGCCTCCAAAATAGGACGCACAATCACGACGCTAGCAGTCACTAATTCACATCCGCAGGACGACGATCATCTCGACTCCCAGCAGCCTCCCTGAAGAATCCAACAACCGCCGCTTCTTCCTCCGAACAATCTGAGCCAATCTCCTCAGTCGCGCTCTGCTTCAACGTTGACAAGAAGTCCTGCCACTTCTCTGCTTCCTTCTGGCATGAGCGGCAGGATCATTCTTCCGCCTTCCACGTGCCAATGCCTTCCACAAGTCAACGCCTTTCCCCTTCCAGACTTGCACACATTCCAGTATAAACTTGCATCAACGACCTCATCGCTATCTACACCAACAACTACAAAAGCCTTCCATTCTCTGCTTTCCATCAAGGACGTCGCACGCCTTCTGATAGTTGTCGCACGATCTTCGTCGAAGTCGCCTTCTCCTGCAGTTGTTTCCATCACACGTTCTCGAGCCACGTTCAACAACCCCCACTCTCTTCCTCGAGCCCACCAACACAACAAACTTATGGGAGTCTACTTAATTGATTAATGTGTTAGTCAATCAATTATTGGATTTAATTTCTTTAAACAATTAATTAATTGATTTAGTTTCTTCAGTCAATTAAATAATTGATTAGCATTGACCAGGAAATCCTGGCAGTCTGCTATGGACTAGACGCATTCCGCCTATTCATCCTAAACAAACAAGAGATACTAGTACGAACAGATTGCGAAGCAATAGTAAAATTTTACCTCAATAGAAATAAAAAGAAAATTAGTTATAAACGATGGACCAATTTTATGGACCACATATTAAATAAAAATTATAAAGTATTGTTCGAACATATCAAAGGTACTGATAATAAACTAGCAGACCAATTGTCTCGCATCCTACAAAGTAATTAATGGATGATACAGAAAAACTTCGCATACTATACGCAGAAAATAAGCGTTATTTAAGAATTCTAGAATACCTAGAACAAAGTAGAAAAATTTTACACCCAACATATCGAAATTTATCCAGAGAAGTAGCAGACATTAAAAGATTTATTACCACTCTTCGCGACATGATCGCAAGAGAAATATCAAATCTCACCCCTGGAGATAGCTCCAGCAGTAGCCCAAGTAGCTCTTAATATTTGCTAATTATACATTATTTTTTGCAGATGGAGCAGAACAACCAGATCACATTCGGCCCGTTCCAGCTTCAGACTTTCCCAGCACATAGCAATCTTCGTTTCAGAACAAACCACCAAATTACACTACTCCAACAGTGCTTGGTGGACAACTTGTGGAACAACAAGAAAAACAAAAATTATAAAGACATCGTGGAATGTGTCTGCGGACACTTTGCTTTCCTAAACAGTCAGAATAGTCATAATATTGACAATAATTTACTAGAAACAACCTCATCAAGTAGCATTCAACTGAGGCCACAGCATAGCCCAGATTACCACATGCTGAGAACATCTCTAGCCATAGCCGAAAATAAATTAGCAGATCTTCGAGATCAAATTAAAGAGCTACAAGCAGTGACCAATCAGTATACTAAAGAATTAATAGAAGCTGAAGATAATTGACAACAATATCCCTCAGCACTAGCACCCGTAAAAAGTATTGTTTTAGCCAAAGTATTACATAGACAGGTAGAACGCCAATGCAATTACCAAAAAATACTTAGAGATCTGGCCACTTCAAAAGAGAAGACTCTTAAGGGGGCCAAAATAGAATGCATAACCTACTCCGAAACACGAGGTCATGAGTTACATTTCTCGTACCTACGGTTACAAATAGATATAGCAAAATGGACCGATATGACCATATCGGGTGTAGAATTCACCATTCCAAACTTGATGGAATTAGTATTAATTACCCGCCTCCTCTTCACCAGAAGGGGGCATGTTAGACATACCAAGGAAACAAGAATAGCTGAAGTAATATTCCAGTTATTTGAAACAACACCTTATGGAGGAGGAGTAGAAACCCATATCCGGGCCATTCCCCCATGCTTTGAACCTAATTGTTTAGAAAATAACAAAAGAGAAATCTACATTTTCAAGTTCGCGGAAAAGCCGATTATCCAGGCTAACCACATCAACAATTCAAACATCATCAGTACAGATCTCTGTAGCCTGCCTAAACAAATCAGGGCCTTTAGAAGTTATAAAAAGGCATACGATGTAGACCTCCCGTACAATAAAGTTCTCGCGGTAGAAACTCGAGATTTTCGTGTCTGGCTACACGCAAATGATGAAAAGTTATTCTATCCACGAAGCCTTAGCTTCAAAGATCCCGATCACAAGTTAACAAAACATTGTGAACGGAATAGAATTAAATATTTTGTCCAAAGATACGGATGCCTCTCTGATGATGAAGATTCACTCGCAGACGAAGCCGCTAAAGTCACAACATAGTTCAGGGAAAATAGTACGCAGTATGTACCGCCATACCTACATGGAACAGAAGGCCAGTTTCCGCCCCTGGTTTTTATGGGTGGTTTTCTTCGCTCTTATCCCTTTAGTCACTACCGTGGCTTCCACCACGGAAAAATTGTGGATGAGTTCGCGAATAAAATAAAGCATTGTATATAAAATAAAGATGGTGGTTGCGTAACTTTTCTATAAGATGCCTTGAACAATAATATTAAAAGACCATAATCGGTCTTTATTTATCTTTATAATAAATAAAGACCCTCATGAGTCTTTAAATATATTATCTATGTACCCGTTTGCATCCAGGCTGAATGCTCGCCCCTCTATATAACGAGGCGAGAGATCAGTTCTAGGACACACGGTTCTATACAGAATTCCTAGAGTGCTTGTGTGAGTGCTTGTAAGAGTGTGTGCTTGAGTTATTTTGCAGTTGTACTGTAAGTATATTTCCTATTTTGAATAAAAATTAGTAAGTTGTGCTAATCTTTTGTGAATGATTTGTGAGTAGTCCCCTCCCCTCCTCTCCGGAGGAAACGAACATGAAGCTAGAAAATAGAATGGAAACTGAAGGCCTAATGTACGAATACGATAGCCTTGAACTCAATGAATCAGGGCATTTAGTAATGCATAGAGACCTACTGCTCCAAGAAGAACCATAGTTATACGCCACAACAGAATACGAGCAACAGATAGAACTAGTCAATGGAGAAGCGACATCCCAAGTCAGAGAAGCTATATCCCAAGCAAGTAATACATATACATTTAACACGGAGATTGACAATAGAATAGGGCAGCCACCTAGACCCACATACAATGACTATCAAGGTGAAAGAGACACAAATAAACCTAAAGGAAAGCGAATGCCGTTAGAAACTATAGATAAAAAATTACTAATAGATGATGACAAATTATTAAATATTACGACACATGACCCTCAAAAATTACCAACAGTATTGGAAATATGGAGTCAAATGGTAGTTCGAAAATATGATGAATTGGAAATTATCAAGACGCCTGAAAAGATGTATAACTATCTCGAAAAATTTTTGGGAGAAACCGCAAGAGCAATATGAGAATCCTATAAGAAAGAATATCCCCAAGACTTTAGCCGAGATATTTCCTTAGGCGCAAATCCATACAATTTCACAAATAAGATCACATACCTATTATTAGGATATCAACCAAATATTACCCCTACAGCACAGATAGAGGCTATCAGGCGATTAGAACAACTCCAAATCAGGAAATGACATTACATCAAACCATTCCTCCAAGATTATATGTATTATAGTAGTATTGCAGGATGTTTTTATGACCAAACCATAGGAGAAAAACTATTCCTCAAATTACCAGATCCATTAGGAACCGTTATATATAAAAGATATAAAGAACGCCAAGTAAATTTTCCCCAAGTAGACAATATTAGTACAAAAATAAAATTTATTCTTGATTGTCTCGTAGAAAAATGCACTGATCTCCAAATCAATAGACAACTCAAAGGCGAGTATAGTTTTTGCCGAAACATCTATACACCCCAAAGATATGACAAGGACGAAAAACCTAAGTACAGACCACCACAGTCGAATTATAATTACAAACCTAAACGAAAATATTTCCTACGCAAAAGTAATGTTAGGAAGCCGTACTTAAACAAAGACAAGCATGTTAGAAAATATGATCGACGAAGAAATTATAGTAAAACTCTAGCATGCTTTACTTGTGGCTCTACTGAGCATCTAGCGAGAGAATGTAATAGAAGACATAATATCCATAACAAACAAGCTGCCTTGATAGCCTGTACAAATGAGGATCTAATACACATTGACGAAACAATTAGTGACACGGAAAGTGTGTACAGCATTATTAGTATTAATGACCAAGATGATAAATATCTTTCTAACTCTGATAGCGATACAGAAGAATTGCCAAGAGAACTAGTTGAATTCGATAGGAAGTGTCGTGATTATTACGAAGATAATTTATCCAAACTGGATCTCCTTGATCAATACTTAAAACAGATATGATGGTCTGTGAGCATAGTTGGAAGCATAATAGTGGTAGTAATGATAAACCATGTGTTCACTGTTTTAGATACCCCACTCTAGCATTACGTTACCAATGCACCTTATGTTTAATAGAAACTTGCAAATATTGTCTTGAAGAAAAATACCTTACAATCCCTATCGCCCAACTCTCCTTACAAAAACTGTTAGAACAGAAAATATTGAACTACGAATATTGGACATCGAAAACCAATTAAGTAATCTCCATATACAGGTATCAACCATCCAAAAAGACATTGTAAACTTATTTTCCCTTTTTGACCAAATATATAGCCATGTCCATACTCCGTAATTTAAAATTTGACCTCCATATGATCGAAGCCTTTCTGGCTCACGACCATCCACGCAATCAAATCTATCTCACCCAAGCTATTGAGCGTAGTATTAAGCCTTATCTAGTTGCCACAAAATTTCTTAGAAAATTACGTACCCAGGTCTCTCATACACGAATCCAGACCCTTCGAGAACGGTCCTTAGCCCGAAAGGTTCTGAATAAATTCCGCTTACATTGTTCTCATTCCAAAGACCTGATCCACCAACAATGCGACCAGCCATACCAACTCCTTAGCAGTAAACATACACCTACTAAACCACTACCCTCAGAATTACGGCATGGCCCTCGTATCTATAGCTTAAAAATCCAACTGCGGTTCAAAATTCGAGATTGGATTTTGGACGTCGTCGGCCTCGTCGACACCGGCTGTAGTAATACTTCGCTAGACATCTTATAGAAAAGTTACGCAACCACCATCTTTATTTTATATACAATGCTTTATTTTATTCGCGAACTCATCCACAGTTTTTCCGTGGTGGAAGCCACGGTAGTGACTAAAGGGATAAGAGCGAAGAAAACCACCCATAAAAACCACGGGCGGAAACTGGCCTTCTGTTCCATGTAGGTATGGCGGTACATACTGCGTACTATTTTCCCTGAACTATGCTGTGACTTTAGCGGCTTCGTCTGCGAGTGAATCTTCATCATCAGAGAGGCAGCCGTATCTTTGGACAAAATATTTAATTCTATTCCGTTCACAATATTTTGTTAACTTGTGATCGGGATCTTTGAAGCTAAGGCTTCGTGGATAGAATAACTTTTCATCATTTGCGTGTAGCCAGACACGAAAATCTCGAGTTTCTACCGCGAGAACTTTATTGTACGGGAGGTCTACATCGTATGCCTTTTTATAACTTCTAAAGGCCCTGATTTGTTTAGGCAGGCTACAGAGATCTGTACTGATGATGTTTGAATTGTTGATGTGGTTAGCCTGGATAATCGGCTTTTCCGCGAACTTGAAAATATAGATTTCTCTTTTGTTATTTTCTAAACAATTAGGTTCAAAGCATGGGGGAATGACCCGGATATGGGTTTCTACTCCTCCTCCATAAGGTGTTGTTTCAAATAACTGGAATATTACTTCAGCTATTCTTGTTTCCTTGATATGTCTAACATGCCCCCTTCTGGTGAAGAGGAGGCGGGTAATTAATCCTAATTCCATCAAGTTTGGAATGATGAATTCTACACCCGATATGGTCATATCGGTCCATTTTGCTATATCTATTTGTAACCGTAGGTACGAGAAATGTAACTCATGACCTCGTGTTTCGGAGTAGGTTATGCATTCTATTTTGGCCCCCTTAAGAGTCTCCTCTTTTGAAGTGGCCAGATCTCTAAGTATTTTTTGGTAATTGCATTGGCGTTCTACCTGTCTATGTAATACTTTGGCTAAAACAATACTTTTTACGGGTGCTAGTGCTGAGGGATATTGTTGCCAATTATCTTCAGCTTCTATTAATTTTTTAGTATACTGATTGGCCACTGTTTGTAGCTCTTTAATTTGATCTCGAAGATCTACTAATTTATTTTCGGCTATGGCTAGAGATGTTCTCAACATGTGGTAATCTGGGCTCTGCTGTGGCCTCAGTTGAATGCTACTTGATGAGGTTGTTTCTAGTAAATTATTGTCAATATTATGACTATTCTGACTGTTTAGGAAAGCAAAGTGTCCGAAGACACATTCCACGATGTTTTTATAATTTTTGTTTTTCTTGTTGTTCCACAAGTTGTCCACCAAGCACTGTTGGAGTAGTGTAATTTGGTGGTTTGTTCTGAAACGAAGATTGCTATGTGCTGGGAAAGTCTGAAGCTGGAACGGGCCGAATGTGATCTGGTTGTTCTGCTCCATCTGCAAAAAATAATGTATAATTAGCAAATATTAAGAGCTACTTGGGCTACTGCTGGAGCTATCTCCAGGGGTGAGATTTGCTATTTCTCTTGCGATCATGTCGCGAAGAGTGGTAATAAATCTTTTAATGTCTGCTACTTCTCTGGATAAATTTCGATATGTTGAGTGTAAAATTTGTCTACTTTGTTCTAGGTATTCTAGAATTCTTAAATAACGCCTATTTTCTGCGTATAGTATACGAAGTTTTTCTGTATCATCCATTAATTACTTTGTAGGATGCGAGACAATTGGTCTGCTAGTTTATTATCAGTACCTTTGATATGTTCGAACAATACTTTATAATTTTTATTTAATATGTGGTCCATAAAATTGGTCCATCGTTTATAACTAATTTTCTTTTTATTTCTATTGAGGTAAAATTTTACTATTGCTTCGCAATCTGTTCGTACTAGTATCTCTTGTTTGTTAGGATGAATAGGCGGAATGCGTCTAGTCCATAGCAGACTGCCAGGATTTCCTGGTCAATGCTACTGGCCGGGCCTTTTTCTTTAAAATTTCCACTACTATATCGACATATCTGCTCTTCATTTTTTCCTATATATTTATGGGTTTGCATTTTAGAATGGCTCCCCATCCAGTTTCACAACCATCTGTTTCTATTATTAGGTATTCATTGTCTATTGGTAATCTTAAGTCTGGTAGAGACTTAACGACTTCTTTTATTTTATCTATTTGTTTCTTGTCTTCATTATTAAATGACTTCTGTGTGCTTTTCATTTTACTATATAATGGTCCCGCTAATTTTCCCAGATCTTTGATGAAGGGTCTTGCATAATTTACCAACCTAAGGAATTGTTGTAAATTTTTAATAGTTGTGATGGGTGGAAATTCCAGAACCTTTTTACTTATATGTTCTTGAAGTTTTATTTTTCCCTGTCCTAGAATTACTCCAAGGAATTCAATATTTTTTCGAAAGAATTAGGCCTTTTGGGTACTAATAACTAATCCTTGTTTCATAAATTCGGATAGTACTAGTTTTAAATGACTTATATGTTCTTCATGCGTTTTTGAGTGTACTAAAATATCATCTATATAGACACTTGTAAAAGTTCGATATTTATTGAATATGTCATCCATTTTGCGTTGAAAAATGCTGGGTGCATTTTTTAGTCCGAATGACATTACTAACCATTCAAAATGTCCTAATGAGCATGTGAATGCCGTACAGGAATACTACTCGGATGCATTCGTACTTGCCAAAATCCTGATTTTAAATCGAATTTGCTAAAGACATAATGGTTCTGGATGCTATTTAGTAACTCATTTTTATCCGGAATATTGTACGCATCATCTATGGTGTTATCATTTAATCGGCGATAATCTATGACCATACGTGATTTCCCACGAGTTTGTTCACTATGTTTATTGACTATGAATGCTGGACTACGATGTGGACTATTACTGCGCTGGATGACCTTAAGGCGGAGTAAATCATCAATATGCATTTTAAATTCGGCTATATTTTCATTGGTAGCGTCTATCTTTTGGGATAATATGCGGAAATTTGGGTCTTTGAGTTCTAGTTTGCAAACTAGTTTGTTTCTGTCCCAATGACGTTGTGGGTGATTGCCGAATGTTTCATCTTTTTCTAATGTACTAATAAGATGGTCTATATCCGTATTGCCAGTTTCTAATAGCGTGTATATTGGAGGTAGAGAAATTATAGAAAGAGTTGGGGAAGGGTAGTCGTCGAAACTGTCGATATGGAAGTCGAGAGTATCTTCTACGTATATGTCTAGTTTATCTTCGGTTTGGGTGAATGGAAGAGGACATTGGCCGAGGCATTTCCCTTTGGGCGTACAATGGCATAGAGGTGAGATGGCGGGTTCAACTCCACCATGCTTCCGAGGCAACTCTGGGGTAAAGCGGAGGGCTGGCTGATGGAGAAGGTGGAGACCAGTATTGGTAATCAGAATACCATGGTACCAATTGACTAAGAGGTTAAGACCGATGACACAATTGACATTGCTAAGTTGTAAATCGCGGAGGGTGATACGGACCGGAAGAGATTGATCATGGGTCCAGTATTTTGTCAAGTTTATAGCTAATTTTATAAGTGGTATTTAATTGTTGGTCGTAATGGAAGAGTTTACCATCCATTTGTTGAGCGTTAAAGCGTTCAAAGGTAGGGATTGGTTGGATATGGACCGGGGGAACTAATTTGATGTCTAGCAAAGTATTACTACAGCCGGTGTCGACGAGGCCGACGACGTCCAAAATCCAATCTCGAATTTTGAACCGCAGTTGGATTTTTAAGCTATAGATACGAGGGCCATGCCGTAATTCTGAGGGTAGTGGTTTAGTAGGTGTATGTTTACTGCTAAGGAGTTGGTATGGCTGGTCGCATTGTTGGTGGATCAGGTCTTTGGAATGAGAACAATGTAAGCGGAATTTATTCAGAACCTTTCGGGCTAAGGACCGTTCTCGAAGGGTCTGGATTCGTGTATGAGAGACCTGGGTACGTAATTTTCTAAGAAATTTTGTGGCAACTAGATAGGGCTTAATACTACGCTCAATAGCTTGGGTGAGATAGATTTGATTGCGTGGATGGTCGTGAGCCAGAAAGGCTTCGATCATATGGAGGTCAAATTTTAAATTACGGAGTATGGACATGGCTATATATTTGGTCAAAAAGGGAAAATAAGTTTACAATGTCTTTTTGGATGGTTGATACCTGTATATGGAGATTACTTAATTGGTTTTCGATGTCCAATATTCGTAGTTCAATAATTTCCGTTCTAACAGGTTTTTGTAAGGAGAGTTGGGCGATAGGGATTGTAAGGTATTTTTCTTCAAGACAATATTTGCAAGTTTCTATTAAACATAAGGTGCATTGGTAACGTAATGCTAGAGTGGGGTATCTAAAACAGTGAACACATGGTTTATTATTACTACCACTATTATGCTTCCAACTATGCTCACAGACCATCATATCTGTTTTAAGTATTGATCAAGGAGATCCAGTTTGGATAAATTATCTTCGTAATAATCACGACACTTCCTATCGAATTCAACTAGTTCTCTTGGCAATTCTTCTGTATCGCTATCAGAGTTAGAAAGATATTTATTATCTTGGTCATTAATACTAATAATGCTGTAGACACTTTCCGTGTCACTAATTGTTTCGTCAATGTGTATTAGATCCTTATTTGTACAGGCTATCAAGACAGCTTGTTTGTTATGGATATTATGCCTTCTATTACATTCTCTCGCTAGATGCCCAGTAGAGCCACAAGTAAAGCATGCTATAGAGTTTTACTATAATTTCTTCGTCGATCATATTTTCTAACATGCCTGTCTTTGTTTAAGTACGGCTTCCTAGCATTACTTTTGCGTAGGAAATATTTTCGTTTAGGTTTGTAATTATAATTCGACTGTGGTGGTCTGTACTTTAGGTTTTTCGTCCTTGTCATATCTTTGGGGTGTATAGATGTTTCGGCAAAAACTATACTCGCCTTTGTGCTGTCTATTGATTTGGAGATCAGTGCATTTTTCTACGAGACAATCAAGAATAAATTTTATTTTTGTACTAATATTGTCTACTTGGGGAAAATTTACTTGGCGTTCTTTATATCTTTTATATATAACGGTTCCTAATGGATCTGGTAATTTGAGGAATAGTTTTTTTCCTATGGTTTGGTCATAAAAACATCCTGCAATACTACTATAATACATATAATCTTGGAGGAATGGTTTGATGTAATGTCATTTCCTGATTTGGAGTTGTTCTAATCGCCTGATAGCCTCTATCTGTGCTGTAGGGGTAATATTTGGTTGATATCCTAATAATAGGTATGTGATCTTATTTGTGAAATTGTATGGATTTGCGCCTAAGGAAATATCTCGGCTAAAGTCTTGGGGATATTCTTTCTTATAGGATTCCCATATTGCTCTTGCGGTTTCTCCCAAAAATTTTTCGAGATAGTTATACATCTCTTCAGGCGTCTTGATGATTTCCAATTCATCATATTTTCGAACTACCATTTGACTCCATATTTCCAATACTGTTGGTAATTTTTGAGGGTCATGTGCCGTAATATTTAATAATCTGCCATCATCTATTAGTAATTTTTTATCTATAGTTTCTAACGGCATTCGCTTTCCTTTAGATTTATTTGTCTCTTTCACCTTGATAGTCATTGTATGTGGGTCTAGGTGGTTGCCCTATTCTATTGTCAATCTCCGTGTTAAATGTATATGTATTACTTGCTTGGGATGTAGCTTCTCTGGCTTGGGATGTCGCTTCTCCATTGACTAGTTCTATCTGCTGCTCGTATTCTGTTGTAGCGTATAACTCTGGTTCTTCTTGGAGCAGTAGGTCTCTATGCATTACTAAATGTCCTGATTCATTGAGTTCAAGGCTATCGTATTCGTACATTAGGCCTTCAGTTTCCATTCTATTTTCTAGCTTAATCTGGTCGTCGTAAGTACCCGTGTAGTTATATCTAACTATATGACCGTCTTCGATTTTGTTCATTTCGCAGAGATTCTACGTCGGAGTCTATCTCGTCATGTTCAGGGAGTGGTTTGTGCACATATCCTTGAAATCGTAGACTATAAGTGTTGTCTAAATTTTTATATAACAGACTATTATCTGGGACACTAACTGTACTGTTTATTAAATTTTCGCTGATATTCCAAGCTAGTCCTTCTAGTACGGCTGGGTCAATGTCCATGGGCTGGATCATTTTGACACCAGTACTGCTGATGGCTTCTATAATATGCTCAATATTAAGCTTGTATTTGTTATGGCCCCGGACGATCTGCGGTTCCGAGGATTCAAGTACGCCAGAAGACCTAAAGGAGCGCCGGACCAAGAACGGGCTGAACCATCCGGTTCAGCCCACAATTAATCATTAAGAGGAGGGAGGGCTGAACCACACCGGTTCAGCCCTCAATTGGGGCCGGCCGGCCCTGGGAAAAGGGGGCTCCATAAATACCCCCTTTCCCCCCCTCTTTGGGGCATCATTGATCTATTTTCAGGTATCTTCTTCTTCATGCACTAAACCCTAGCCGTCTTTTGTTTTCTCTTGCTTAGATCTCTAGCGGTAGCATAACATTTGGTATCAAAGCATCCTTCCTGCGACCATGGTGACGCGTACGGAGGCAGAGACGGCGCGTTTGGCCGCCATCGAGGAGAACTACGCTGCGTTGACGGATTCCGTGGCGGCAATCGAAGCAAACATGAAGGACTCGCAACAACACTTGGAGGAACGCCTCGATGAGAAGATGGAGGAGTTGAAATCCCTCCTCTTGCAAAATCTGAAGGAAAAAGCCGTAAACGGCGCGGGATCGGACACAGAGGCGACCAATCTCCCTAACGGAGGAAGCACGGGTTGCGGGAGTCACGGAGGCGGGACGACGGGCGCGTCGGGAGCCGGATTCGGCGCGGGAATCGCGCCCGATATCGCGCGCGGGCCTCCGCTTCCTTCCCGCTCCAGCGGCTTGACGGGCGGATACCCCGATCCTGGCGGATGGGGCAGCGGGGGGCTCGGCGGAGGTGCGGCTTCCTCCTGGATGCCGGAACAGCCCCGGACTGGGCCCAGTCGGGCGGCGGAGGCTGCGGGAGGGCCCTGGGGGCCGGGCGGAGGTGCGGCTGCTGCGTGGGGGTTCGAACAGCCCCTGCCGGCTCACGGCGGACTGCTGCGGCAAGGAGGAGGTCCCGGACAGCATCCAGGACAAGCATGGAGGCCACAGCATCAAGGATTTAGGGTGTTTCGCCCCACCGGAGCAAATGCGGTTCCTCTCGGGGCACAACGAGGAATTTCCCGCCCCCACCAGCAACTGTTCCTAACGGGGGATACGGTCCGGCCACTATGGGACCGGGAAGGAATCCAGGGTGGAATCAGGGAGGAATCCAAGGAGATTTTGGGCAACCCGGAGGGATGGGACCAGACGGTGGCGGTTTGGGAGGGGCTTATCAGAGACCATACATGCAACCCAAGCGGACACGGATGAATTTTCCTAAGTTCCGGGGAGGGGACGCCCTGGAATGGATACAGAAGGCAGAGCTGTTTTTCAAATATTAGGAGATTCCCGAGGCTCAGTGGGTACAACTGGCAACCTTCCATCTGAAGGAGGACGCGTATCAGTGGACGCAATGGTTTTTGCGGGGACGCACTTTTGCCCCGTGGCCGGAGTTCATCGAGGCCTTCTCGGCTCGTTTTGGGCCTCTGGAGTACGAGGATGTGGAAGCCACCCTTCAAAAACTGCGGCAGAGGGGGACCGTCACGGAGTATCGGACGGAGTTCGAGAGATTAACAAACCGCGTCGCATGGAGGGAGCAGACCTTGTTGAGTTGCTTCATCTCAGGGTTGAAGGACCACTTACGGGACGAGGTCCACGCATACTTACCACGCAGTCTGAGTCATGCCATTAGCATCGCCCGAATACAGGAGGAGCGTTACAACAGGCAGCGGAGCCGGATGACGACCAAGCCACCCGCGGCTTCCGCGGCGGTACGACGCGAGCAGCCACCGGCCATACGGCCGACAGTGACCAGGTTGACATGGCCAGAGATGCAGGCCAGGCGGGAGAAAGGGCTGTGCTTTAATTGTGATGAGAAGTACACCAAGGGACACGCCTGCCAGAAGGTCCAGGTGTTTATGCTGCGGGAGGAGGATGACGAGGAGGACCATCCGGAGGAAGCCGACGTGGAGGATCTGGATTTGGCAGAGTTCGGGGTTTCCCTGCAGGACATGGAGGGGTGCACCGCCCCGTTGACGCTTCGTTTCACAGGCATGGTGGGCAAGGAGCGTGTGACCATCCTGGTGGATAGTGAGAGCACCCACAATTTCATCAACCCGGCAGTTGCTTCAAAGGTGGGACAGACGATCGACAGGGGGGCGGCCTTCCAGGTTATGGTGGCAGATGGGAGCAAGCTGAGATGCGGGGGGGTGATGAAGGGGGTGGAGATCCGCGTGCAGGGCTATTTGTGCCACACGGATATGTACTTACTTCCGATTCGGGGATCGGACATGGTGTTGGGGGTCCAATGGTTACGGCAATTACAGAGGGTGACTACCGACTGGGTCCGTTTGACGATGGAATTCACCCAGCAGGGGAAGGATTTTTGCCTACAGGGCATTCGGTCTTCACCACTGAAGGAGATTTCTGTGAGGAGCTTGCAGCGGTTAGAGGAGCAGGGATCCCCGATAGCCATGGTAGTGGGGATAGAGGCCGTGGCCCACGACCCACCAGACATTCCAGAGGAGATACAGGTACTTTTGTCCCAGTTCAGAGATGTGTTCCAGGAGCCCCGGGGCCTTCCTCCGCCCAGATTCAGGGATCACGGCATACAGATGAAGGAGGGGGCTGCGCCCCCGAACGTCAGACCCTATCGATACCCGTACATTCAGAAGGCCGAGATCGAGAAGAGTGTGAAAGAGATGCTGGCGACCGGCATCATACGGCCGAGCACCAGCGCCTTTTCCTCACCCATCATCCTGGTGAAAAAGAAAGACGGGTCTTGGCGTTTCTGCGTGGATTACCGCAACCTGAATGAGTCCACGATCAAGGACAAGTTTCCGATACCGATGATAGAAGAGCTCTTGGACGAGCTGCATGGGGCGAGTTTGTTTACCAAGCTGGACCTCCGTTCCGGCTACCACCAGATTCGGATGAAGACGGAAGACATCCACAAGACCGCGTTTCGCACACACGACGGACATTACGAGTTCCTGGTGATGCCCTTTGGGCTTTCCAATGCCCCATCGACCTTCCAGGCAGTGATGAATGAGACCTTCCGGCCACTCCTACGACGATCGGTACTCATATTCTTCGACGATATTCTGATATACAGTCGGTACCTTTGATTGAGTCCTTGGATGACATTCAGCGCGAGATAGCCGCGGATCCCGAGCTCCAGCCTATTGTAGAGGCCTTGTCTCAGGGCCAACCCACCACTCCAGGGTACCAGCTGATTGGAGGACATTTGTACTATCACGGGAGGGTGGTCATTCCCGCTTCGTCCGCTTGGAAGGAGGTCATGTTACAGGAGTTCCACTCATCTCCGACCGGAGGTCATGCCGGGGTGCTTCGCACGTTACAGCGGCTGCGGGCCAATGTCTTTTGGAGGGGGTTGCGCAGGGACGCGCAACGCTTTGTGCAGCAGTGCGACATGTGCCAGCGGCAGAAGTACGAGACGTCATCACCGGCAGGGTTGCTCACGCCCTTGGACATTCCTCAGCAGATATGGGAGACGGTCTCGATGGATTTTATTGAAGGCCTGCCCCGGTCTCAGGGCAAGTCCACGATCTTGGTCATAGTGGACAAGCTGTCCAAATACGGCCATTTTCTCGGTCTCAGCCACCCTTACACCGCGGAAGCCGTTGCGGATCTCTTTGCCCGGGAGGTAGTGCGCCTCCATGGTCTCCCAAGCTCCATCATATCGGATCGCGATCCGACCTTCCTCAGCAAATTCTGGCAAGAGCTTTTCTGGTTGCAGGGCACTAGGTTGCGCATGAGCACCGCGCACCACCCGCAGACAGATGGTCAGACAGAGGTGCTGAACCGGGGCGTCGAGACGTATCTTCGCTGCTTCGTCATGGATGAGCCCCGGACGTGGACTCGATGGTTACACTGGGCGGAGTACTGCTACAACACTTCGTTTCACACGGCCGGACGGATTACTCCGTTCGAGGTTGTCTACGGGCGCGCACCACCAACCCTGCGGTCGTATGAGCCGGGCAGCACCGCTCTGCCGGCCGTGGATCGTGCGTTACGTGACAGGGATCAGACCTTGGCTCTCTTGCGGGACAATCTCAGGGTTGCTCAGGACCGGATGAAGTTGCAGGCCGATAAGCACCGCACGGAGCGGACCTTCCAGGTTGGCGACGAGGTCTTCCTCCGTCTCCAGCCGTACAGACAGCTTTCAGTTGCTCGCCACTCCAATCAGAAGCTCTCCCCACGGTTCTACGGGCCATTTCGCATCACTCGCCGGGTGGGGCCGGTCGCATACACGCTTGCCCTTCCTGAGGGCTCTCGCATCCACCCCACCTTCCATGTCTCACTGCTGAAGAAGAAGCTGGGAGCAGCCGCCACAGTGCTTCCCTCTCTACCCGCGACCACTACGACGGGGGAGCTGCGCCCCAGCCCCGAAGCTGTCTTGATGTCCCGATGGAAGAAACATGGCACGGAGTACCGTTCCGAGCTTCTGGTCAAGTGGCAGGATCTATCCGAGGCTCACAACACGTGGGTGGATTTCTTGGAGTTCCGGGAGTTATTTCCCGACTTCCAGCTTGGGGACAAGCTGCCTCTTGATGGGGAGGGGAATGTTATGGCCCCGGACGATCTGCGGTTCCGAGGATTCAAGTACGCCAGAAGACCTAGAGGAGCGCCGGACCAAGACCGGGCTGAACCATCCGGTTCAGCCCACAATTAATCATTAAGAGGAGGGAGGGCTGAACCACACCGGTTCAGCCCTCAATTGGGGCCGGCCGGCCCTGGGAAAAGGGGGCTCCATAAATACCCGCTTTTCCCCCCTCTTTGGGGCATCATTGATCTATTTTCAGGTATCTTCTTCTTCATGCACTAAACCCTAGCCGTCTTTTGTTTTCTCTTGCTTAGATCTCTAGCGGTAGCATAACAGTATTTTGTGGTACTATTGTTGGTTAATTTTCCTAATAATCCGATGTTTATCAGCAGATTGCTGTGTCCGGTGAAATCTTCGTACCCTTTTGTTTGGATTCCTAATTCTATTTTATCTATGTCCTCGATGCTAACCATGAAGTCCGGACTACAGTAAAATATTCCTTTGTTTCCTGTCATGTCTACTTCCATGGCGGCGATCATTGCTTTGCGGGCGTCTGACTGTCATCGTTTATCTAAGATAGTAATTAGGACCTTTGTTCCTAATCTTTTTCGTGCGAGTCCCTTTAATCCTATGACTATTAATTCAAGATGGACTAATTTTTTGTCTGTCTGTTTTATCTGTCTGACAGTATTTAAACTGACTAATTTTATATTATGGGAAGAGTTTGTAACGAGCAGTTCTTCTTCTCTATTAATCCTTAATAATTGAGTGTTAAAATTAAATCTGGCTACGTGGTATAACGTTTTTGGGTTGAGGAGGCTGATTTGATGGTTATTATATAATACTAAATCTTGTTCAACATCTAATACTTCTTCGAGGACTGTTTTTTTTTTCGGTTTTTGTTTTAGTAATTGTCCTAAAAAGGAGGGTGTGCCGACTTGGCTATTTTCCGATGTTACTGTTCGACTGGTTGTGGCTATTGTGTGAGAACTCATCGCTTTATAATGCCAAATTTGTATGGCTCGCTCTGTTTTGTATATTTTTCATTTCCTATTTTTAAGTCTTTTAAGTGTCCTATTAGACCTTCGATTTGAGAGTCGTTTTTATAACCGTTTGGTTTTTGGATTATGGTTTCTATTTTGTTATGTAGCTGGATTAATAAGTGGATTATAGTATTATTTTGTTAAGCTTAGGAATGTCAAAAATAAATAAAATAAGAATAGTAGTCTCAAAAAGTTTAGGATTAAAAGATAAGATCCGAAGCTCCTACTTAGTAACCAGTCAGGTTATTAGCTGTAGTAGAATAAAAGAGGTAGTTATAAAAGCAAGTCGTAAATTTACGCTCACCGTATAAAAGCAAGTCGTAAATTTACGCTCACCGTACTAGTACGTTTATGCACCGTCTCTCTCTTAAATTGGTATCAGAGCGAAAGTGATAAAATTCTGATCAGACAAAATAATAATATAATCCACTTATTAATCCAGCTACATAACAAAATAGAAACCATAATCCAAAAACCAAACGGTTATAAAGACGACTCTCAAATCGAAGGTCTAATAGGACACTTAAAAGACTTAAAAATAGGAAATGAAAAATATACAAAACAGAGCGAGCCATACAAATTTGGCATTATAAAGCAATGAGTTCTCACACAATAGCCACAACCAGTCGAACAGTAACATTGGAAAATAGCCAAGTCAGCACACCCTCCTTTTTAGGACAATTCGAAGAAGTATTAGATGTTGAACAAGATTTAGTATTATATAATAACCATCAAATCAGCCTCCTCAACCCAAAAACGTTATACCACGTAGGCAGATTTAATTTTAACACTCAATTATTAAGGATTAATAGAGAAGAAGAACTGCTCGTTACAAACTCTTCCCATAATATAAAATTAGTCAGTTTAAATACTGTCAGCCAGATAAAACAGACAGACAAAAAATTAGTCCATCTTGGATTAATAGTCATAGGATTAAAGGGACTCGCACGAAAAAGATTAGGAACAAAGGTCCTAATTACCATCTTAGATAAACGATGGCAGTCAGACGCCCGCAAAGCAATGATCGCCGCCATGGAAGTAGACATGACAGGAAACAAAGGAATATTTTACTGTAGTCCGGACTTCATGGTTAGCATCAAGGACATAGATAAAATAGAATTAGGAATCCAAACAAAAGGGTACGAAGATTTCACCGGACACAACAATCTGCTGATAAACATCGGATTATTCGGAAAATTAACCAGCAATAGTACCACAAAATACAAGCTTAATATTGAGCATATTATAGAAGCCATCAGCAGTACTGGTGTCAAAATGATCCAGCCCATGGACATTGACCCAGCCGTACTAGAAGGACTAGCTTGGAATATCAGCGAAAATTTAATAAACAGTACAGTTAGTGTCCCAGATAATAGTCTGTTATATAAAAATTTAGACAACACTTATAGTCTACGATTTCAAGGATATGTGCACAAACCACTCCCTGAACATGACGAGATAGACTCCGACGTAGAATCTCTGCGAAATGAACAGAATCGAAGACGGTCATATAGTTAGATATAACTACAAGGGTACTTACGACGACCAGATTAAGCTAGAAAATAGAATGGAAACTGAAGGCCTAATGTACGAATACGATAGCCTTGAACTCAATGAATCAGGACATTTAGTAATGCATAGAGACCTACTGCTCCAAGAAGAACCAGAGTTATACGCTACAACAGAATACGAGCAACAGATAGAACTAGTCAATGGAGAAGCGACATCCCAAGCCAGAGAAGCTACATCCCAAGCAAGTAATACATATACATTTAACACGGAGATTGACAATAGAATAGGGCAGCCACCTAGACCCACATACAATGACTATCAAGGTGAAAGAGACACAAATAAACCTAAAGGAAAGCGAATGCCGTTAGAAACTATAGATAAAAAATTACTAATAGATGATGACAGATTATTAAATATTACGGCACATGACCCTCAAAAATTACCAACAGTATTGGAAATATGGAGTCAAATGGTAGTTCGAAAATATGATGAATTGGAAATCATCAAGACGCCTGAAGAGATGTATAACTATCTCGAAAAATTTTTGGGAGAAACCGCAAGAGCAATATGTGAATCCTATAAGAAAGAATATCCCCAAGACTTTAGCCGAGATATTTCCTTAGGCGCAAATCCATACAATTTCACAAATAAGATCACATACCTATTATTAGGATATCAACCAAATATTACCCCTACAGCACAGATAGAAGCTATCAGGCGATTAGAACAACTCCAAATCAGGAAATGACATTACATCAAACCATTCCTGCAAGATTATATGTATTATAGTAGTATTGCAAGATGTTTTTATGACCAAACCATAGGAGAAAAACTATTCCTCAAATTACCAGATCCATTAGGAACCGTTATATATAAAAAATATAAAGAACGACAAGTAAATTTTCTCCAAGTAGACAATATTAGTACAAAAATAAAATTTATTCTTGATTGTCTCGTAGAAAAATGCACTGATCTCCAAATCAATAGACAGCTCAAAGGCGAGTATAGTTTTTGCCGAAACATCTATACACCCCAAAGATATGACAAGGACGAAAAACCTAAGTACAGACCACCACAGTCGAATTATAATTACAAACCTAAACGAAAATATTTCCTACGCAAAAGTAATGCTAGGAAGCCGTACTTAAACAAAGACAGGCATGTTAGAAAATATGATCGACGAAAAAATTATAGTAAAACTCTAGCATGCTTTACTTGTGGCTCTACTGAGCATCTAGCGAGAGAATGTAATAGAAGACATAATATTCATAACAAACAAGCTGCCTTGATAGCCTGTACAAATGAGGATATAATACACATTGACGAAACAATTAGTGACATGGAAAGTGTGTACAACATTATTAGTATTAATGACCAAGATGATAAATATCTTTCTAACTTTGATAACGATACAGACGAATTGCCAAGAGAACTAGTTGAATTCGATAGGAAGTGTCGTGATTCCTACGAAGATAATTTATCCAAACTGGATCTCCTTAATCAATACTTAAAACAGATATCATGGCCTGTGAGCATAGTTGGAAGCATAATAGTGGTAGTAATGATAAACCATGTGTTCACTGTTTTAGATACCCCACTCTAACATTACGATACCAATGCACCTTATGTTTAATAGAAACTTGCAAATATTGTCTTGAAGAAAAATACCTTACAATCCCTATCGCCCAACTCTCCTTACAAAAACCTGTTAGAACGTAAATTATTGAACTACGAATATTGGATATCGAAAACCAATTAAGTAATCTCCATATACAGGTATCAACCATCCAAAAAGACATTGTAAACTTATTTTCCCTTTTTGACCAAATATATAGCCATGTCCATACTCCGTAATTTAAAATTTGACCTCCATATGATCGAAGCCTTTCTGGCTCACGACCATCCACGCAATCAAATCTATCTCACCCAAGCTATTGAGCGTAGTATTAAGCCTTATCTAGTTGCCACAAAATTTCTTAGAAAATTACGTACCCAGGTCTCTCATACACGAATCCAGACCCTTCGAGAACGGTCCTTAGCCCGAAAGGTTCTAAATAAATTCCGCTTACATTGTTCTCATTCCAAAGACCTGATCCACCAACAATGCGACCAGCCATACCAACTCCTTAGCAGTAAACATACACCTACTAAACCACTACCCTCAGAATTACGGCATGGCCCTCGTATCTATAGCTTAAAAATCCAACTGCGGTTCAAAATTCGAGATTGGATTTTGGACGTCGTCGGCCTCGTCGACACCGGCTGTAGTAATACTTTGCTAGACATCAAATTAGTTCACCCGGTTCATATCCAACCAATCCCTACCTTTGAACGCTTTAACGCTCAACAAATGGATGGTAAACTCTTCCATTACGACCAACAATTAAATACACTTATAAAATTAACTATAAACTTGACAACAATATCTGGACCCATGATCAATCTCTTCCGGTCCGTATCACCCTCCGCGATTTACAACTTAGCAATGTCAATTGTTTCATCGGTCTTAACCTCTTAGTCAATTGGTACCATGGTATTCTGATTACCAATACTGGTCTCCACCTTCTCCATCAGCCAGCCCTCCGCTTTACCCCAGAGTTGCCTCGGAAGCATGGTGGAGTTGAACCCGCCATCTCACCTCTATGCCATTGTACGCCCAAAGGGAAATGCCTCGGCCAATGTCCTCTTCCATTCACCCAAACCGAAGATAAACTAGACATATACGCAGAAGATACTCTCGACTTCCATATCGACAGTTTCGACGACTACCCTTCCCCAACTCTTTCTATAATTTCTCTACCTCCAATATACACGCTATTAGAAACTGGCAATACGGATATAGACCATCTTATTAGTACATTAGAAAAAGATGAAACATTCGGCAATCACCCACAACGCCATTGGGACAGAAACAAACTAGTTTGCAAACTAGAACTCAAAGACCCAAATTTCCGCATATTATCCCAAAAGATAGACGCTACCAATGAAAATATAGCCGAATTTAAAATGCATATTGATGATTTACTCCGCCTTAAGGTCATCCAGCGCAGTAATAGTCCACATCGTAGTCCAGCATTCATAGTCAATAAACATAGTGAACAAACTCGTGGGAAATCACGTATGGTCATAGATTATCGCCGATTAAATGATAACACCATAGATGATGCGTACAATATTCCGGATAAAAATGAGTTACTAAATAGCATCCAGAACCATTATGTCTTTAGCAAATTCGATTTAAAATCAGGATTTTGGCAAGTACGAATGCATCCGAGTAGTATTCCCTGGACGGCATTCACATGCCCATTAGGACATTTTGATGAGAATGTCAGCTAGCTGCCGGTCGGAGGGCACAAAAGGTGTGCATATGATTCCTCTCTCAATGTTCTCCTTGATAAAGTGTCGATCCACCTCGATGTGTTTAGTCCGGTCTTGTTGCACAAGGTTGTGCGCAATACTGATGGCTGACTTATTATCACAATACAGTCGGATGAGTCCTGCTTTAATAAGACCAAGATCACTCTTCACAGAGCGAAGCCATAACCCTTCACAGACCCCGTGAGCCATAGCTCTAAACTCTGCCTCAGCACTAGATCTTGCCACAACTTGTTGCTTCTTACTCCTCCAAGTAATAAGATTACCCCCAACTAGGGTACAATATCCTGAAGTTGATCGCCTATCATCAACAGATCTGGCCCAATCAACGTTAGTATAGACTTCAATATTTAGACCGGTATTGGGGGCAAACAGGATACCCCTTCCTGGTGTAGACTTGTGGTACCGGAGGATTCTGTGAGCAACATCCACATGATGAGTTTTATGAGCATGCATGAACTGGCTAATGACGCTCACCGCATATGAAATATCTGGACGAGTGTGAGACAGGTATATCAATCTCCCCACTAATCTTTGGTACTCAGAGATATCAACAATTTCCTCTCCATCATCGCGCCCCAATCAGTGATTTGTTTCAATCGGGGTGTCGGCTGGTTTACATCCACTCATCCCCACCTTCTCAAGAAGATCTAAAGTGTATTTACGCTGGGAGAGAAAAATCCCCTACTTGGATCGAGCAACTTAAATACCCAAGAAATACCCGAGTTTACCCAGATCTTTGACCTCAAATTCTCTAGCCAATTTCTGTTTCAACCTCTGGATTTCTTCGATATCATCCCCTGTTATGACTATATCATCAACATACACAATAAGTGCAGTGAGTTTTCCAATCTTTCGTTTAATAAACATAGTATGATCATCATTGCTTTGATGGAAACCAAAAGATAGCATGACCTTGAGAAACCGCCCAAACCACGCTCTTGGAGACTGCTTCAGCCCATATAAAGCCTTTCTCAATCTACAAACTTTCCCTGCAGCACCTGTAGAAGCGAGGCCCGGAGGAATAGACATGTAAACCTCCTTATCTAGATCATCGTGGAGGAAGACATTTTTCACATCAAGTTGCAAGAGCTCCCAGCCTTTGCAAGAAGCACAAGATAACAAGACCCTGATAGTATTCATCTTTGCCACATGGGCAAACGTCTATAGATAGTCAATACCAAGGGTTTGCGTATAACCCCTCGCCACCAACCTAGCCTTGCATATTTCAACAATCCCTTGTGAGTTCTGTTTCACAGTGAACACCCATTTACACTCAATCGTCTTCTTTCTATAGGGAAGGGGAACCAAATCCCATGTATGGTTTTTCTCAAGAGCATTCGTTTCCTCAACCATCGCCTCACGGCACATAGGGACCTCCAGAGCCTACTACCATGATTCAGGTATGGAAGAAACAGCAAGGGAAGAAACAAAAGCCTTGTAGGTAGTAGAAAGAGAATCATAAGATACATAATGTGATAAAGGATAGAGAGTGTAAGTGTAACGGCCCCACTTACTAGGCTACCGTCGCAATTTTCACTTATCTCCTTATTGAATCAGAGAGCGGCAGGTATATGGTCATTCAACAATTATACATAAACAGGTATAATGACAGAGTATATAAAAATGCAGAGAAGTACAACACATTTTTATTTATTTTACAACAGATACAATATAATTTATTTTACAACAGATACAGTATAGTACATCGCTAGCAGATGACTCGATGTATAAACACAAAAAAGAGTCATCACAAATCTGAGCTACAGTTACAAGTATACTATAAGATCATCTCAAAACTACACCTGTAACTCAGAACAAAAACTATACTGTAACCTACTACATAATCACGAGCGGACTATTTGAAATAGAACTGGAACTCGTCATGGGGACAGTCGGGGTCGCGGCAAGATGCCTTGTGGGCATCCATGACTCCAAAAACGGCTGTGATGACGTC
Organism: Platanthera guangdongensis; assembly: GCA_039583875.1. Taxonomy (NCBI): domain Eukaryota; kingdom Viridiplantae; phylum Streptophyta; class Magnoliopsida; order Asparagales; family Orchidaceae; genus Platanthera; species Platanthera guangdongensis. Next base: position 173,366,252 of record CM077155.1, read on the forward strand.
AACCCAAATCTTGTACATCTCCTTGCGAGTAGGAGGCCTGGTAGCGCTAGCGGGAGTAGTCTCCGCCTTGACCTGTTTAGTTACATTTTCTATTAGTCAAAGATTAAATGAATTCTCATTGTTCTATTTTTACTATGATGTCTTATTTATATTTTACGGACTTCATACTTTATTCTCTTGAGTACGTTCTCTCTCGTTATATCATATTAATCCGTTTTCATCATCTTCTTCTTGTTGACCTTTTTCTTCTTTTGTTCATCTTTTGCTCATCCTTTTTCCTTTATATCTTTTCATGTGGGGATTGACTTTCTTAGCCTTATATCTTATACTTTTCCTGTTGTTATCGGACAGTGTTAAAAGAATATTAACATTTAATATCATTTATATAGTGCGCTTGCGTGCCTTTTCATATTCGCACGCATTTCTTAACGTGTCTTTTCATATTCGCACGTTAACTTTCATTACATCATCATTGAGAGGATATTCACCCCACCTCCACTGTTGGGTTGACCCTTAACTTAACACATTTCATTACTTTATTCCTTTATTTCTTCCTTTACTTCATTTACTTCATTTATTTTATTGTATGTTTACTTTTCATTGCTCTTTTCATAAAGCATAAACATAAAACATAAGCATGAAGAATGAACATGAAATTAAGCAATTACAAAAAAAGTGAGAACTCACTTTGTCAACGCCTTTCCCTTTATCCCTTCGACCACTATCGTCGCCTTGCCTTCCACCACCTCGTGAAGCCTTGTCCTAAATCGAAAATATTTTAAAGACACATAAGTTGATGTTTTAATTAAGGTCAAACACTTCAAGACGTTCTCGACGGGCTCCACTTGACCTAATTAGGTCAAAGGAGTCATTTAGGGTTTAACAGGTAGTTGTCCTATCTTGAAAATAAGGGCTTTTTTTGTCCAATTGACGAGGGAATATCATGCCCTAGCCAGTTTTTGCTGCCCTAGCTCAAAATCCCCTAAATTGATTGCTGCCCTAATTGTTAAATTTCGGAATCCCTAGTATATGACTTAGGGTTTCACTAAAAACACTTCAAATCACGATTTAGGACCTAAGGATCACTTTTGATACAATTTAAAAGAAAAGAACATTAAAAATCTCGAACCCTAGATTTCTACCGGTTTCAATCCATGAAAAAATTTCATGAAAGAAACAAGAGTAGTGGAGAGGAAGTGATTACCTTTCAAACAGAAGAAAAATCACGAAAAACAGAGGAGAAACAAAGGCTCTGGAGCTTCCGGCGACGTGCGGCTTCGGTCCTCCTCCTGTGCTGTTGTGCGTGATCGGAAGAAGGGAATGAGATGAACAACGACATTCTTTGCTTAGCTATTTATCGGGCACCGCTTAATATCTGCACGACACACAACATTTGACCGAGATTAGCCGGTTCCTGTCATTTTGTCAGTCGGTTCACCTCCTTTTTAAACCCACAAGCTCTTTATTAGCACACCATCATACAATTAATCAAATGTTATAATAATAACATACCTTTAGTGACGTCACAATTCTCCCCTCTTTATTGAATTTTCGTGCGCGAAAATCCTCAATCTGAAGGTACATCAAACAATTGAGGGAAAAAATTTCTCATGTCTTCTTCTTTTTCCCAGGTTGTTTTATGAATACTATGCCCTTTCCACCAGACCTTGACAAATCGAACCTCTCGGTTTCGAAGCTGCTTATTTTGCCAATCTACAATCTGGTATGACCCAGTTTGACTTGATAGATCCGACTCTATTTGCATTTGTTTTGGAGGGACTATTTTCTCTGGGTCTGCTATGTATTTTCTCAACGAAGAAACATTGAATACATCATGAATGTTTTGAAGAGCATCAGATAATACTAGACGATAAGCCACCAGTCCAATCCTTTCAGAGATGACGAATGACCCTACGTATCTTGGACTAAGCTTTCCAAGTCGACGAATTCGTGAAGTTCTCTTGAAGGGCTTTATTTTCAGACATACCATATCGCCTACATTAAACTCTACTCTTCGATGTCTGGCATTGTAATATTTTTGTTGTCTGTCTTGGGCTATTTTTAATCTTTCTCGAACCAGTGTAAGTTTATCGTTCATCTTATCCCCTTGATTATTTGGGAATAACTTCTAATCGCCATCTTCTGCCCAACTTAGTGGGGTACGACACTTTCGTCCATACAATGTCTCGAACGGTGTCATCTGGATACTTGACTGTAACTATTATTGTACGAAAATTCCACCAACGATAAGTATTTTTCCCACGAGCCTTTAAGATCGAGTACGACCATTCTTAATAGATCTTCCAACATTTGGATAGTTCGCTCAGACTGACCATCCGTTTGTGGATGAAAGACGGTACTGTATAGTAGTTTTGTTCCCAACTTTTTCTGCACGAGCTTCCAAGTATCCGATGTAAAGCGTCCATCTCTATCAGATACGATGGATCGAGGAATCTCATGATATTTTATAATAACATCGATGTACTGATCGACTAACTTTTGTACTGGGCTATCATTTTTCATAGGAATGAAATGTGCAACTTTCGTTAATCGATCAATAATTACCCATATATCGTTGTTCCCAGTTTTACTCCTTGGCAATCCCACGACAAAATCCATGGTTATGTCATCATATTTCCACTCAGGGATCGGCAATGATTGTAAGGATCTGCCAGGTTTTTGATGTTCTGTCTTCACAGGTTGGCACGTGTGACATTTGACAATATATTGAATTACATCAGTCTTCATTCCTGGCCACCAGAAGTCCTGCTTGAGATCTTGGTACATTTTCGTTCTCCTATGGTGAATTGAATAAGTTGTGTTATGTACTTTATAAAGTATTTCTGCTCGAAGTGTATTAACGTGAGAAATACATTACCTTTTATTCAGAAATAATAATACATCTTGCTCTGTAAAAGCAGTTGATTGTCCACTTTTTACCTTATCCAGAATTTTCACAAATATAGGATCTTGGTTCATCGCCTTCCTTACCCTGTTTTTAATTTAGTGCTCTGTCATTAGTTGGAAGAGTAAACCTTGAGTCTGAGAGGTAGTTATACATATAACATTTCAAAATTTTGTATCTCTCGCAATAACTCTCCCTGTTCAGTTAGTCGAATAATCATCCGTGTCAAGTGCTTCCTACTGAGCCCGTCAGCTACTATATTCGCTTTACGGAGATGGTATTTAATATCGACGTCATAGTCTTTGATAAGTTCTAACCATCGTCTCTGACGCATATTTATTTCTTTTTGAGAGAAAATATATTTTAAACTTTTGTGATCTGTAAAGATCTCACATTGAACACCATATAAGTAATGTCGCCAGATTTTTAGGGAAAATACGACAGCTGCCAACTATAAATCATGAGTTGGGTAATTACGCTCAAAATCCTTCAATTGTCTTGAGGCATAAGCTATGAATTTGCCATTCTGCATCAAGACACAACCAATGCCTTTCAGAGATGCATCGCTATAAATTTGAAAACTTTTTATGCCACATGACATGACCAATATTGGTGCAGTAGTTAATCTTGCTTTTAATTCATCAAATGCCTCCTGACACTCTTCAGTTCAGTGAAATAGAACATTCTTTCGGGTTAGTTTCGTAAGCGGTAGTGCAATCGCTGAAAACCGTTTACAAATTTTCTGTAATAGCTTGCTAATCCGAGAAAGCTCTGGATTTCTGTGCCTGTAGTCGGTATTGGTCAATTTATAATTGCTTCTACTTTTGCTGGATCAACAGATAATCCATGTTCTGTAATCACATGACCCAAGAAAGAAACTTCATTTAATCAGAAATCACATTTAGAAAATTTTGCATATAAGGCATGACTTTTCAACGTCTGCAACACAATCTTCAAGTGTTCTGCATGTTCACCTTACTTGTCGAATATATCAGGATGTCATCGATAAATACGATAACAAACCTATCCAGATATTCCTTGAATACCCGGTTCATTAAGTCCATGAAAACCGCTGGCGCGTTTGTTAATCCAAACGACATGACTACGAACTCAAACTATCTGTATCTCGTGCTGAAGGCGGTTTTGTAAATATCGTCTTCCTTTATTCGCATCTGATGGTATCCCGATCTTAAGTCAATCTTGGAAAAGACTTTTGCATTACTCAATTGATCAAAGAGATCATCAATGAGAGGTAGAGGGTACTGGTTGCGAATTGTCAACTTATTCAGTTCTCGTCTTCTCGATAGTCGACACATAATCGAAACGAACCATCTTTCTTTTTAACGAAAAGCACTGGAGCTCCCTATGATGAGGTGCTTGGTCGGATAAAGTCTTTATCAAGTAATTCGTGCAATTGACTTTTCAGCTCTGTCAATTCTTTAGGAGCCATATAATATGGTGCCTTTGCTACTGGTTTAACTCCTTCCACTATATCGATAGTGAATTCCACCTCCCTTGATGGGGGTAGTCATGGTAATTCTTCAGGAAATACTTCGAGAAATTCACATACTACGGGAACTGCAGTCGGCTCACATGTCACTACATTGGTTCCCTTAATCATTACCAAAGTTGATTCACAATCTTTTCTTAGTTTCTTCAGTGCCTTTAATGAAGATATCATAATTTTTGCAACTTCATTTAGTCCCTTAAAAGTACACTGCGTATTGTCCAGCTTAAGTGTAATTTCTTTCTTTTTACAGTTGATGATAACTTCATATATTGATAACCAATCCATCCCTAATATGATGTCAAATTCAGATTGGGGTAGAACCACAACATCTGCTTCTACTAAGTTGGTATTAATTGTTAGCCATACTGTACATCGAAGGTTTGTAGTCATCTCAGTATTATTGGACATTTTAACTCTCAACTCTTCAAGTGATATATAAAGTTCCAACCATAATTGTTTAATTGTTCTTGTAGATATGAAAGATTGACTAGACTTTGTATCAAATAATATCTTTAGAAGGTGATTATGTACGTAAATCATACATGTGATAACAGTATCATCAGCTTTAGCCCCTTGTTGGTTCATATTGAAGACTCTAGACTGCACCTGTCTGTCTTCTCTAGTTTCTACCACATATCCCGATGTTTCGATCCCTTTACCTTTATCAACTCTTCCAACTGAGCTGGTATCAAGGTGATGAAATGTTGGTGCCTGACTAGGACCACCTCTTTCAGATACTGTCTTCCATAACGGGCAATCTTGGCGGCGATGTCCAGGCTTCTGACATTTAAAACAAACGTCGGTACCCTTCAAACAATCGCCAAAGTGATTCTTCCCGCATTTCGGACATAAGAGCTTCATCGTGTTACTACTAGCTCCACTTTCACTTTGAGTTTGTGCTTGAGTACCTCCTTTCTTCCTCTTTCAGTTTGAACTTCCACTCTTTCGCGAGAAATTCATACTCTGTCCCTCTGGAAGCCTCTTCTTCTGAAACTTCATTCGCCTTTGCGAACTCTCGACAACCATCTCAATCAACTTAGTAGTCTCCACCAATTCATTGTAATTCTTGATCCTCTGCTAGATGAGATGTACGCGCACATCTTTTCGTAGACCCAATTGAAATCGAAAACAACGATCGCTTTTCTTGGCGATCATATCTCCTGCATAATAAGCTAGTTGTGCGAACTCAACTTCATATTGAAGGACTGTACGATTTCCTTGCATCAATTTAAGGAATTTTTCCTACAGCATTTGCTTCTCAGAAGGAGGGACAAATCAGTTAACAAATTCTTTCAGGAATTCGGCCCAGAGAATCTCCGAGTTTTTACGTCCAACAAATTTTCCTTGCCTCATGTTGTCCCACCATCGATCAGCCTCTCCTTCCAGCAGAAAGACGACTAAATTGATTTTTTGATCGTCGGGGCACTTCATAGCATTGAAAATCAATTCGATCCTCTTTATCCAGCCCTCAGTTTCCATTGGGGTTAAACCACCTCGAAACAAGGACAATCTCATTTCGAGAAATTGCTTCACATATGACTCATTTGACATTGGCGGTTGTGATGTGACAACAACACTATGACCCATTCGAATAGCCTCAGCTAATGCTTGCATAATTTCCGATAATGGGGGGGGGGGGGTTGATCTTTCCCTATTTCTTTCCTCAGTCTTGTGACTATTTTCTCTTTCAAGCTCCTCTTTGTCGTCTACACAAGTAGGTGCGGAAGGGTTCCTGAAAACAGGAAGGCGTCAATTTAGATGTTTTAAGTTTGTTTTACTTACATTCTCGCATTCCTATATACTCCTATTTTGCTGAAAAATTCAAACATACCCTCTGATACCATTTAATTGTAACGACCCCACTTACTAGGCTACCGTCTTAATTTTCACTTATCTCCTTCTTATTGAATCAGAGAGCGGCAGATATGTGGTCATTCAACAATTATACATAAACATGCATAATGACAGAGTATATAAAAATGCAGAGAAGTACAACGCATTTTTATTTATTTTACAACAGATACAGTATAACACATCGCTAGCAGATGACTCGATGTATAAACACAAAAAAAGTCATCACAAAATCTGAACTACAGGTACAAGTATACTATAAGATCATCTCAAAACTACACATGTCACTCAGAACAAAAACTATACTGTAACCTACTACATAACCATGAGCAGACTACTTGAAATAGAACTGGAATTCGTCATGGGGACAGTCGGGGTCGCGTAAGATGTCTTGTGGGCATCCATGACTCCAAAGACGGCTGTGATGACGTCAACCCAAATCTTGTACATCTTCTCCTTGCGAGTAGGAGGCCTGGTAGAGCTAGAGGGAGTAGCCTCTGTCTTGACCTGTTTAGTTACATTTTCTATTAGTCAAAGACTAAATGAATTCTCATTGTTCCCTTTTTACTCTGATGTCTTATTTACATTTTACGGATTTCATACTTTATTCTCTTGATTACGTTCTCTCATTATATCATATTAATCCGTTTTCATCATCTTCTTCTTGTTGACCTTTTTCTTCTTTTGTTCATCTTTTGCTCATCCTTTTTCCTATATATCTTTTCATGTGGGGTTAGACTTTCTTAGTCTTATCTCTTATACTTTTCCTGTTGTTATCAGATAGTGTTAAGAGAATATTAACATTTAATATCATTTATATAGCGTGTTTGCGTGCCTTTTCATATTCGCACACATTTCTTAACGTGCCTTTTCATATTTGCATGTTAACTTTCATTACATCATCATTGGGAGGATATTCACCCCACCTACACTGTTGGGTTGACCCTTAACTTAGCTCATTTCATTACTTTATTCCTTTATTTCTTCCTTTACTTTATTTATTTCACTTATTTTATTGTATGTTTACTTTCCATTGCTCTTTTCATAAAGCATAAACATAAAACATATGCATGAAGAATAAACTTGAAATTAAGCAATTACAAAAGGGTGAACGCACTTTGTCAACCCCTTTCCCTTTATCCCTTCGACCACTATCGTCGTCTTGCCTTCCACCACCTCGTGAAGGCATGTCCTAAATCGGAAATATTTTAAAGACACATAAGTTGATGTTTTAATTAAGGTCAAACACTTCAAGACATTCTCGACGGGCTCCACTTGACCTAATTAGGTCAAAGGAGTCATTTAGGGTTTAACGAATGACTGTCCTATCTTGAAAACAAGGGCTTTTTTTGTCCAATTGGCGAGGGAACATCATGCCATAGCCAGTTTTTGCTGCCCTAGCTCAAAATTCCCTAAATTGATTGCTGCCCTAATTGTTAAAATGAGGTTTATTCATTTGTAGTGAAGGGGCAACACTCTCTATCCTCCAAATAATTATTTGAAGTGAAAGGATATCCTCTACGTTAATTTCTTTATCACTTTAATAATATAGGGATGAAGATTTTGTTAATTTAGAGGAACACACATGCTAGGAGTCCTTCCCCATTCCCATACATGCTTTTTAAATTTCGGAATCCCTAGTATATGACTTCGGGTTTCACTAGAGTTTCACTAAAAGCACTTCAAATCACGATTTAGGACCGAAGGATCACTTTTGATACAATTTAAAAGAAAGGAACATTAAAAATCTCGAACCCTAGATTTCTACCGGTTTCAATCCATGCAAAAATTTCATGAAAGAAACAAGAGGAGTGGAGAAGAAGTGATTACCTTTCAAACAAAAGAAAAATCACGAAAAACGGAGGAGAAACGAAGGCTCGGGAGCTTCCGTCGGCGTGCGGCTTCTGTCCGCCTCCTGTGCTGTTGTGCGGGACCAAAAGAAGGGAATGAGATGAACAACGACATTCTTTGCTTAGCTATTTATCGGGCACCGCTTAATATCCGCACGACACACAACATTTAACCAGGATTAGCCGGTTCCTGTCATTTTGTCAGCCGGTTCACCTCCTTTTTAAACCCACAAGCTCTCTATTAGCACACCATCATACAATTAATCAAATGTTATAATAATAACCTACCTTTAGTGGCGTCACAGTAAGACCGGATACCTTTCCCGAGGGATATTGGTTGATCGGAAGGCCCTGAGTCAGGTTCCACTGACTGTTCTGGTAGCATAGTCGGATCTTACGTGCTCGTCCTCTTTGTACGCCGGGTATAAACCTGCAAGCTCGGAGGAGGAGGCTCAGGAGGAGGACGAATGCCCACTAGTAGAGGAGGCACAAGAGGACGTATGTCCACTGGTAGAGGAGGCACGGGAGGAGAGCTCACTTCCACTGGTAGAGGAGGCACGAGAGGACTCACTTCCACTGGTAGAGATAGAGGCTCCCCCTGAAGTGAGGAGTACAGTGGTGGTATGGGCAGAGGAACCGAGGGAAGAGAATTGGGAGTATGGGAGGGAGAGGCATCCGAGACAGGATAATATGTCTCGGATTCACGGAACGTAACATCCATATTGGCAAATACTTTCTTGGTAGAAGGGTGAAAACATTTATACCCCTTTTGCATTGGAGAGTAGCCAATGAAGACACATTTTAGTGCCCGAGGGTCGAGTTTGGAAGCGCAGGGGTGGTGGATATGAACAAAGCAAACACATCCAAACACTCTAATGGGAAGTCGAGAAGGGGGCACCTGAAGAGTGTCAAGGGGTTTAGCATTCCCAAGAACACGAGTGGACATACGATTGATGAGGTATGCCGCAGTAAGAACGACATCACCCTAGTAGAATTTCGGAAGATGCATAGTGGACAAAAGACAACGAGCGACTTTCAGGAGATGGCGATTCTTCCGCTCAGCCACACCATTTTGTGCGGGAGATTACGCGCAGGTAGTCTGGTGGAGAATACCACGATCGACAAGATATTGCTCAAACAACGAATTGATGTATTCACGATCATTATCACTACGAAGAATTTTAATTTTGGAGTGAAATTGAGTGGAGATCATGCAATGAAACCTTCGGAAAACCAAGAAAACATCATTTTTTGTTACGCATCAAGTACAAACATGTAGTACGAGAGACGCAATCAATAAAAGTAACAAACCACACACATCCAAAAATAGAAGATGTCGGGTAAGGACCCCAGATATCAGTATGAATAACAGCAAAAGGAATAGAACTTGACAATGAAACATGCGTAAACGAGGTACGATGATGTTTGTTTAAGCTACATACATCACAAACAAAAGAGTTAAATACAACAGTAGACATAACAGGAAATAACAATTTCATAACAGAAACAGAAGGGTGTCCCAGGCGACAGTGCCAGAAGTACAAAGGATGGGCAGTGCTGGAATGAAGAGCCAGAGGAGACGCAGCCTGGCCGGAGTTGAGCACATAGAGTCCATTTACCATGCTACCCGAGCCAATCACCCTCCCCGTCGTCAGGTCCTGAAAAACACAAGAAGATAGAATAAATGTCATAGAGCAGTGCATGGAGTTGGTGACTAATGGAAAGAAGATTACGAGTAAAATTAGGAACATGGAGGACGGAAGATAAGGTGAGGGAGAAGCAGGAGATGGAACCCTTGTCGGCAATGGAGGAATGAGAACCATCGACAATGCTCACCTTATCACTGCCAAAAAGAGGAGTATATGATATAAAACCTGTAGAGGACCCGATCATATGATCTGTGGCCCCAGAGTCAATAATCCACTGAGTAGAAGGATGAGAAGCAGCAGACTGAGCACCTGGGAGACCCATGTGAGCGTAGGAGGAAGAGGCAGAAGGCTCTGTAGAAAGGCCCTGCATCATGCGTCGAAGAGCCAACATTTCATCCTCTTTGAAAGCACCAGGAGGGGCAGAGCCATCAGAACTGGAATAACCAGGAGGGACCGCGGCAGAAGCATCAGTAAGATGAGCAGAACATGGAGCAACATGATGACCAAAGGAGCGCCTAGAACCACGACCTCCACGAGGCGGAGCACCCCCTCTGGGGTTAGGAAACCCATGAAGCCGGAAGCAGGTATCCCGAATGTGACGGTTCTTGCCACAATAATCACATAGCAGATGATCCTTATCAGAGCCCTTCAACCCGGAATCCCGAGATGGACGAGTACCAAGAAGAGAGGGGGCAGTAGCTGCCAAAGCTGACCCCTCTGGCATCAGGTCTGGAAGAAGAGTCAGACGACGATCGTATTCCTGCTGCACAATACTGTAGACCTCAGGAAGGGATGGTATCTGCGGTCGGCCCAAAATTTGAACACTGATCCGATCAAAGTCGCGATGCAGTCCATGAAGAAACCCAAATATACGATTGCGGTCATCCCGGGCCCGAACGATCGCCTCATCAATAGGGCTCACAAAGGTAAGAGGATCAAAATGATCATATTCCTAATACAGCTGCGTGAACTCCAAGTAGTATACAGACGGCGGACGGTCACCCTGCCGAAGTAACGAGATCTTCCGGCGCAACTGAAAAATCAGAGCAACATTGCCGCGGCGCGAGTAGGTAGACTATGCGCGGCGCCAAATGTCGGCATCGTTGTCAAGGAATAGGTAGTTCCGGGCAATGGACTCCTGCATCGAGTTAGTAAGCCAGGACATGACCAAGGAGTTCTCCAACTCCCACTGCGGCCATTCAGACGAATTCATGTCGGGCTCCTTCATTTTGCCAGTGGCATAGCCAAAGAGACGCCGACTTTTGAGCGTCAGAGTGATAGAGCGAGACCACGAGAGATAATTGGAGTCGTCAAGACGTATGATAGTGATTTGGGGTGTATTATGATCATTAATGCCATGAAAGAGGACCGTCGGAGTGGAGGCACCGGAAGAGGGAGCAAACCCAGAAGAGGGAGCGGGATATTCAGCATCTCCAGACATGATGACTCAGGAATAGAAATACAGAGACAACACATGATTAGGACATCAAAAAACCGGAGGGAAAAACGAAAAGATCCGCTCCATTAGAACACTCAAAGCAAAAGACGGCGCCACATAAAAAAATCGGGCTCTCACGGCTTTAGGCATACCGGCGCCAGACGAAGGGCAGGAGGGTTGGAGACCCGGCTGGAAGAAGAAGAAGAAGAAGACGGGATCGAGCGGAAGGCGGGATCGAGCGGGAGGCGGGATCGAGCGGGAGGAGGGATCGAACGGATGGCGGGATTGAGCGCGGCGAGGGCTGAGCGGGATCGGGCGAAAGCACGGCGGGCCTAGGGCACGCGGAACATTTTCACCTCTGATACCATGTTGAAGCGGGCAAAAAATGTTAGGATGAGACTATTACAAGAAAGCCACCTCTATATATAGAGGTGATTACAATCATAGGCAACAAAAATAAAATATAAAGGATAATCTAACAATCCGCAATGGGGAGCCGAATACCTGTCATATCCGCCATCACCACCCATATTAATATCAGATTCTTTCGACCGTCTGCAAAAGCCGCCTTCACTTCCAATGGATTCTGTAGCCTCGTCTCCATGACCAACATTATCACCACCGATCCCCCCGACCGTCAACTCGTCATATCCGCCGGTTCTGATGTCGGCATCACCGCCAATTCTCTGGTAACCGCTTCTAATGCGACCGACCTCGCTCGGATTCCAACACACATCGCCATCATCTGCCCCACCACTGACTCGCCTCTTGCAGTCTCCGCCATCGTCAGGCATTGATGGATCACCTTTCTCCACGGTGGTCGTCATCCTGCCGCCTCTTTCGCCGACCCATGCTCTATTTGGTCTATCATTTACTCCACCGCAACATGTACCACTGTTGGACCCTGTCGGCCTCCTTCCGACGCAGTTTCCACCTACACTAACATCGCCTCCTCTACCCCCACCAGTTCCTGCTCTGCAGTCACCTGCTTTGTCGGTCCCCGATCCAACGACCCCCCGACCATCTCTCTGCCTCCTTTGTCGGCCAACGCTCTGCCTGCTTCCGCTTTGCCGTCTCCGAACACCTTGCCGCGGTGCCGCCTCTTCTGCCGACCCTGACTTCGGCGGTCCCTGCACTACCGGTTCCTTCAGCCGCCTTACCATTGCTGCCTCGCGCTGCCCTCCCAGTCCCGTCGGACCCGTTCCTCCCGCTAACCGTTGTCCCTCAGCCGCCCTGCCACTTTTGCTTTTTGCCACTCCACCGGACTAGCCGACGACATTCCTTCCGCCGCTCGTTTTTTCGACTGTGCCCCTGCTTCTCATCCCCACCAATGCTACCGCAATGCGCTATCCGACGCTATTTTGGCACAAAATCAAGGAGCCAGAGGAGTCGATCATCCTACCGGGGTTCAAGCTAGGGGACAAGCGCGATTTCAAGGACAAATGTATCTTCCTCGTTTTGCCACCTCCGACCTATGTTGTTAAAGGCTCGCCCATGACTCAAGGCTCACCAGACTTAGAAGTTTGCGTCTCTGTGCGTCTTATTTGCGCTTTTGGATTATAAAAGGCGTGCGGCACGCCTGAGTGTCATTATTGTTGTATTTTTTTTCAAAAATAAAGAAAAATATAATGTAAGAACTTAATAATTTTGTATTGATTTAGTGATTATGAAAGATAATTGTGCGTTGGGACTTAGATATAATGCAAGTGACCACATTGATTCTATTTTTCAAAAAATATAAACGATAGTAATGAATGATAAATTAGTAAATTAGATGAAAAATTTAATCGAGAAGCTGAAATGATGTTTGATGCTTATTATTTAAAATGGATGTGGTTGCGCCTTGCGTTTGTCAGGCGCGCGCCTGCGCCTTGCGCCTAAGCTCCAAGACCCCTTTGCGTCTTGGTGCGCCTTGTGCCTTTAATAACCAAGCCTCCGACGAAGCCTCCGAGGGAGGCCCATAACACACTGATTAAAATATATCTTTCATTGCTACTTTTTCTTTCTATTTTAGGAAACTATAGCTATTATGAATGTGCTCGAGGATTGGATCACCCTTTTTTAGTTTCTATACATAGCCCGTTCTTGTCATTTTTCATGCTTTTCACTATTCTGCTAATATTCGTTGGATCATTCTTGAAAACTAGGACTACTGTAAGCTTACTACTAGTTCAGCAGAAGTTCATCAAGGTAGTTTTATTAGTTGAGAAAGTTATAGAACCCAGCCATATAGTTTGGATGTGTGTCACTAAATTGTTAGGAATGATGATTTAGTTGACTATTAGCATTATCATTTTGTAGTCATTTTCCTTCGTTGTATTGAGTTATACAATAAGATTTCCCTAAACTGGAAATAACAGCAATTACAACACTTATGGTGAATGGCTCAGAGGTATTAATAAACAGTTTAAAAGATTGGATTAAGGATGAGAATGATGATGATTCTGTTGAGTTTTGATTTGACTATAATATGTGATGTTTCTATTTCTCTCTTTATTGCTTTTTGATAATTTTGTTTTATGTCTTGTAGATATCAGGACATGATGGAGGAACTGGGGCTAGCCCTGTTAGCTCTATTAAACATGCTGGTGGTCCATGGGAGCTTGGATTGACTGAAACACATCAGGTATGTATTCTATGAATGGTCTACTCAAAATTCAATGTTCTTTTTTGTGACCTTATATCTATAATAAGACTGATTAACATATATAGACACTCATCCAAAATGGGCTGAGGGAAAGGATTATCCTGAGAGTTGATGGTGGATTCAAGAGCGGTTTCGATGTCCTTATGGCTGCTTCCATGGGTGCTGATGAATATGGCTTCGGGTCTGTTGCTATGATAGCGACTGGATGTATCATGGCCCGCATTTGCCACACAAACAACTGCCCAGTTGGGGTTGCTAGTCAGGTATTGCGCAGTATTTTTTGTTGCTTGTTTATCATAATGTTCCTAATATTTTCTTGGTGCCACACTAGAGGGAGGAGCTCCGTGCTCGTTTTCCTGGTGTTCCTGGCGATTTGGTCAATTATTTCTTATATGTTGCAGAAGAGGTAAATATTAATGGCTTGTTGTTATTGCTGTATGTTGAATCACTCTTTAGCCCAGGGTTTCATGCTTGTTAACGGTCCTTTCAGTTACAAAATTTAATGGAGTTTGAATCATTTGACTAGGTGAGGGGCGCTTTGGCACAACTTGGTTATGAGAAGATGGATGACATAATTGGAAGGACAGAATTGTTAAGACCAAGACAAATCTCTTTAATGAAGACTCAACACATTGACCTTAGTTACATTTTATCGGTACGAATGTTCTGGAGTTAATAAGTGCAATAACTTGTAGCTTTCTGTATGTACTGAAGTCTATATCACTGTTTATTACTATTTCTTTATAGAGTCTCGGGCTACCCAAGTGGAGCAGCACTGAAATTAGAAAACAGGATGTCCACTCTAATGGTCCTGTCCTCGATGAAATTCTCCTTTCAGACTCCGAGGTATGAAGAATATTGGAAATATTTGTATCTTAAATATTGAAATTTAATTGCAATATTCAATTGCAAAGATGCATTTAAAATACAGGTGTGATTCTTATTAATTTTAATTCTAATTGCAACTTGAAGCATTATTTCAATTTGCATCAAAGGTTATTTTTTGTAACATTTATGCTTGCTTATTGGTCTCCTTGGTCCTTTATGTGTGTGGTTTGCCTCCCTTCAATAGATGAGTTGAGTGAGTAATTTCATAATCCATTAGCGTTATCAGTGCCATTTTCAACTTTAAATTGTGACTACCTTTGTGAGTGAATTGATCACATCACTTCGTACGAAATTGTTATGTTCCCACACGACAAATTATTCTCCAAATACTTTATGTATGTTTTTTTATTGTGGGTATTTTAAATAAGTCCAAATGTCCATACTTATTATGAGTATGTCAATTTGTAATTTTATACAAGGACCCATAAAGTCATAACTGATGCAAGCAATGAAAGAATCTTAAATCTCTCTCTTAGTTCTTTTCTCTTCGCTCCAGGTTAGGCTTAGTTTTAGGGTTGAGCAGGACTCCCCTCTTCCTCTTCTCTCTTAGGTTGAGTTTCGCTCACTCATCGCATTCTCCGTAAGTTGAGCTCAACTTCCTTGTATCACCGCCATCAACAACACCTCCAATGAGATGTTAGAATTGAGAAATTCTATGGCTCGAATATTGATGCGAGTTATGGGTTAGCTCACAATAACTTTGTCACAACTTGGTATAGAGATAAATTCGGGATATTACAGATCCACCAATTTTCTTTTGGTTCGTCCTCAAACTACACATCATATTGCAGGATGTTAGACCTAATGTCATTTGTAATGACCCAACTCATAATATTTGAGGTATTGTCCGCTTTGATTCATAATATTTTATATTAAATTGTACTAACAATTTTATTCTTTTCTTGAGGTGGTCTACATATATTTTTTTTTCTGGATGTCACCCATCTCACAATTATCCATATCTCAGGTTGAGTCCTGTTAAGAACTGCATAATTAAGCTTTAAGTGAAATTAGTTTTAGGATGAGTAACCTCTAGAAATACTTGTAGGCCACCTAAGAATAAGATAAAAGTACGAGCTTCATCTTAGTACTGGGTGAGATGAATCAAAGTGGATAGTACCTCGGATGTTGTGGGTTTGTTTCTAATAAATGATTTTAGACTTAGACTTCTTACAGTACATTGGATGGTTCAAGGACGTACCAAACTGAAGTTGGTAGCCTATAACATTTTGAATCCGATTAGGGTGGCTTGACGGGGGGCAGTCCAATGAGGGCATGAAGTGTATTTGGGACATTGAAGCTCAAACAAAACCAACTCCTAGAAGGCTTCTCAGATGGTGGGATTTTAAGTGAAAGGATGTGCAAAAATAAACTGAATCTCACATTGATAGGAGATGAAAAGTTGGCTTATTTAATAGTTTAAATCTCAAATATCGTAGACACCATTTTAGAACAAGTCGTGAAGTTCTGTTAGAAACTCCACAATTAAGTGAGCTTTGAGTGAGTAGTTTTGGGATGGTGACCTCCAGGAAAGTACAAAATGCAAATGCTTCAGTGCAGAGTGAAGTAAAAATATTGTTAACTAAAGCATTCACAACTTGTTTGTCCTTTATGGTATTCTATGTGTGTAGTGTACTCATTTTCTTACTATAGAGAAAATGATAAGTAAATATTTTTGAAAAAATATAATGGTATGAATGCGAATAACAAATCTCGGAAATTTTATAAACGTGGAAAAAAGAATAAAGCCAAATGGATGCATGCAATTAAATACTTCAATAATAAACTAAAAATTAGTATGACTTGAATTCATAATTTGAAGACAACATGGTGTTTATTGTTTGCGGATGATATCGTTTTGGTCGATGAGACGCGCGAGGGTGTAAACGCAAAACTTGAATCTTGGCTAGATACTTTAGGAAAGAAGGGTTTTAGGTTGAGCTGGGCAAAGCCGGAGAATATGGAGCTTAAATTTAGCAGTGCAAGAAGGGCGGATGACTTCTTTATTAAGTTGGGTGATTAAGATATTTCATGTAGTGAGTGTTTTAAATATCTTGGATCGATAGTTCAAAAAAACGAAGGTATTAATAAAGATGCGACACAGAATTCAAGCAGGTTGGTTAAAGTGGAGAGGCGCGCCAGAGATCTTATTTGATCGTAAAGTACCATTAAAACTTAAAGACAAGTTTTATTGTATTGCAATTAGACCAACAATGCTCTATGGTTCTGAATGTTGAGCAGTAAATTGTGTACATGTGCAAAAATTGAGAGTTGCCGAGATGAGAATGCTTAGGTGGATGTGTGGACACACCTGACTGGATAAAATTAAGAATGAATGTATCTGGGATAAGACAGGAGTAGCACCAATTGCAGAGAAGATGCGAGAAGCTCGACTAAGATGGTTTGGACATGTACAAAGGGGACCATTAGAGGCACCTGTTAGGCGTTGTGAGAGTCTAATCACTAGGCATGTTAAACAAGGGAGGGGTAGAACAATAAAGACTTGGAAGGAAACTTTAATGAAAGACATGATACACTTATGCATTAGTGAGATTATGGTAAAAGATAAGGCACAATGACGACAAAGGATCCATATAGCCAACCCCACTATATTGGGATAAAGGCTTGAGTGTTGTTGTATTCAAAACTCAACATGCAAATACTAACAACTAAAATAATGCATAGCAAAAACTTTAGAAGCCACACAATATTTAGAGTTGTCACGGTTCCGGTTCTACTAAAACCGTGAACCGGACCGCTAAAGTAACAGTTTTTCAAATTAGAACCAAAACCTTATTTGGTTTAACCAGTTCTGGTTCCGGTTCTAGCATAATTTTTGGAACTGTCGTGTCAAAGGTTCCAGTTCCGGTTTAGCAAGAACCAAAACCAAACCGACCACTAACGGTTCGGTCCGGTTCTATGAGGTTCGGTCCGGTTCCAATCGGTTCCTACTAAAACCAAAATCAAACTTGGCGGAATGAAAAAAAAGCAATATGCAAATAGTAAAACTCAAAAGAACATCAAAATAGAAATAATTAAGTTGCGCACTCCTCGACGGTCTCTTGCACGATTGGTGGGCTAGCATCCGTCGCCTTCTCATGCGTGTAGAATTGCCACTATGTATAGTCAGCTTGCGCGTGTCTCGTCGACATGCTTCTATGCGGTTTGGTTTGGTTCTAATTGGTTCCAACTAAAACCAAAATCAAACTTGACAGAATAAAATAAAAGTGCCTGCAAATAGTAAAACTCAAAACAACGTCAAAATAAAAATAATTATGTTGCGCACTACTCGACGTTATCTTCCACGATCAGTGGGCTAGTATCTGTTGCTTTCTTACGTGCGTAGACTCGCCACGATGTCTACTCTACTTGTGTGTGTCTCGTCGACATGCGAAACCGTTACAATTAGCTACAATTAGTTTTGTCTTTCATGATTACTATTAAATAGTAGTTGTATACTTCTATATTTTTAAAATAAAATATTTCAAAAAATATGTGAATAAAATTGAAAATACATTATATAACTGTATAAAAATCAAAACTTCACTGTAAAAACCGGCTTCAAACTGCAACAATGTCAAACCATACCACATGGTTTTGATGCGGTGCGGTTTTGTTCAGTTCAAAATCGACCCCCTTTGGTGCGAAGTGCGATTACGATTTGGGTTCAAGATGTATCAGCTTCATGTCTGATATTGAGTATAAATATTATAGATATATTATAAAACAATAACAATATAATAATAATAGTAATAATAAACGCATTGTAGTTCGGTTCTACTTTGGTCTGGTTCGGATCGGGTCTAAAAATATTGAAATCGTTTGAGACTTGTATGCTGCGGTTCTGGTTCTGGTTCCGATCCGGATAATAAAATGTAAGAACCGCAACAGGACCAATGTTGTTCTCGATTCCAAAATTCAAACCGGAACTCGAATAATTTGTGAACGGTTTGGTCCGGTTTTTTTCGGTTCCAGTTTGGTTTACTGTTTTCGGCTTTAAGTGACAGCTCTAGCAATATTGTATGTAGTCACAAAAATAGAAATTAAAATAATGATTCATTAATCCACATAGAAGTCAGATAAACACTTGAAATCCGGACAAAGAAGTCAAAGGAGTATGTCTAGCCATAAATGATCAGTGATTGGAAATAATTATGAAATAACAATTGATTAATAAACCGCCACTCATGGAGTTCTGTCGACCATCCCTAAGCAGACAATAAAGTCCGAAGTTGCTACTGTCTGCATGTGCTAGCACGCCACAGGTTCTTGGGGGAGGAAATTGCGGTTAGCTCTGATATCGATAACGATAACGATATGAATGTCGTGCAGTTTCTCCCGTAGCTTCATAGTATGTGGTCTTGAGATTCTACCCACGGAAAGCACCAAAGATCCAATCAATGTAGGTGGCTGTGTGAGGAATTGGTGGGCGTGATCTCCTCTAGATCCACAGCTTTGAAATCTGTCATGGTGATTTGTCATCGTCTTCAATTATATCTTGTAATTATTCATAGGGGCAATCATGACCGAGGGAGTATGGTTGTTGCAACTCTTCAACCATCCCTCATCGCTATACAAATGTGGCCGATGTCCGCAACACAATTTAGAAGTGATCGAAGTGTACAAGGGAGGTATTCGAAAATAAGAACTACCAAACTGTAATGGCCCAAATTCGATGAGGGCTGTCCAATGAGGGCGGTAAGTGTCTTTGGAGCAATGAAGCCCATAGAAAGATAACTCATGATGCCCTTCTAGGATGATAAACTTTAAGGTGAAAAAGGAGCATGAATGATGAACTAAACTCACATTAGAATTAAACATATAGGCAATGATCTTGAGTAATAATTTGGACTCTCAAATATGAGAGGTGTTTTTCAGAGCAAGTGATGAAGTTGTGTTATAACTCAGTAGATAAGCGTACTTTGGTTAGGGTAATCTTGGGATAGATGATCTCCTGAGAAGTACTCATATATCACTTATGAAATGCAATAAAACAATGTAGCTCATCTTAGTATTATCTTTGAGTTGAGCCGAAGCGGACAATACATTTGATATTGTGGGTCAGATTTACACAAGCCTTTTCAGTGCATGCACATTATGCCTGCTAAACATTGAATGAAGAGATAAGTTGAACTAAAATTATGAGATGACAATACAAACATACAAATCACATAGCTACTGCATCATAATGATCCTAAAGCAAAGTCGAATATATCTAAGCCACAATTTGGCTAAACAACGATGCAAAAAAACTACAAAAAAATGATAAAGGAGGATCTTCGACAGTCAACAACTATAAGCTTCTTCTCTCCCTGCAAGGCATGCTAAAGTAATGTGGGCCAGTTAAACTTAATTAACTACCTTAATTTCGTCAACTACTGCAGCTGGTTTCTAAGAGTGAGGGAAGATCTATCAGAAAGTTTATGCAGCAACTTCATGTTTAGAACATAATGTGAGAAATGGAATTAGTTCATTCTCTTAAATTAAGAGCAAAATCATTGGTATAAATAATAACTTATCAACACTAAATTGAATTATTAACGGTTCTCTTGAACATTATAATGCAGTACATTCAAAAATAATTTAAAGATGTTTTACGAATTACTAAAGTGGTATCATCCTAAAGTAAAACAACGTCAAATGTCCGACCAAGTGCGACATACATTATGGAGTCACAAGCCACTCTGTGTTCTAACTAAGTGCCAACTAGAGGCACTATTTGAGCACCAACAGATGATTTTGTATTTCAATTATGTGAATAAAAATCCTCCCATTGGATTTACATTACACTGCACATACTTCTGATCATAGGATTGACACATAATAGTAAACACAATACTTCATTCATATACAAAATCAAAAGTCAAAGTTTAGGCAAAGATGATTTTGTATTTCAAAATTAAAATACAAATTTTATAAAGAAAAAAACGTTATAGATATACCAGTGATATTAATGAACAAATACCCTGGGTGATATAGCTCAATATATTTATTCATTTTTGATATGATGGCCTGACTTACCAGGGATAATTTATTATTTTTGGCTCAACCTCTCAACACAGTTACCTTAATGAGTTATTACTAGTTGGGAACAGATGTCCAAGTTTGATTTAGTTTATGGGTCCTAATAAGCTCTGCATGAGTCGGTTAATGGGTCCTATATATATGCATGTACATATTAATTTATAGATTTATTCTAAATTGAAGTACGTTTAAAATAAATGTCTCAATCTCTACTCCCCTCCCCCGGCCCCATGGAAATGGTCACACAATAATAAATTTATTGAAGTTGAGGACAATTCTATTTACACAAATTGAGTGGCATAAATATCTGGTTGTTATAGTTGCTTGCATCAGAAGCATAGTTGATGTAGGGTAGGCTACGGGGATGCGCAAAACCTAGACTTCTACGGGTGGAATGCGGATGTGACACGCTAATCTAAATGCAATGCAAACCGCCGATGACGGCGACAAAATAATTAGAGCAATGAAATTTCAACTCACGCAGTAAATTAAAAGAACAAACAACAAACATTCAATTCAGCAATTATTTAATGACTTTCCTCCGCTCGGAGGGCTAAGGCTAAGCACGCGGCGAATAGATCTCACCTGCAAACTATAAGCGTTTTGCAAACAAATTTCTACTAGCATGATTCCAACAAGTAAAGTAGTCAATCCAATAATAATGTCAAATCAAATAATCCAATGCAACAAGTGACTCACCAAAGTAGTGGACTGACCGAGACACTGAAGATTTCAGAATCAGATGCTTAGAACGATGATTCGACACTGAAGATTTCAGAATCGAATGTGGAATCGGCGGCGTGGAAATCGATTTAGGTGACTGTCCTCGACGGTGGATGGAGGGTCAGACCGGAAATGGATGGATCCGACAACATAGGTATAGATTCGGGCGGGGAAGGGTAGATCCAATAATATGAGATCGAATCCGGGAAAAAATTTCCAGATCTGGACTGATCCAGGGGGGAGATTTTGGAAGGTGGTTCCACGAAGAGGGGGGAGGCGGCCAAGGATTGCTGCGGTTTGCTTGAGGGGCTGTAGTAGGGGTTGAAAGAGGTGGTTGGGGGTGGAGTTTAGGTTATTGGGAGGGGGCAGATGGCAGGGGAATTGGGCCGAGAGTTGGCGGTTTGATGGAGGGATTCGGTAAGCCGGAGGTTGCAGGGATGGGGCGCAGCAGGTCGCCAGTTTTGGGTGGGGAAAACTGGAGCAGGGGTGGCATTTTAGAGGCCGTCAGCTGCAAAGATGAAGGAGCAGCAGGCAGCCAATTTGGGGTTGGCTTTGGAGGGGCTGTAACGAGTCAATATAGGGCTTGTGAGGTGGAGAATGGAGGTTAGGGTTAGGGGGAGGCTTAGGGAAGGAGATATAAACCTAGGAGTCGTCACTTAGGGTTCCACGGAGCCGGCACCGTGACGGGATCGCGGGATTCCAGGAATAAAATCACTAAAATCTGCAATGACTTAAAACCAGCCCACTACTAGCCTATTTATAATGATAAAAACTAGGGTATCCCACCTTCAATGATTATGATTGGTCGGAGGTGGGGACGCTCAAAATACACTAAAATTAACCAAAAACATAAAGTAACATATGATTTTGACTCGCGACGCGGATCCATACACATCCGCGAAGTCGGACTAGCGATCTGATTAAGCCTTCCTGCGCATATATACGAACGTGTGTCCCTCCTTGCGGCAAACCCCTCCTGGTGCACGATCTGATGCATCTCCATCAACTCCCCTGACTGAAAAGCATTCATCTCCGATGAATGAAAGATGATCATATTGAAGTCGAAGTCCAGGGGCGAGTCGATCGAGCTCTGCTGGTAGTATCTAAGTGTTATCTGCATCGGGGCTGCCCTGTCAATGTATTGAATAACGACATCGCGGCCTGCCTATGGTAGGAACAAACTGATGTGATCTGATCTCAGTGATGCTCTCATCTCTCATCTCTCGAGTGGTGAATCCCGGTGCGATCAGCAGTGTCGTCCGTGAAACCAACGAAGGCAAATCCTCAGGTGGGTGGGTGTCATCAGTAGGTGGGCTGTGGTGGCCATCAGATGTGGGTGGACTATGATGGTGATAAGATAACGAGAGTGGAGGTGGGGCGGCTGGGTGTCTCCACTGCTTGGATCCACATACTCACGAGACTCGTAGTATGACGTCAGATCCTCAACATTAATACTAGATGGATTCCCATACTTGTTGGAATATCTAGTCGGTAGATGTTTGCCCCAATGCGCTTATAACAAAGTAGGGGCCAATTCTCCTGACGCTTAGTTTTTTGGCAGGCCTTGAAGGGAGCCTCTCAGGGCGGATTCACAGCATTACCTTTCCGCCTTCTTGAAATACTTGTTCCCTATGTGCATGAGTTTTATGATTATCATTACTCATTATTATCCGTCGGTGGACCGACTCATGCAACTTATGCAAAAGTCGTGCAAAAGACTCAGTAAACTCACTAGGGCGCGACTCTAGGGGACTAGGGATAAGGTCTATAGGCTTCCTAGGGTCGTATCCTGATACTACATGAAATGGACTCAACTCAGTAGACCTATTGGCTGAACTGTTATATGCAAACTCCACGACTGGAAGTTCAAGATCCTAACCATCTACATGCTCTCTCACTAAGCTACGATTTACTACTTCAGTCTGCCCGTTCGACTGGGTGATATACCGAGGAGAACCTAAGGGTGATGTCAACCGACTTGTTCTCAACACCAGCTCAGTGTTTGAGAACGTAATGAAAATCCTGCAGCTACTCAACCCACTTGACATGTCGGTGTCCCAACTTGCGCTGCAAATCTAAATATCATAACGCTTGGTGATCCAAATAGAGCACAAACTCCCGGGGAAGGAGATAGTGCCTCTACTAGCGCATAGACTGGACAGTTGCATAAAATTCTTGATTATAGTTCGAGTATTTTTGCATGACCTCGTTCAGTTTCTCACTAAAGTAAGAAACTGGATGTCCCCCTTGGCTCAATACGCCAACCAATACCTACACCAGAAGCATCACACGCGACCTCGAGTGCACAACTAAAATCTGGAAGTCTCGGAACGGGAGCCGTCGTCAATCTCTCTTTGATCTTCTCAAAAGCTCTAGTGGCCGCGGGTGTCCACTGAAATTCTCCATTCTTAAGGCAGCTCGTGAATCGGGCCATGATCGTACTGACCCCCTGAACAAACCTCCTATAGATAGTGACAAGTATGTGGAAGCTGCGAGTCTCATGAATGTTCGCTGGCACATGCCAGTCGCGAATAGACTTGACCCTCTCAGGGTCAACATATACTCCAGTAGCTGATACGATGAATCCCAGAAAGTGAATAGACTCAAAAAGGAATGAGCACTTCTTCAAATTCACATACAATTTCTCTCGGCAGAGGATGCCAAAAAGAAGACTCAGATGATCGAGGTGGTCGGCCTGAGCCTGGCTATAGATATATATCATTGAAATACACCACTAAAAACTTGCCCATATATGGTGTTGGAATTATCGGGTCAATGTCGGGTTATTAGGTCTTTAGGTATATTTGTGTTTAGTCCCACACCGGCTATCAGTGTCTTTGTGTTATGTTGTAATCCTATTTAAAGCCCCTATATGGATGAATGAATTACACCTTTTATTCTCTCTTTACTCTTTCAACATGGTATCAGAGCCAGGTTCTGTGACTTAAAAATTTTTTTTTCACTCCCGGCTACTGTTACAACCTCCCGAAAACCCGACCCGGTCTTCCGCTTCCGCTCGCCTGCTAGGGCTCACGGAAATAGTTTTTCCCCTCGCTCCCGTCGACGGATCGTCGTCTGATTCCGAAGACGGGAGCGGGACCTTCTCCCAATAGCGTCTCTGCTCCTCGACGACGGTCCCGACGGCTTCGTCGGCTCCCCTCTGCATCGTCGCCACCCTGGGCTGCTTCCTCTGCAACATCGTCGGCTCCTCTTGCTTCATCTGCGACATCGATGGCTCCGCCGGCTTCCTCTTCTTCTCCCGACGGCTTCTCCGTCTCTGCTTCTCTCCCGGCTGCTTCTTCTTCTCCGGCCTGCTGCTGCTGCAGCTGCTTCTTCTCCGGCATGGATGACCTCTGCCGCACTACTTCTTCTTCTCCGGCTGCTCTGCGAGCCGTGCTTCTCCTCCGCTGTTGCCCTGCTGCTCCTTCGTGCCGACGGATGCTTCTCCCAACGGATGCCTCTCCGGCTTAGCTGTTTTTTTTCCTCTGTTGTGTTGCATCTTTACGATTTATGCCTATATGCACGTGATATCCACGTGAGGGGGAGTGTTTGGGATGAGGGCGACCCGGATGATCTTTCTCATTATTCGCCTTAGTCTCACACGACCTCTAGGCTTATGTTGTATGTCGTTTGCGTCTCCCCATTTTTTCTTTCGTTTGGTCATGTGTTGGGGACGTGTCTGATGTTGGTGTTTCAGTCTCATCGGGTTGTGTCGTGTGGGACCGTGTCGTGCGGGACTGTGTCGTGAGGGACCGTTTTTGTACGGATTATCCCCGACATATTATCCCCGACGGATTATCTCCGATCACTCGTTTGATGACTTGCTCAACATCTTTTGTTACCTTTCGCATGTTGTGTGTGTAAGTGATGTTGGTTGACCGGTTTCCAGTGGGTCCGCGTCGTGTGTGGGTCCTACGTCGTGTGTGGGTCAACGTCATGTGTGGCTATGTCCCCGACTTGATTCCCCGGTTTGGAATTTCCCCTGGTGGCTCGCCTGATGTTTTGTCTCACATCATTTACCTCCATTGTCGTTATTTGTTGTGGCCAAGCTGAAGGGTTCCCCCTTCAGCTTGAGGGGGAGTGTTGGAATTATCGGGTTAATGTCGGGTTATTAGGTCTTTAGGTATATTTATGTTTAGTCCCACACCGGCTATCAGTGTCTTTGTGTTATGTTGTAATCCTATTTAAAGCCCCTATATGGATGAATGAATTACACCTTCTATTCTCTCTTTACTCTTTCTACATATGGCCGTAACACCTGCATCATAATTCTCATAAACATGCTTGGGGCATTAGATAGCCCAAATGACATGACTAGCCACTCGTACAGACCGTACTTGGTCTTAAAGGACATCTTCCATTCGTCTTACTCACAAACCCGTATCTGATGGTGCCCACTACAGAGGTCGATCTTGGAAAAGATTTGGGCACCGAACATAGTATGCAGTAGGTCATCGAGTCGTGGGATAGAGAAGTGATACTTGATCGTAATTTTATTATTGACGTGGCTATAGATGCACATACGCCAACTACCGTCTTTCTTAGGGGTAAGAAGGGAAGGAACCACACACAGACTCAAGCTCTCTCGAATAAATTATTTCCGAAGAAGCTCGTCAACCTGCCTCTTGAGCTCAACATGCTCACCAGGGTGCATACGATAGTGGGGCAGGTTCGAGAGTGAAGCCTCTGAGACTAAGTCAATATCATGCTAAATGTCTCGTGGAGGGGGGGAGCTCATTGGGGAGCTCACCCGGCATAATATCCACAAACTCATCCAAAATGGGACGCACCACTGGGGGCGGTCGTCAGGGAGGCTCTCAGAAGCCATAGTGTCTGACACAACATAGATGATACTCGACTCAATGCTATCTCACACAAACTCTCCTCGCCTCAAGATATGTAGGGGCCTCGAGGCGCTTGTGCTCGCAGAAGACTCAATTGGAACCCTGGATTTCTCCTTGGATTGGGTAAGCGTCAACGTAATCTTCCACCCCTTGTCATAGAAGACACACGTGTTCGAGCGGCCGAAACACGTGATGTCACGATCAAATAGTCAGGAGCGGTCGAGCAACACATATGCAACGTCCATGGGAATGACGTTGCACCAGACCCGATCCTGAAATGAGGCGATATTAATCGGGACAAGGCAACGCTGAGTAATCTGAATTGTCATCTTGTCAACCCAGACGACACCATAAAGGTGGGGGTGAGGCTCTGCCTTCACCTGCATGCGGTCAAGACCCTTTTGGGCTATGGTATTCACACAACTCTCACTGTCGATAGCTAGCTTGCAGGCACCGTCTGCACTAGGAAAATACGTATCGAATATGGTAGTGCGACACCAGTCCTCATCTACACGTGGGGTATGTAGGAAGCGCCTAATCACTCCCATCTTTAGGGATCGTTCAACGTCACTCTCACATCCTTCCTCGACAGTGGTTGTGACCTTCTCAGTAATCTCATCACCTTCTTCCAAACCCTGCTCCTCAACTAGCAGACTTTGCGTGGGGTACTGCGCTGCCACGTGTCCTCTACCAGAACACTTATAACATGGAATACCTCCAGATCGCTAGCCATCAATGGCGTTGGTCTTGCCCTTCGTGTCCGTGGCAACACGTGAGGACACAACTGCGGTGGTCTGAGGCGGAGCAGGTTTCCTATAAGTCGAGGAATCAATTCGAGAGGGTAACTACCTCATGCTGGATGAACAGATGTACTGCTCGTACTCTAGGGCGAGCTGAAAAATCTGATCAACGATCTCTAGTCGGTGGGGAATCAACTCTCTCCAAATCTCAGAATGTAGGCCCGCCTTGAAACGAGAGGCGGTGACAATGGGCTCCTCCAAGATGTCACTCCTAATGACAAGCTCGTCGAAGCGAACCATATACTCAGCGATAGTGAGTGTCCCCTGTCGTAAGTTTTGTACCTGCTCAAATAACCGGGCTCGGTAGGACGCATGGAGATACTTCTCTTTCAGTCGTTGCTTCATCTCCTCCCATCGGGTGATAGGATAATTGTCATCTCGCTCAACAACTCTTTCAACTCTAATCCATAATACTTTGGCTTGTCCGAGTAGCTTCATTTGGCGAAGCGAACACAATGTGAATACAACGAGTGACGTCGTAATAGTGGCCACCTCTCTGTGGCTCAGGATAATCCTCTGGATAAGCGTCATGGGTGTAATCATATCGAGCGGATAGGGGACCACGCTCTCTCCGACCCGAGTGATAATACTCATCGTGGTGATGGTCACGATGATCGTGTGGGGGCGCACAATCCCTGGGGTCAGGCTGAGGTTGACGTGGCATACGATACTCATCACGCTGGTGTGGGGGTCTATCATGAGCCGGAGCTTGTCCACGCTTCAGCGCAAGATCGGGATTACGCCTCGCCGACGGTGCTGGGGCTCGGGGAGGAATATCACTACGGTAGCGGTCTACAGGAGGCTGACCGTCCATCAGACGCTCGCCAAGACATGGAGGAGCATCAGAGTCGTCCTATAATGAGTCATCGTGTTGTGCTGGAGTGTCACTGACATTCTCTAAGTGGTCTAAGCGGAGATTCACCTCGGCAAGATCGTGATGCACATCGTCGAACTGGGCACCTAAAGTGTTGAAATAATTTAGGATAAGACGTTGAAACTCAGCAAAAGCGGCACCGGAATTCGAGCTCACCGCTCGGTCGTCGGTGACTTGTGGATCTGACATGCTTGCTCTAAAATTCCTACCACTACGGAGCATGCAAATGGACCAACCTCGCTTTAATACCAATTGATATAGGGTAGGCTACGGGGGTGCGCAAAACCTAGACTCCTAGGGGTGGGATGCGGATGTGACACGCTAATCTAAATGCAATGCAAACCGTCGATGATGGAGACAAAATAATTAGAGCAATAAAATTTCAACCCACACATTTAATTAAAAGAACGAAGAACAAGCATTCAATTCAATAGTTATTTAATGGTTTTCCTCCGCTCGGAGGGCCAAGGATAAGAGCGCGGCGAATAGATCTCACCTGCAAATTATAAGCGTTTTGCAAACAAATTTCTACTAGCACGATTCCAACAAGTAGTCAATCCAATAATAATGTCGAATCAAATAATCCAATACAACAAGGGATTCACCAAAGTAGTGGGTTGACGAAGGCACTATTGATTTTAGAGCCGGATGCTTAGAATGGCGATCGAATGTGGAACCGGCGGCGTGAAAATTGATGTAGGTGGCTGTCCTCGGCGGTGGATGGAGGGATCAAACTGAAAATGGATGGATTCAGCCACGTAGGTATAGATCCGGGCGGGGAAGGGTAGATCCGACAATATGAGATCAGATCCAGGGAAAAATTTTCAGATCTGGACTGATCCGAATTGGGGGAGATTTTGGAAGGTGATTCCACGAAGAGGGGAGTGGAGGCCAAGGATTGCTAGGGTTTGCATGAGGGGCTGCAGTAGGGGTTGAAAGGGGTGGCCGGCGGCGGAGTTAGGGTTATTGGGAGGGGCGGATGGCAGGGGAATTGGTCCGGGGGTTGGTGGTTTGTTGGAGGGGGTTCGGCGAGCCGGCGGTTGCAAGGATGAGGCGCAACAGGTCGCCAGTTTTGGGTGGGGAAAACTGGTGGAGGGGTGGCAGTTTAGTGGCCGGCGGCTGCAGTGATGAAGGAGCAGCAGGTCGCCGGTTTGGGGTGGGCTTTGGAGGGGCTGTAACGAGTGAAAATGGGGTTTGCGGGGTGAAGAATGAAGGTTAGGGTTAGGGTAAGGCTTGGGGAAGGAGATACCAATATAGAAGTCGTCACCTAGTGTTCCACGGAGTCGACACCATGGCGGGATCGCGGGATTCTGGGAATAAGTTGAGGAGAATAAACCGTGATAATTTTATTAGGGCACACACCCAGGGCTATTTATATCCAAAACATTACTATTACAACACTAATTACTATTACAACACTTCTCTTTAAGTTTAAAGAAAGATATTCACTAAGCTCATATTGTTACAACCCCTGATCATTTCCTCTGAACTGACTCCCTTGGTCAAGCAGTCTGCAACTTGACCATTGGTCGACACGTAACTCAACTCCAGTAGCTCACTGTCAAGCTTCTCCTTAATAAAAAACCTATCAATCTCTATATGTTTGGTTCGATCGTGTTGGACTGGATTATTTGCAATACTAATGGCTAACTGACTGTTGCACCATAGCTTCATCCTATCTCCTCGATCCAACTTCAACTTCACAAGCATCCTCTCAGCCACAGGAGCTCTGCAACCCCTAATGCCATGTCTCTGTACTCTGCCTATGTTGTTGATTTAGCCACTACTGACTGTTTCTTGCTCCTCCAGGAGACCAGGTTGCCTCCCATAAATATTCAATACCTTGAAGTGGACCTCCTATCATCCGTATAGCTTGCCCAGTCAGAGTCGCAATAGCCATCAATCTTCACATGCCCATTCCTTTTGAAGATCAGCCTCTTCCCCAGAGCACTCTTCAAGTATCGCAAGATCTAGTGCACTGCATCCATATGACTCTTCCTTGGGTCATGCATGTAACGGCTCACTACGCTCACAAAAAAAGAGATATCTGGGCGAGTGTGGCTCAGGTAAATTAACTTTCCAACTAGCCTCTGATACATCTCACGATCTACTAGTTCCCCGGCTTCTGCACCCAGTTTACATCTTTGATCGATTGGCGACGCAGCAGGTTTACACCCCAACATCCCAGTTTTAGTGAGGAGATCTAGTGCGTATTTCTTTTTAGAAAGGATTATCCCCTCTGCCTCATAAGCAATTTCAATCCCAAGGAAGTACCTAAGAATGCTCAGATTCTTCACCTCAAACTCCTTGCCCAGAGCCCCCTTGAGGCGGCCAATCTTCTGCTTATCATCCCACGTAATGATCATGTCGTCCACATACACCGCAAGCATGGTGATGTGACCTTCATTCTGCCTGGAGAAAACTATGTGATCTGCATTGATCTGGTGATATCTCATCACAATCATCACTTTCCTGAACCTGTCGAACCACGCGCAGGGTGACTGCTTCAGCCCATAGAGAGATTTATTCAACCTGCAGACCCTGCCTTCAGTCTTCGTCGTTCCAAAACCTTGTGGTAACTCCATTGTTGTGGATATCGGCCGACATGTCGGACATGTCGGCCGACATGAAGGATTGGGAGCAAAAACGACACAAAACCGGCACAGATTCTGGGTGTG
Source organism: Platanthera guangdongensis (assembly GCA_039583875.1). Lineage (NCBI taxonomy): Eukaryota > Viridiplantae > Streptophyta > Magnoliopsida > Asparagales > Orchidaceae > Platanthera > Platanthera guangdongensis. Next base: position 173,396,933 of record CM077155.1, read on the forward strand.
GCGGTTTGAAAAAAGCGGGCAGACATGTCGGCCCCCAAAAAGCGCCCGATTTCGGGCGTTTTTTAAGTTTTTTTTTTTAAATTATTAATTATATATGTTATTATTATATTTATAATGAAATGAGCGGGTCGGGTACTGTTTTAACACCCCGACCCCGCTCATTTCATTCACGCTCTGCCCTAGCTCTCCCCGTCGCTCCTGCCCTAGCTCTCCCGCGCGCGCCGGCGACACTATCTCTCTGGTTCTTTCTTCTCCCTGCTCGTTGGTGCCCTCTGGTTCTCTGGTTCTCTGGTGCTCTCTAGCCCGTTGGTGCTCTCCCTATCTCGCTGGTTCTTTCTTCTCCCTACTCGCTGGTGCTCTTTGGTGCGTTGGTGTCATCTGGTTCTCTGGTTCTCTAGTGCTCTCTAGCTCGTTGGTGCTCTCCCTCTCTCGCGCGCTGTCGGCACTCTATCTCGCTCGTTCTTTCTTCTCCCTACTCGCTGGTGCTCTTTGGTGCTCTGGTTCTCTGGTTCTCTGGTTCTCTGGTGCTCTCTAGCTCGTTCGTGCTCTCCCTCTCTCGCGCGCTGTCGGCACTCTATCTCGCTGATTCTTTCTTCTCCATACTCGCTGGTGCTCTTTGGTGCTCTGGTTCTCTCTAGCTCGCTGGTGCTCTTTCTTCTCCCTGCTCGCTGGTTCTCTCTCGGCTGGTTCATTCTTCTCCCTACCTCCCCCTCTCATTCTATCGCTCTGCATTTTTTTTGTTGGTTGTTGTGCTAGCTGTCGGCTGTAGCATGGTGGCTGCCTTGTGGGTTGTTACTGGTGGCTGCCGACCCATTTAGTTGTTGGTGGCTGCCTTGTTGCTTTATTTGTCTTATTAGTTGCTGCCGGAAGCTTTCATTGATTGTCCTGCTGCTTTTAATCAACAAATGATTTGAAATACCCCTATTAATAGTTATTTATCCAACTTCATTTTGCAATCAATGATGCATGTATATCCAAGCATATTTTTAGTTGCCCTGCTGCTTTGTGTCTTTTAATAAATAAAGTGTGAGATGCTTTGAAAATTTGAATAAAGTGTTGGATACTTTAAAAATTTGAATAATAGTTATAACTTTGTATACTAGTATACTACTGAGAATGTAAAATTTTGTTGGATAAATAAAGTATTGCATGTATAATATAAAAGATATCTGAAGATCTAACGATCTAATGAAGTTATGGGGCTTTTATGATGTTGATTTTTTTTCAACTAGCAATTTTTCTCGTGATATAGTTATGTTAAATATTTTTTCATTTTATTTAACTAATATTATTTTCATTTTGTGTCCTATTAGAATGACTTCTTCTGCTGGTTCTAGTGAGGCTCCCGTATCTCTGGTACCAACCGGTAGAGATCCGTTCTGGGCATTTGGTGAGAAGTTGGTTGCAAACGACAGAAACCGAATCAAATGCAACTACTGCAAGCAGACAGTGAATGACGGAATTACACGTTTCAAGCATCACTTGGCTGGGTGGAAGGGTAATGTTAAGCCATGTCCTCAGGTTCCCGCCGACGTTAAGGCTAAAACGGATTCGGCGCTGAACTCAAATTTACAGAGTAAGAGGGCTAAAAGTGACAAGTTAGAAGCAATCTTAAATGAGGTGGTTGTTGGAGGAGTGCATGTTGATCAAGAAGAGGACACTAGCATACTTAGGAGCACAGGTTCAAAGGGTCCAATGGACCAGTTTGTTCATTCAGCTGCCGAGTCTACCAAGGGAAAAGATTCCCAACAAAGCACGATAGAGAGTAAGTACAAAAAGAAAGCCAGAGATGATGCTGCCGTGTACATAGGTAGATGGGCATATGAAAACGGGATCCCGTTTAACGCCATATGTAATTCATCATTTCAGCAGATGGCTCATGCCATTGGTTTATGCGGACCTGGGATGAAGATCTCAACGTTTTATGAGTTGAGAGAGAAAATTTTACGAGGGGAGGTGGAGAGGACGAAGGAGATGTTGGGCATATTCACGCAGACATGCAAATTGAATGGTTGCAGTATCATGACCGATGCGTGGACAGATCGGAAGGGTAGGAGCGTGATGAATATCATGATACATTGTAGTTCTGGAGTAGCATTCTGGCTTTCGAAGAATGTCTCCTCCTCCACACACGATGGAAAGTTCATCTTTGACTTCTTGGATGAGGCGATTGATAGCCCTGAGAGCCCAGGAGAGCATAGTATCCTGCAGATTGTGACGAATAGCGCGTCCAATAATATGGCTTCTGCAAAACTTATGACTTTGAAAAGACCTACGATTTTTTGGACTTGTTGTGCGGCTCACACTATTAATCTACTGTTACAAGATATAGGAAAATTGAAGGCAATAAAGAGTGCTATCTCCTTAGGCCGGCAACTCTCTATATTCATCTATGGTCACACCATCTCGCTCGACATGTTTAGAGAGTCAACAAAGGACTTGGACTCTCATTAGCTTATTCGACCAGGTGTGACGAGATTCGCTACAGCATTTCTATCTTTAGAGAGCATCTTAGAGAAGAAGAATCAATTGAGGGGTTTATTCACATCTGCAAAGTGGGCTGCAACAAAGTTGACCAGTAGTGCTGGGGGAAAGCAGGTAAAACTATTGCTTCTTTATTCCTTTCATTTAAAATATATGTTTTGAAAGTTGCCCTTTTATAATATTTTCTTAATATTTTATTTTGCATATGGTAGGCTGCAATGATAGTGATGAGCGCTAGATTTTAGGCGAATGTCGAGCTGGCTGTTGGTATATTCACACCATTTGTGAGAGTTTTGAGAAGAGTCGACGGGGATACACCATCCATGGGGTGGTTATATGGTGATATCAAAAAAGCTAGGGAAGAGGTTGCCGTAGTTCTCGATCACCAAGAGAACAAATATCTTCCTATATGGAAGTTGATTGATAGCAGATGGGAGAAAAAGATGAGCAGCCCTCTGCACCTTGCAGGTTATTACTTAAACCCAAATTTTTATTATTTTTGTCGAGTGGAGATTGAACAGTCTTATGCACTTTGCAGGGTATTACTTAAACCCATATTTTTATTATTCTCATCGAGTGGAGATTGAGGCTGACGGAAGGTTTATGAGTGGTTTTGTTGAGTGTCTCTCAAGGATATATAGGAAAGATCCTTCTACACAGGATCACATCAGCGCTGAGCTTGATGTTTACCAATACCAACAAGGGTTATTTGGTAAAGAAATGACAAACAGACAGCTACAAAATCCCAACTTAAATCCAGGTACATTTTAATATATATATTTATTAACAATAATGATGTATTTATGTATAATAAATGAATAATTAATAGTTTAATACATTGTGTTGTCAATTTAATTTTCACAGTACATTGGTGGCGGCTTAACGGTGTTGATACGCCGTACGTTAAAACTATGACCATGAAAATTTTAAGTCTGACTACTTCATCTTCTGGCTGTGAGAGGAACTGGAGCACCTTCGAGATGGTAAACATTAATTTAGTTATGTAGTTAAACATTTATATCTTATTATATGATTGTATGCATTATTTAACTTTTTTTTAAAATGTACAGATACATTCTAAAAAGAGAAATAAACTTGATAGCAAAAGATTGAACGATTTAGTATTTGTAAAGTTCAATGCTTTGCTAAAGTCGAAATATTCAGAGACATCTCGGGATCCATTACCAGCTAAAAATGTTGATTCTGGAATGGTACAAGAGTGGATGGTAAATGTTGATGCTGAGGAGGATGAAAATGAAGATGACGATGATGAAGTCTTTCCTGGTGAGGGGCTGACATGGGCGCAAATTGGCAATATAGTCGACGCTGATCATGATGAAAGGAGACCTCAAAGATTAGCTACAAGCAAAGAAGTGGCAATTAGTTATCAAAGAAGGGGAAAGAGAAAAATATCTGAAGTGGACGAGGGAGATCTAGAGGGTTCATCGGATGAAGATCATATTTTATCTACTCTGCCAACTATAGATGAGTTTTCAGGTGATTAAGAATGAGGTATGTTTGAGTTTTCATATTTAAAGTGTTGTATGTTAAATGCTACATATAGATTTTAATATTTAAAAGTTCAATAGGTTGTAAAATAGGTAGTACTGTGATATGTATAAAAATTAAAAAATAACATGTAATTACATATATAATTAATTAAATATTAAAATCCGATATATGAAATATCCCCGATATATCCCCCGATATATAAAAAACCGACATGAAAACCCAAACCGACGTGTCCCCGACATCCGACATCTGCAACATTGGGTATCTCTATATACACCTCTGTCAGATCTCCGTGAAGAAATGCGTTCTTCACATCTAGTTGGTGCAACATCCATCCGTCATTCACTGCTAGGCTAATCAGAGTCCTAACGGTGCTCATTTTTGCAACTTGTGCAAATGTTTCGTCGTAATCTATACCGTAGGTCTAGCTGTACGCCTTGGCAACCAATCGAGCCTTGTAGCGCTCAACCTGTCCACCTGGGTTCTGCTTCACAGTGAATACCCACTTGCACCTAACAACCTTCTTGTCCTTTGGTCGTTGTACCAGCTCCCAAGTCTTGTTCTTCTCAAGAGCTCTCATCTCTTCCTTCATTGCTGCCTTCCATTTCGGATCGTCTTTGACAACCTGTCAATTGTTATGTATAATAATACTATCCAAAGATGCAATGAATGCTCCGTGAGTAGAGGATATATGATCGTAAGAGACAAATGACGCAAGGTCCAAACCGTATCTATCAGGAGGTTTTCCCGCATTGTTGCAAATAGTCCTCCGTAATGTAAGATGAGAAGTAGGAGAAGAGAAAATATTATCACCTGAGGCATGTGGTGATGTAGGTGTTCCAGGAGTAGGGAGCGGCGTAGCCAAGAGACTGGAAGCTAGATTGGGCACAGACAATGAATCTGGTATTGCTGGCAGCTTCCTCCTTCTATTGTATGTCAACGACTTCCCCTCAGCCTTGGGTCTCACGTCTCTCCTCTCCTCCTCGATCTCCTCCTGCTCCTCGTTACTCTCCTGCTTATCCTCCACAGATCCTCCCTGTCCCAGATCAGCCACCAACCTTTCTCTCTCTAGCTTCATATTGTTGGTATCTGATGAGTCAGCTGCAGTTAGGGTCCCCCCTTGTCGGTAGTATTGTTCTAGCTCTCTAAAGTGGACGTACATGCTCACAAAATATTTTTTTCTCCACTGGGCTCCAGTACATGTACCTCTTTTGAGTACGAGAGTAGCCCACAAACATACACTTGACTGCCATTGCATCAAGTTTATCAACGCCCGGCCTGTTGTCCTTCACGAAGCGCACACACCCAAACACCTTCAAAGGAATCATCCCTCCATTATGTCTCTGCAACTGCTGACACGAGGACTTCCACCCCAGAACCCAAGAAGGCATCTTATTGATCAACTGTGCCGCTGTTAGCACCGCATATCCCCACATGCTTTGAGGAACGTTCATGTTGAGCATCATACTCCTTGCCACCTCCAGAAGATGCTTGTACTTCCTTTCCGCCACTCCGTTTTGTGCAGGCGTATATGCACAGGTGGTCTGGTGCATTATCTCATGAGCCGATACATATTCCTCCATTGTTTTGTTAATGTATTCTGTTCTATTATCCGATCGTAGTACCTTAATCACCGCATTGTATTGAGCCTGAACAAACTTATGAAAATCTCGAAAGCAGGTAAATACTTCACTCTTAGTTTTCATCAAATACAGTCAAGTAACACGGAAAGCACAATCAATAAACATTACAAAGTACTTATAACCATTCAAAAAACCTACAGTACAAGCTCCCCATACATTAGAATAAATAACATCAAAAACAGGAGTTTCTTCGGCCTGTACTAGCATATGAACTCCTAGTAAGTTTGTCGAACTCACAAGCATCATACATTAATTTTGTTTTATCAAACTTTTTAACAATAGCAGGAAATAATCTCGCTACAGTTCTAAATGATGGGTGACTCAACCGCATGTGATGAAGTATCAGCATGTCCTCTGCACTCATCTTCTGTCCTCCAACGCCCGTCTTCTCTACCATAGATACCAGAGTCACATCCAATCCTTCCCGATCCATATACCACAACTCGTCATGCCAAGTATCAGTCTCAAGTATCCGCCTCGTCCCTTTCTCCTGGAAAATCACCTTGGGAATATCAAAAGAAACAGTACATTTCAGTTGAATGATTATGGAGCTAATGAATAAGAGGCTAACTGAAAAAGGAGCATGCAAAACATTGGATAATATTACTGAGCCTAAACAATTAACAGTACCCTTACCGACCGCTGGCTGAAACGTACCGTCTGCCATCTAGATGCTATATGCAGCAGCTTGACGAGTGTAGGAGGAGAACTCGCCTGCATTTCCTGTCATGTGACGTGATGCTCCTGAGTCGATGATCCAATCTAATGCCCTGGAGGAGGATATAGATGCACGGGAGAGAGATCCATCAGTTGGGTGAGCATACATCGCGACCCCCCCCCAGCTCCATCTTTGCTCCCTTCGCCCGTCTGTTTCCTCTTGATGGTTTCCATCATGCTAAGTAGGGTCTGCTCCTCTGTATAGAAAACGCCAACTTTCTCTGCACTCTCAGTCATGCCCAAATTGGCTCGATAGCCTCCTCTGCCACTACGAGCACGACCATGTCCCCGTCCACCACCCAAATCTCTCTCCTTGGGTGACTTGGGGCATGCTAGCCTCAGACGGCCCACCTCGCCACAGTTGTAGCACTGGCGGGTTTCTTCCCTCTATGGTGCAACGCCAGGAGCAGCAATCACAAGTGCGGACTTCACAGTTATGGACCCTCCTACTCCTGCCTGAAGCTTGAGACGTGTCTGCTCCTGAATCATGGCAGAGATAGCCTCGGTGAGTGTAGGAATCGACGTACCAGAAAGGAGTAGGGCTCTCCGCTGATCAAACTTATCATCTAATCTCTTCAGGAACTTCATCGTCCTCTCCACGATAATCTTGGAAGCCCGACACTGAGAATCGCTGTAACACATCCCTCCAGAGGCATGATCGCAGTCCACCCATAGCCGTTCCAACTCGGAGGTGTACTCATGCACTGGTTTCTCTCCCGGAGCAATGTCATCAATTTCTCCCTTCATCTGCAAGACCCACAGAGTGTTCCCCACGCCATCATATGTGTTCTTCAGCTTGTCCCAAACCTCCATAACTGTCTCGAGGCCATCTATCGTGGAGGCAATCGATGGGACAACCGAGCTGAGAAGCCACATAAACACCGTCATGTAGGCTGACTCCTACTCATCTCCAACCGAGTTCTCTGGTTTCTTCAACGCCCCTGTCAGGAATCCCACATGTTTCCCTGCAAGGATTTTCTTCATACGTCTTGACCAACTCAGGTCGGTCGTCGGTTCGTCAAGCTTTAAGTCAATCGGTGGAAGTTCCAATTTCGCCGACCATTGCGATGAACCCAACATCCTCAACAATGTGGCCAACCCATTCGGGCCCAACATCTTGAAGACGTCTCCCATCGTCCCTTCCTTCGACGCCATGGATCCACTTCCTCGCCGATCACCGCAGCCGAACCGGTACCAATCAATGCCTCCTCATGCCCTAGATCCGATCACCACATCCTCAGATACGCTAGGATGCGGAGGTGTTGCCTCCGAAGACACGCTAGTTGCGGACGGGCTGGTTGCCCACTGCAGCAGCCAGAGACATTGGCGGCCGCAGGATACGGCTTCGGGGGGGGGGGGGGGGGGAGCGATCCTAGAGCCCTGGGGACGGAGGTCCAGCATCGAGGGAAGAGCTGGAGGGAGGCGGGGTTCCTCCGTCGTAGTTAGTAGAGGCAGCCACTGGATGGTTCGGCGGAGGGAGAGCCGCCGTCAGGCAGAGTCGCGGAAGCGATGCGGCGAAATCGCGAAAGCGGGCAACGGGATTTCGTCGCTCTGATACCAAGTTGCGGTGAATAAACCGTGATAATTTTATTAGGGCACACACCCGGGGCTATTTATAGCCAATACACTAATTACTATTACAACACCAATTACTATTACAACACTAATTACTATTACAATAGAATACAATCACCAAAATTTGCAATGACCTAAAACCAGTCCACTACTAGCCTATTTATGATGAAATAAAAACTAGAGCATCTCACCTTCAAGGACTATGATTGGCCGGAGGTGGTGCCACTCAAAATACACTAAACCCTAAACCAAAAACATAAAGTAACATATGATTTTGACTTGCGACGCGGATCCGGACACATCCGCGGAGCCGAATCGGCGATCCAATCAAGCCTTCCTATGTGAGTACACAAACGTGGGTCCCGGCTTGCAGCGAACCCCTTCTGATGCACGATTTGATGGATCCCCATCAATAGCCCTTCACAAATTATTATACTCTTGGTTGGAAAAGTGATGAGGAGGCTCTGTTGACTGGTTTGGAATAGTTGTCTCGGAGGTGTCCGGATATGAATGTCTTTGGTGGTGTCATAGGTTGGTGGCAATACGGAACTAGGATTTTATCTTAGCCCGAGCACAAACTAAAAATCAAAATGTTACATCATGAGTAATGTTCTCATGAGGCAGCACAATGAAAAAGATGGCGGGCTACGGACTTCGTTACCCTGAAAAATTATATTAAATTAGGGATCAAGTGGCAGACATTGTTCTATTGAATTTTTTGTTAAATTTAAGACAAATTACAGTTTCTGTGACATTAAAGCCAAACTAGATAATTAAATTTGTTGTATGCAAAAAACAATCTTTGGATACATACCATATGTTATTATATGGTCATTTATGTATAGATCCACTAAAAAAGTAAATGAGAAAATAATTATCAATTTTCATGCACCAAGATTTTTTTAGATTCAATGCATTAAAAATCATTTTGTATAAATTAGAGATCTTGATGATAAGATGAGCACAACATAAAAATGATTCTAAAAAATTCTCCTCGACCATTCTTTTATGTATTATCATATAATTTATGAGGTTCAGAGTGCAATCCCAACAAGATTGTCATGTGAGTGTTGATTAAATATTAAAGTTGTATTCTTTATATTATTTTTTATCATACTTTTATAAATTAAACTATTTATTATTTCATTATCTTGCGGATGCATACGTATGTAGAGTCCATTGGCTACTAGTTAGGGCATCTTTGTGTTGACGGAATCTGTGGCAATAATTCACGTATGGGAGATACTAGAAAATTGATACTTTGTGCCCCTTTTGGAGGAGCATTTTTTGAAGCCGTGGCATTCTAAATAACCCTTACTGCTTTATGGTCATTTGGGAGCCGCATTTAAAATCGCAAATTGTTGATTTTAAAGTTTTTAGGTATATACGAGACCGCATGCCTAAAAATAGAAACATGTAAATGGGGGGAGGGGCATGCAATCGCTTCGTTGGAAACATGCTCTTAATTGATATATTCTAAAGTTTTGCAATGTTTGACCATTTGCATGCAGGTGTTAGAGGCAATTGAACATGAAAAGGAGATTAAAAAATCTGTGTTAATCAGTAATGTTGACCGTGCTGTTTGTGGTCGTATAGCTGGCGTGATTGCCAAGAAGTATGGAGATGCAGGTTTCGCCGGTCAGCTCAATATAACGTAAGTCCATGCTTATGCTGTACTATTCCCAGAGTTTTTTTTAAGGTTCAAGTTTATCAGATCAGCACCTGAATACCAAATCTATTCCTGGAAATTCTGAACCAAAAAATCTTCTTTCAGTTTTAATGGAAGTGCTGGACAATCTTTTGCCTGTTTCCTGACTCCTGGAATGAAAATCCGACTAGTTGGAGAGGCGAATGATTATGTGGGAAAGGTATAAGTATGTAAGGTTGCTTTGGATTTCTTCTTTAATTGTCTTAAGCCCTGCATTCTGTCTTCTTCCAGGGAATGGCTGGTGGAGAGCTTGTCGTTGCTCCACCTGAGAATATAGGATTTTGTCCGGAGGATGCTACTATTGTGGGGAATACTTGCCTCTATGGTGCCACAGGCGGTCAGATCTTTGTCAGGGGAAAAGCAGGGGAGCGATTTGCCGTGAGGAATTCTCTAGCGCAAGCTGTTGTTGAAGGCACCGGTGATCATTGTTGCGAGTACATGACAGGCGGCTGTGTGGTTGTGCTTGGAAAGTAAGCACTCTTTCTCACTTTCCAATACCAACATATTTTGTAGAAATATTTGATTCGTCTCATGATGTATGTTTAGCCATTGAAGGATAGAATCATTGTTGAGAATAGTCCCATATCGAAAAATTAATAATTTTTTGTGCACTTAATATAAATCCCGGGCCTCTCCACCTCCAACCAATAGGTTTTAGGTTGGTTGTTTTGAATCTAACTGCCCGTTACAGTGACCCCCCTTCAACTTTGCATAATTAGAGCACCTCCCTTCTAATCTTTTAGAATTATAAACACCTCCACTCCGACTTTACCCTCATAAATGTTAGCAATATACTCAGAGAGTTGTTGAAGTAGAGGGAAAGTCTCTATAATTTTGTCAAATTGCAATGTAATTCTTTTTTGTAATTATTCCTAAAGTATATGCAATTATCTTGTTCTTCTGAATATAAAAATATTATGTCAATTTCGGTTTGTCCTTACTATTTCCTAATTTCTCTGGAATTGTTTTCAGAGTGGGAAGGAATGTTGCTGCTGGCATGACTGGCGGCCTTGCCTATATTCTCGACGAGGATGAAACACTTATTCAAAAGGTACAACAGGATGAAATGAAATTCTCATTTTTCTTTTTTTACTTTTGTGTAACCGAGTTTGCTTGGAATTCTCGTTGAAATTTCCACAAGAATCGACTCGCCCCATACTCATCATCCCCATCTTTGTATATTTTTTGTTTGATGCCAACAGTTAAACAAGGAGATTGTGAAGATGCAGAGAGTGAATGCGCCTGCTGGTCAGATGCAGCTTAAAAGTTTGATAGAAGCCCATGTTGTGAGAAGCTTATATAATACTCTCTTTTCTTTTGTGCTGCAAAAGTCACACCCATTCAGCCTTCATTCACTGTCTGTTTTTTTAATTGATTTATTTCTTCAGGAAAAAACTGGTAGCTTGAAAGGGGGTGCAATTCTGAGCGAATGGGAAGCATATCTGCCCTTATTTTGGCAACTAGTGCCTCCCAGCGAAGAAGACACTCCCGAGGCTTGTGCCGAGTTTGAGAGGGTGATAGCCGCTGGCCGCGTGCCCGTCCAGACCGCTTGACCGCTCGCTTATAATTTTTCACGACAGTTTGGATTCTCGTGTGCGAGCCCACGCATGTAATCTGAAGAAGAAAATGCAATGGCTGCTGACGAAGGAATGCCTGTTGCAGGAAGAAATTGATTTTGGCCAATAATGTATAGAGTTTTAAGCATTCATGGTCTGTAATTAAAACATTTGTAAAGCCATGTATTACGATTATGGATTAAGTTTTTAAATTTATTTATTTATTGTTTTTAGGGTTGAAGAAAAAAAGATTTTTATATTATGTGATTTTTATATTAACTTTTTAAATTTATTTAATGTTTTGGTTGCAATTGATAGGATAAATATTTTTTTGTTCATAGTGCTTGGGGAGCATTAGGGTTATAAAAAATGGATTGAAGTTGATATTTTCTTATATATAAGAGCAGTTCAACATCCAAAGACTCGTAACGTTTTACGAAATGTAAAACCTAACAGGCCCTGGACGCTGGCCTGAAACTGGGCCTGGCGGGCCTTTTTGGCTTGGCCTTTAATGCTGTCTCTGGGGGGCCTTGATGTTGGACCGGATGTGTTTGATGTTGGACCGACTGGACCTGTTTGATGGGCCTTGATGTTGGGCCGTATGGGCCTTGATCTTGGGCCGTATGGGCCTTGATCTTGGGCCGTATGGGCCTTGATCTTGGGCCGGATGGGCCTTGATGTAGGCCGAGTGGGATTTGATTTTGGGCCTGTTTGATGGGCTTCTTGTGGTCATTATGGGCTATAACATCAGGCCTAGTGGGCCAATTTGATGGGCCTTAGGTCGGCTTAATGGGCCATATCATTCACCCTGCAGGGACTATTTGACGGGTCTTTGGTGCGGGCTAATGGGCTAAACGATGTGCCTCTCTAACAGGCCTTTATTTTGGGCCTGATCGGCCTTCTCTATTGGGCCAAACGGGCCTTTTTGTTGAGGTTATTGGACCTCTGCTAATGGGCCTGATAGCCCTTTATGCTTGGCCCTAACGGCCATTTCTTTTTGGTCTGGCAGCCCTTCCTACTGGGCTTTGCAGGCTCCTAACAGTGCTTGGCTTTGCAGGCTTTGCTGTGGCATGCTTCTGGACCCTGGTTTAGCAAACACTACTTGGCTCCGGGAGCAATGAGGTCTGGCTGGGCCACTGGGATTACTTGAGGCCGAACTAAAGACCTGCCGTCCACGGACTCATTTGATTACTTGATCAAATGGAAAAGTTAAATATGTCAAATCTATTATTTGATTAAATATAATTACACAACAAAAATGTGTGAATTCCTCCCATCCACAAGCAGCAAAATGTGTAAACTCCAGCTATTACGAGAAATTTCTGGCAAGAGTTTGGCTTTCATTGCAGGAGACGATTGAACAAGTAGTCATTTTATCAACTCATTTTAAGCAGGAAATTAAAACCAGGAGTTTATTTTAATAAGCTATATATATATATAAAGGAAAAAAAATGAAGTCGAGCTTAAATAACCTTGTCCAGGAACACGCTAAAGATAATAAAAAAAAGAGAAAAAGAAGACATAATTACAGAATGCTACAGCGATCACACGTGGGAAAAGTGCAGGCACTTCATACCCCAAGTCTTCATACCACCACACATGAAAATGGGCAAAAATAAAATACAAGGAGAGAAGGGAAGGCCTTATATAAATAATAATGCGGGCAGAGCTCATCTTGGGCTGTTCCAGGGAGGAGAGGAAGGGCTGTATGGGAATCCTTGAGGTGATATTCCATGGCTGTGTTCAAGACTATGCAGCTGCTCTAACAGCTGCGACCTTCGCTCCTTGAAGAAGTCGAGGCGCGTCGTTAGCTCTATCAGAGTTGATGAAGCCGCTGTCGCCATCGGTCTCGTGTATTCCGCACCCTAATCACCCAAAAGAATAATAATATTCAGTAAAAACTGTGAAATCCCTTGTATTTTTCTTTCTTTGAAATAATAATAAGAAGAATAATGACCTCGTTTGATCTGGGGGTGTTGGACATGGGATTGGTCTCCTCTGACGAAAAGATGCTCGAGGACGATGCTTCGACTCCTTTTGAATCACTGGGACCACCCTCCCCTGAATTTTTGCGAGAAAGATGTGGGGTTTGAGGCATCATGCTCCTCCAATCCGACCCTGCGTGGTTCTGTGAACATTTTTGTCCGACACACATAATACTATGGTTAGATTCGGGAATACGAACCGATTTAAAATCACCATTTTGCACATTTTTCTGCGGTAGAACAGTCCATTTGAAAGGGATAACATTGCTCGGAAGTTAATAATGAATTAGACCACCTTTGTTAAGAGTTTGTAAACTTATAAAACTTCTAATGAAACTAGGAAAACAAATAAAAGTCTGGTCACAAACTGTGGAAAATAGTGAGATGAATATCATAGCTACACTACAGACCTGAGCTGCGCAGGCAAGAAACATAAGATGTAATAAGCATGGTAATACCTCATTTCTTTGCTTCTCGTGGCTGAGAAAAGCTAGGCTCGTGTCAAAATCTTGTCGAACAACTTTCCTGCTGGCAAGACAATGTTGTAGAAAGAGTCTTAGGCCCATAATACTAAAAACGAAATGGAATGTAGAAAAAAACAAGGGGACGCTGTGACGACGAGAAGTAAATTTGAGACAGATTGGCAGGAAAGGTAATTTTCATAGTCAGCTCTAGCTCAACTATTTGGGATAATCTACTGGCTAGTAAGTAGTAGCCATTTGATCTTGTGTGCAATGAAGGTCGGATAGTAGTTCAGGGGCATCAGTGGAGTCTCGACAGACAATTTAGATGTGAAGGGCTCGTCGTGAATCATAAGCTCGAGAAGTATAAGTCTTATCCAGCTTCTTCTCTTTCCCTTGTGCTTCTCTTTGAGATTAGAAAAGGGATTCTCTTAGGAATAGCTATTTGGTTATTTATACCCATATTTTTGGTTTGTTACCTCCTTTAGCAAGCTCCTTCTGAAGATAATTCTATTAATCAAAATAGGTTTCAGTCTTTTCTTGAATAAAAATGTTTGATTTTTTATGTTGTCCTTCTGTATTCTTTAACCGACTAAATCCTTGGATGGTTTTCAGCCAAGGGGATGGTTTACAGCCACTCGATGATGATTGAGACACGGAAGGAAATGTTTAGATGCATAATTGAACTACTGCATCAGCCCTTAGACTCTTCCCGATCCAAGACCCACTCCCAGCTATCTTTTGACACAGGATAGTCTTATGTGATTGGAAACTAATGAGTGAACCCCTACATGCAATTAATATAAGATAAGACGAATTTTAAACTTGCAATAACTTTTCTTTATAAATCAGTTACGAATGATAAACCACAATAGTTTAAACATTTGAGGAAGAAAACAAGAGAGATAGTACGAGCGTGAAAGTGCGCGAAATCAAACCACTAACTGAATGAGTAAGTACAAGGACTCAAATAGGTAAAAACAAGACTTACGAACGCATATCTCCTCAAGTGGAGAATAAACCTAAGACCCAAATTGTAAAGAAATAACAACACACCTTGAACTCGTACGACACAGAAGGAGGGTTGGGGTGATTTTGGAGGGCTGTGTAGTGGCCGTAAGAGTTTCCGGGGACTGAATTTGGTTCCCTCTGAAGTGGAGAATGGCTGCCCAAGCAGCAGGGACTCGTTGGTGGCTGTTAGAGGTCAGGACAGCTGCTAGGAGGGGGCCTGAAGTTGAAAATTTGCTTTCTCGGATTTTCCTACAGTAAGAGGTGGTTGGTAGGGGGGATGCTGGGTGGTGGAAGAGGGAGGTTCGTGCTGGTAGAGAAGAGGAGAGAGGTGGATCCACGTGAAGTTCCGAGAGTGAGATAGGGAGGCTGGCGGGGAAGGAAAATGAAATATTGGAGGGGAATTTTGGGAAGGAGTGGGTGGCTGGTTATGGAGATATTGGGGGAGATGGGTGGCTTAATTTTAGGAATTAGATCCTAAAATTTTCGAGAGTTGGGGGGGTGGGGGTAGTGGCAGTTAGGAGGGAGTTGGGAGGTGGTTATGGAGTGGTGGTGGTCGTCGCCATAGATATTTTCAGGCGATCGCCGGAAAACTGAAAATGGAGCGAACTTGATGGAGTTGGTGGGAGTGGGATGCCGGAAAAGTCTTCTGGTGATCGCTGAAGATGAATTTAAAGGGACTGTTTGGAGTTTTAGTGGGAGAGTATTAAGAAAGTGGTTCCATGACAAGAAGGGGGATGTTGGGTGGTCGGCAAAGGGGAATGGAAGGAGGGTGGCCGGTTGCTGGTGGGAGGGGATGGAATGGGTGGAGAGGGTGGCCGGACAAGGGGAATGGAGGGTCTGCTATGGACGTCCAATGGGTGCAGGGGGTAATCTCAGGCTTCGCACCCGGGGCCGGCTTCGACACCGAAATGACCAAGGGATTGGCTTCAATACTCAATCCTTCAATGTCCAAAATGAGAGTCATCACCGTCAATATATAGACACTAGGGGGGTAACGCACGACTATGATTGGCCGATCGTTCCGACTCAAAAATAAATAAACATATAACTTGAAATGAAAAAAAAAACTAATGCTACGATCAACGATCTGCTCAAGATGAGCTGTCCTGATTGTCACTATGCCTGAGGTCGTCATGAGTAGATCCAAACAGGTCGGGCGAGCTGCTCCCCATCATCTCTGCTACATGCTAAGATGGAAAGTTATGACGATGGTTTTGATTCTCTCCATTTCATTCCCCTTTAACTATTTGCACGTGGACAACAATTGTAACTATTTGGCAACATGGAAAGCTAGAGGCAACTAAAAATTCATTACTTTTCATTGACATTAGGAATAAATCATGTAAATTATAGCTGTGTATTTACTTTCTATGACTTATTATTTAGTTTCCCATTGGGTGGCTTTAGGTGTGCACATTTCTCGCGTAAATAGACCTTTGAACTCTTTGGAACAATAAGCATGATACAAAAATCATCCTATCGTTTTCTTTTACATGGCATCGGAGCAAGTTGTTGTAGTGACTTACGTTTGAGAAAGATGTGTTGGAAAATGTTGATAGCGATCACCATCATCTGAAACGAAACTACATTGATGTTGGTGTTGTTGATTAAGCTGAAGGTGCAGTTCAGCAACCTTCTTTTTTAATCTGGCAACATCTGCTTCAGCAAGTGAAATCTCCTCAAGTTCCGCCCTCGTCTTTCAGTGAATATATAACAATAAGATTTTACATAATCTAAACATATAACCAAAATCAGTGATAGAAGCATTTAGAAAAGGCGTAGCTACCTTGGAATCCATACCACGAGAACTAGAAAACTGCCCAGATGACATGCTTAACCCAACCTCCAGGGCAGCCCTAAGATCCCTCTCAGCTTGTAGCTGTTCTTGCAGCCTTGACACCTAAAAGACAATTACGAAATGATAAAATCTTCTAAGGATATTCAGCTTCCAAATGAGTGAATCAGAGAATGTATTTCCAACAAATTTGAAATCAACAATACTTCCAAGCAATTCTATCTTTGTTACGAAAACTTTCAAAATATGCCAAGTCCTAACATTGTTCCCTTCTAAAAGTATAAATTCATGTTCTATGGAATTCTTTATGGGTTCCCAATAAAACCTGAACTAGCCTAAAGTAATAAGCTCATGTCCTAGATTTATACCGAAGCAACGAAGAGGAACCTTTTTGATTCATAACGAAGTTACAAGCAAACTGCATGAAGACGCATGCATGCACCAATAATGACAATCATGAGCATAGTGTAAAATTAGGGGTTCGAGTTGAACACAATAACACAAATACATGGACATTACCAACCAAATACTTTTATTGGTCAAAAATTTACGCCTGACTAGGCTTCCGAGTCAACAATCGACGACCGATTAATTTTCTTGATCAACCATCGGGGATCGAGTATCCTTTCCAGACGACAGTCCACTAACAAACACCCTAATGCTTGGTAGATGATTACTTCAATGCTAGTTCGATGATCACTTCAGCGAATTACTTAAAGGTTACATTAAAGGACTGAAATTCCAAAAAGCTCTTTAGACCCAGTGGGCTCCAAAAATTGACTCTTGAATTTCCCCTTCATTAAAACTCCACTCAATTTCAAGTCTATGTAAGCTCCAAACCTCTGAATCCTACCAGGAAAAATACTTGATGGCCAATCTAACCTCAGCGCCCTGTTTTCAGCTGCACCGCCCCTGATTACCTCCCGTTGAGCTCCTAAAGGATTTTAACCCCTCGTGCTCCTAAAATTGACTCCTGATTTTACCCCTTCATTGAAACTTTCCTAAATTAAACACCAACCTTCACTGTAACAATGAGTAGGGATGAAGTTTCGAACAATAATACTATTGTTCGATGGTTCACTCCCCGACTCTGAATCTTTCTTAGAATTTACAACATTGTAAATCTGATCTCAAAAACTTCTTTTCACGTTCACTACCGCCGACAACCTCAAGAAATATTCCCCCACCTGATGACAGCTTATTCTTTTCAGTCGACAATCAACGATCAGGTATCCTTCCTAATCGATGACGTACGAACGCTCCATCGCTAGGTCGACGGTTGTTACTTCAATACTTGCTTAGAAATTATTCTAGTGATTGGTTAATGATTCATCTCAGTATGAGTTCGACAATTCTTCCTCCACTAAGATATACTGAGTATAGCAGGCGAGCAGCACGACAGAGACTGTAAGCTCCAACAACTTCAATGGCGTAGGTTCATTTTCCTTGCTATTCCCAAGCCTCTTGCCACCTTCAACCAACCTTATTTATCTTCATTGCTAAAACCGAACCATTACCAATTCTACTCCCCCATCCCTCATTTCCTCTATACCCTCCTACCAACATATAGCTCCCAGTTAGCACTTCTAAATTTTGAAAGGAAACGAAGTCCTTCTACAATTGAAATCCTGGGGTAAATCTTTCACCAAATCACAGAGTAATCCCTCCTTTGTTTATTTACTATTACATTAAATTCTTGTGAGGGATTAAAAATTATTGCATGGTTATTTTGGAAACCTTTAGAAAATATCCTGATAAATTCGTGTAGTTCTCAAGATTTACATAATCCAAGAGAATTGAGAAGCCCAGAAAAAATCAAATTTGGACTCCAATAATTTAATATCGAGTTTTTATTCGTGTCTTTATAAGTTTTACTAATGACAACTTGAAGGTCCTGCACTTTTCTATGAGGGAAAAATAAACAAACGGTTATCTCTAGATCAAGTGTCGAAGCAGGATAACATGGTATGACACAAATTACTTGTGAGTTGAAGTAACTTGGAACCCTTATGAAGTACCTAGTATAACACAAATAGTACACCTCTATCTATGTACAGTGACAACAAAGTAGCAATTTATACATCAAAAAGTTTCATAAGAAAACCAAGCATATAGGATTCTATTCTTACTTCATCAGGGAGGAGATTATCAATATGCGAGTATGGACTCTGTTTGTTACTTATGACAAAGAACTTGCAAACATCTTCACCAAATCTCTTACTACATCAATTTCTAATATATGTACTAAGTTAGGCATGATAAATATATATGTTCTATGTTAAGGGGAAGTGTTAAAGCTTGTTATATGTTTTATTGATATTTTTAGTACTAGTCCAGCATGTGTGTAGAACATGTATTGACCCATCTAATTGTATATATAGAGGGATAATTTCATTTATAAAGATATGAAAGTTATTTCACTCTAGCATAACATCATTAGACAATAATAAAGGGCTGTTATTTAAAAAACATTTTTTTAAAATGTTTGAAATTGGGTTGTAAAATATGTTGATCAGATTAATGCAACATAAAAGAAAATAAATAAATACAGTAATTAAGCAAAATAATAGTACATCTTGTTCTAGCGTTAAGCGGCGTTCATGCAAAGCTTGTTTTCTTCTTTCCAAGCTTGCCTGCAAAATGGCATTTCCTTTGGCCTGTGGATTTAAACTGTCACGGTGAGAATTTTTGCATGTTCTTCCATTACATGACTAAGGGGCCAAATAGTCTTCATACCTCTTTGGCAATTCTCATCCGGAGTTCATTCTTCGTCGTTTCAAGCCTCTGAATGACAAGCCTAACACCGGTAAAAGTTTGTTTAGTCTAGATAAATATAACTAAATAGTACAGTTGCATAGTGGAAGAATCAAGGCACCTATTCAGTATGATATGATTTTACGGGAAATTACTCTAGAAGGAATGAGATATGGAGTCTAGATTAGTATATTACGAGAATTGGCTGATAAAAGGTAAACATTCAATTTCTGAAATTTTAAAGGATTCAAGAAAACTTATACTATAACTGTTATTTTGTCAAAAAACTGCAGTATATCTAAAGCAAAACGCAATTATTTCATAGATGGTACATCGACCAAGCTTTGATGTATATGTAGCAGAGTAATTATATCTAAAAAAACAGCATAGTCTGAATTAAGTACGTTGTTAAAAGGTCGAAACAAAAGTATTTTATATGGAGTTTTTAGGCCAAAATATAATGCAGATCTTCCATCATTTTAACTCAATAAAAAACGTTTTTGGCACTTTCCTCAATTTTCCTTTTTTAAGTGTCAGTGAAAGACTTACTCTTCTTCACCAGATGAGTCCACGGAATCGACCGAAGGATTTTTTCTAGCCTAAAAATGATAAGACAAACAAATAAGAATCAGTAAACCCCATATGGAAACATTTAAATTGATAGTAGGAACACTTTGGAATAATAATAACAAAATACATTAGCGATTAATAAAACATGCTAATAGTATGCAAGAGTTTGTGTGTGAGAAGGTGCTTGTATCATGTATAAGTTAATAAAATATGTGCAGTGGGTGAATAGAATATACAAGTGTTTACTTACTCTTATAATAACCTCACATAGACTATGCATGTGCATGACCAGCAAATACAGAAGTTCACCCACAAGGACAGAAACAACCATATCTAAATATGCCTGGTAGTTAAGTATACAATAAAATTAAAAAGAAAAATCTATTACATCATTGGAAACAAAAACATCCGGTGCAATCTCAAGAAACCATCTTAAAATGATAACGACCCATGATAGAAATCAAATACTAGTTAGCAAAGGGAAGAAGCTTGAGATTCAATGATCCAAAAATAAATTGGGAAGAAAAATGGAACTTGTGTGAAATAGAATGTTCAGGTCATCTTAGGTGAAATAAATGTAAAGAATTAGGCTTTCTAATAAATCATTAGTCGTGGTCTAAGCCTCTATGGGTTTCTATGGTTTACAGAGAATCTCTATGCATGTCTCCAAGAATTAACTTTTCACATAAGAAGTCTAACCTATGATTTCTTAATGTAATCTAATACGCACCACTATAAAATAATGAAGTGATGACAACAAAGATTGCAATGAGATCGGAATCCCAAAATTACAATTTGGGTTCCTCCTTTTTGACGCAGGGCGAATCTATAGGTGACGGACATGTGATGTCCTGACCCAATATGAATGCGAGAAATCACAAACAAATGATGTGAATATAAAACCAACCATAAGAAGAAAGTGCAAGGGCAAGCACACAATCCAATGAATGTAAAGCTCACAACATAAACCCTTATGCAAATGCAATATCTCAAGCATGCAATTACTTCTACGAGCAATTAATTAAACAAAGTGAATTTTAAAATCATGAATTGATATCACATTTAATCACAAATATATATATATATAATATATAGGGCCATATTCATAAGCGAAGGAGAAATCTGTGCGAAAAAGAGATCGGGTCCGCCCATTAACAGGCAATCATTATTGTATAACCCGTAATTCGTCGAGATCAGAAGTACCCCAGCAGACGGCTATCCGCAAACCATTTGGCGAGCAGGGGCGAGCGAGCCGGGGCGAGCCGGGGCGAGCCGGGGCGAGCCGGGGCGAGCCGGGGCGAGCCTGCGCGAGCCGGGGCGAGCCGGGGCGAGCCTGCGCGAGCCGCGAGCCGGGGCGAGCCTGCGCGAGCCGGGGCGAGCCTGCGCGAGCCGTGGCGAGCCTGCGCGAGCCGTGGCGAGCCTGCGCGAGCAACTCGCGAGTATGGGCGAGTATCTCTTGGAACTCGCTGGCAGAAGCTGGATACTCGCATATACCCCCCCCCCCCCCCAGAATTTCTCTATAAATAGCCCCCCATGGGTACTGGAAATGGCACTTTTGGAAGAGCCCGAGGTCCCCCCAAGTGGATACTCGTCCAGTCCATGTCTGCCTAGTACCTCGCTCAGCCTTTTGGTTGCGGAGAGGAAGCTTCTTCTAAGCTTCCGGGTACGTGGTGGGACCTCCTTGCTGGAGCACTTGGGGTGTGCTTGTAGATAGTTTCCTCTCTTTCTCGCTAGTCACTTGATCTGTGACGTCGGACCGTAGAATCAGTAACCTTAGGCTGCCTTGATCATATTTTCGAGGTCGGGAATTTTCCCGGCTTCAACAGTTATTTATCCTTCTTTGGCGCAAAATTCCTCCCGACAACGCCTTTCACCCTCCCGACAACGCTCTCTCCCGCACAGCTAGGTTGACTCCCTCTCGTGAATCAATCAGTAATTTCCCTCTCCCAGCGTTCTATCCCACCCACGGTGCTCTCTCCCTCCCGCGACAACTCTCTCCCTCCCACAACAGCTCTCTCCCTCCCGCTACAGCTCCCTCCCTCCCGCTACAGCTCTCTCCCTCCTGACAGTCTCTCCTTATAGCCATCTTCCTCAAAGTTGGTCTCACTCGAACCCACTGTTTCAGTATTGTAGATTCAACGAGGACTTAATTTCTTAGAAAACAATGCTTCTCCACTATGATTCTATTGATGATGAACTAATTAGTAGAAATATCAGATGTCGGCGACATATTGGATTGAGTTTTTAAATGTCGGATGTCGAAAGACAGAGACATGTCTGAGATATTTTAAAATATTGGATTTTCATGTCTTATAAACTTTTTAAAAATTTTATTTATACCGACTATAATTATATGTTATAAAAATAAAAAATATATATAACAAATAGATAAAAATGAGTCAGTTATATTACGAAATAAAATGATATAGTATTTAAAATAAAAAATTATTAACAATTACAAAATGATACATTGTAAAATATATTTAATAATATACAATAATTTTATTTTAATAACAATAAGTTTATTGGAAACAAAAAAAAGATTTAAAAGTTAAAAATTCTAGGTTGATTATAAGTTTTTTCAAACTTAAAAATTTTTATTAAATACACGCAATAAAACACCTAATAAATATATTAAATATTTTAATATTTTTTGTAGTATAAAATTGAAAAATTGTGAAACAATTATACAAAATTGGTTGTAAGAATAAAACGTTAAAAAATTAAAACAATAAGTCTAATTGATATATACATCTTTATACTATAAGGAAAGGCCTAATCGCTCAATGGTGTAACATTTTATTCCTGAAATGCCCTCATAAAATCATCTTTTGTGAGTTAAATTAGGGGATATTTTGGTCATTTGCCCGGATTAAGACTAAATTAACGGAGACCGGCACTGTTCATCCGCATCAAAAACCCGATACCCCGCTTCTTCTTCTGCGCCTCTTCCTGCAAAGGGATCTTCGTTCGCCTCTTCCTGCTCGGCCTTGCAGTTCCCGCGTCCGCAAGGAGCTTGAGCTTCTTCCTTCGTTCTACTGCGCAGAGCTTGAGCTTCTTCCTTCGTTCTACTGCGCAGGTAGGGCATCACAATCTTCTTCAGCGCAGCACTCCCAAGACATCCTGTCCTCCCAACATCGCTACCTGTTTCTCTCTCGCGATTCCGGTGTTCCTCGCGATTCCGACGGTTCCCAACATCGCGATTTCCCACCGTTGTTAGAACTCCGGTGCTCTGTTCTTGGATCTCCTGTGCGTCGCTCCTAAATTCGGTCGTCCGATCTTCGGGCGCATTCTATACCAACTTCTTCAAAGCCCCTTTTTGCCCGAAGACACCACACCCCACAAGACAATGCCCATATCCTCTTCGTTCCCCTCCTCGATCTCCTTTCCGAAGGTAATCCACGACATTCTCTTCCAATCAGTGTCTTTTGTTTTTGTTTCAGAAGGTAACCATGTTCCCACCTTCAATCGCTAAGCCAGAGTTTGGCTTCTTGCAACCAAAACCTCAACACACTAAGACTCTTCTTAGCACAGCACATCTCTGTGGTGATCACACTACTGCAGAAGACATCCCTTGCCGACGTTGGTGCCTTTTCTTTTCTCGGTCTCAGGTACGCCCCTTCTCGCCATTAATCAAATAGTTTTATTTTATCAATCTCCTCTCTATGCATATTGAATATATCTACACAATATTGGATGTCTAAAAACACTGTTTTTCATCTTCCTCTTTTTTGGTCAGGCTGCAGATATCAGATGAACGAATAGTCTGAGTAACAGATCTACACATGTTTGCTCACAAAACATTACAGATTCCTCATCCTTGAAGACACACACTTTCGGTCGTAATGTCAAATGGCTCAACTCAGAATGGGTATTATGATAATTCTATATCTGCATGCTCAATCATCAATGTGTTGTGTACTTTTAGATTCCAACAATGGATTTATCATTTAGTATAGTAATACTCTGAATGGTAATTTACCAATACCAACTCTCTGAATGATAGATTATCATCTAAAATGCCTTAACTAAGTTTAAATTATAAAAAAAGCAGTGGAGTCTGAAGTTGAAGTACCATGAGGCAAACCATTGCAGAAATATAAAGACTGTGTGAGGTCCTCCATGAACATATGTGCCTAAACTACATACATAATTTAAAAATTTTAAGCTTGCTGATATGAATAATACAATCTAAGTAGCTAGAAATTCTATTTATTGCAAACCATTAAGCTTTTGTATTGTTTGATCGGAGTCTGGCATGCATTTCTTGAGTTGCTTTTAATGGAAAAATGTATTAGAATTTTTTAATCCAGTTAATTTGTAATTGCATGTCAAACTAATGCGAGTATCATGAGGATTGACGAGGTGAAGAAATTTCCCTCTCAAATTCATTTGATGGTACTATTTTACGATCTCGGCCATCCCAAAATATATATATTTTAATATAGTATAGATATATAATAGTGTATATTTCAAGCTTTTATATAGCCATATCTATGTAATTTTGTTTCAAGTAGTTGTTCTCAACTGCCTAGCCACCTTTTACAGCCTACTCCATGGGAATCCCCGCTCTAATGTTTTATAAAAAGGAATAGAGCTTCTCAAACATACTGCCTTTACCTTGGCCAAACGCAAGTTACCCAAAATACCCTTAGGTGTGGTGTAACTTTAATATACCCAAAAATGCCCTCGCTTATTTGCTGCTTCCCTCCAACAATAGCCACCGCTTGATCTATAGCAATCAAAGGCCAGAAATCAATTATACGGAGAGGCTACAAATCAAGTTGTTCCCACCACACGATCTATACCAATCACCGGCCACGGATCTGTATAGGCGGGTGCCACAAATCGAGCATTTTCCTATAGCTTTATAGTTTCTCAGTACTCGCCATTTCTGCCCGCTCCCAATCCCTCGCGAGTATCTGTCGAGCTCCCGCGAGAAGAGCTGAAGGTGGAGATGCTTCGCTGCATTCCTCATCCACGGTGTCCCAACCCCGAGCAATGTCGCTGCCCCCGACCAATGTCCCCGCCCCCAACCAATGTCGCTGCCCCCGACCAATGTCCCTCCCCCGACCAATGTCTTCGCCCCCGACCAATGTCCCCACCCCCAACCAATTCCCGACCGCCGACCAATGTCCACACCCCCGACCAATGTCCCCACCCCCGAGCAATGTCGCCGCCCTCGACTAATTCTCCGCCCCCGACCAATGTCCCCTCCCCCAACGAATGTCGCTGACCCTGAATAATATCCCCTCCCATACCAATCTGTTCCGCCCCAACCAATGTCACCGCCCCCGACCAATCTCCCCACCCTCGACCATTGTCGTAGCCCCCGACCAATGTACGTACCCCAAACCAATGTCGCTGCCCCGACCGATGTCCCTGCCCCCAACCAATGTCGCTGCCACCGACCAATGTCTCCACCCCCGACCAAATTCGCCACCGCAACCAATATCGCCCCCTAACAATTATATTGCCCACGATAAATGTCACTCCCACGACTACTGTTGTCACCCCCGATGAATGTCGTCGCCCACACCATTTGTTGCTACCCTCGCCAAATGTCGTACCCCACTACCAATATCGCTGCCCCTGCCAAATGTTGTACCCCATGACCAATGTTGTCGTCCTCGACCAATGTCGTCTACTATGACCAATGTCGCCGCCCACAACTAATGTAGCAGCATACAAGCCATATTGCCGCCATAGACCAATGTCTCCTCGCCCGACCAGTGTTTCCCCCATGAGAATTGTCATCGTCCCCGACTAATGTCGCCGCCCCTGACTAATGTTGCTTCCCCCGACCAATTTCGCCACCCACGCCCAATGTCGCCCCCACGACCAATGTCGCCGCCCCGCACGGGGTCCCCCGTGCACGACTGCTTGTAATATAATATATATAGACGATTTAAACATATGCCGCTAGTCTGCTAATAAAACAAAAAATAACATAAAGGACAATATATTTAAATGAGATTGATTTAGTTGCTTGATGAATGAGGCTTTTGATATTTAAAAAATATAGTAAGGATTGTATGGAACTTGCTATTTTCTGGTTAGTTAATGAATTTCTTGTAATATGGGGCTCTCCCCTACATGTTTCTGTCAAGTTCCGTTGCACAAAATTGACCTTTGCACATTGGGTTAAGCTAAAAATTGTACTAATGGTTTACTTAGTTACATATATTTATCATTATTATTACGTTGTTAGAGTCCTTGTATTAAGTTGTGGGCTGATGTATCAGAGTCTTGATACTTGATAGTTGGACTATTTAATTTGGAGTATTTATATTGTAGTCGTTTCAATTTTAATTTTGTCTCGACTTATATTTATTGCTTGATTCTAGTATGGACTTTGAGACCCTGATTTTTTCCCTGATATTTAATTTGGAAATACTTGATTTTTGTTTGTTAATCAAGCCAAAGACTTGAAGGTTGATCTCTATTAAATGTGCACATACATGACCAATAGAATACCCAATGTAGTTTGAATACTTCCTATGATTTAAATAGTAATACAAAATATGTTTATATTATTATTATTTTAGTGCTAATTATTGTTGGGATTTATGTTAGGAGTGACTTGGATGAAAGTAGGCGCTTTACAGGTTAAGCAGATAAGAAGCTTGCCGAGATAAGTTATGGCTCCAGTCGATCGACTAGAGCTCTATGTCGATCGACTAGAACTCTATCTAGTCGATCTACTGGAGCTCTTGTCGATATGTAATTAGGCCAATTTTTGACACCCTTATGTTGCATTATTGGTTTTTTAAATTTATTTCTTTTGGATTTATGTAGAATTATGATGAGATTGAAGCAATAAAACCACTCAAATGACAGATATTTGTTTTAGTCGAAGAATTTGAAAATTTCTATGAAGACTATGCACATTACGTTGGATTTAGTGTACGCAATTCAACTACCACTAAAAATAAAACTGATGAACTACAATATAAATATTTTGTATGTGCAAAATAAGGGTTTAAAGTTGATAAAAAACCATTATAGTAGGGTGAGGATCTATACAAAAAATTATCTAATAAAAGAGATGGATGTAAGACAAGTGCTACTGTTAAGAGGACCAATGATGGAAAATATGTCTCGTTCACTTTTCGCGAAAAGCATAATCACACGCTATGCACCCCAAGAAAAAGACTTTTAAAATCAAATCGAAAAATAACAGATGTCCAGAAGAATTTGTTAAATACATTGGGTCGAGTAAATATAGGACCTACACAAGCATTCCACAAAATGGAAGAACAAGTCGGAGGGTATGAAAATGTTGGTTTCACTTGCATAGATGCCGGGAATTATGCCAGAGACCCCAAAACATTGATTGCTGATTCCGATGCACAAATGTCCATACAAAACTTCAAAAAAATACAACAGCAAAACTCATCATTCTACTATGCATATGAATTAAATACTAAAGATCATTTGAAATGTGTATTTTTATCTGATGAGATTGCTAGAAATAATTATTATATGTTTGATGATTTGATTTCTTTTGATATCACATACAATACAAATAAATATTTATTAATTTTTGTGTCATTTATTGGACTAAATCATCACAGATTATCTAAAACTTTTGGTGTTGCGCATCTTGCTAATAAAAAGGCTAAATCATTTTTCTGGTTATTTGAGAAATTTTTAGAATTTATGAGACCCAAAGAATTGGTATTGATTGTTACTGATCAAGACCCTGCAATGAGGACCGCTATAGAAAAATCATTTAAAACTACAAAACATTGATTTTGTATGTGGCATATAATGAAAAAATTATCTGAGAAAGTCGGTGGTACTTTAAATGTTAATACTAACTTTCAAGGCGTTTCAAAAAATGTGTGCGGAATTCTGAGATACTAAATTAGTTTGAAACAAATTGGAATGCTATAATATCTGATTTTGAATTATCAAATAATAATTAGCTATTGCACATGTTCAAGCTTTGCAAAATGTGGATTCCAACATATTTACAGGATATACCTTTATCTGATTTATTGCGAACAACATCTAGATTAGAAAGTGAGAACTCAATCTTTGGAAATATTATGAACAACACATTGGGCTTAATTGAGTTTTATTCAAGATATGATAATGCAATAGAAGCTCAAAGGCAAAAAAAAATTAAAGGCGGAGCACGACACATTACATGGAAAGCCAGATATAAAAACAAACTTAGCAATCGAGAAACATGCAAATTCATTATAAATACATAAGAACTTTTATATATTCCAAGAAAAATTATGGGCCTCATGTATAGGTTGCGGGGTGAAAAGGTCTCAAGAACTCAATGATTCATGCATATTCACTATTATCGACAGTTGTAAGCCAAATGATAAATATAGAGAAATTGTTTATAGTTTGTTGAACACAACTTGTAGCTGTAAAATGTTTGAAACCCAAGGCATTCCATGTTGTCATATATTGTTAGTTTTGAAATGACAAGGAATCAATGAACTGCCAATTTATTGCATAACTAAATGGAGTAAAATGGTTACTAGCAATCTGAGCTTTCAAATGGACCAAAAGTTGTTTGTGGGATTTTCAGAAGTGAGCGCAGAAGAAAATTAATTTCAAGCACATGGACCCAACTATCTCGATGTACTGAACTTGCCAAATTAAAAGATGAAACATTGATTTAATAATTTGTGCCTTGAGTTGGGAAAATAGAATGCATGGAACATATGATTGTGATGAAATAGATTCCAATTTTGCTTCATCGCACGATTCACAAATCTCAAACCAACTCAAGATATTTCCACCATATTGTACAAAAACAAAGTGTAGCGATAAAAGATTGAAAAATGAAAAAAAGAAATTCATTGAAATTAAACAAAAAACGACATGTCTATGCAAAAATTGTGGGGAGCAAGCTTTACATGATAGTCGTAATTGTCCAAAAAATCAATACTATAACATGCAAGTTAAATATACCTTCATGCAAGTTAAATATACCTTTTTCATATCTACTATATTTTGTTTTGATTATACTAATATTCTTTGCTGTTATTTTTTCATTTGTAGGCACAATTGAACCCATAAAAGCAGGAATTAAAGAAAGCTTTGGGCGACATAATATCTCATGGGAATATGATTCAATAGAATTTTATGCAGGTATTAGTCCTGAATTTTATGCAGGCTTTCTACTTTAACACTACTGTATATCATTGACATGATCATATATTTTCATTTTGGGGACTTCTCTTGCAGGGCAACAGCTTGTTCTCTGGGTTTACTCAATTGTGCAAAGGCCTTTCTTTGGTTCTTCTATTGAATGAAGAATTGCATGAGCAGCAGCGCGGCCTTGGAAAACTGAGCTCTACTCTTTTTTAATCTCCTTTTTTGTTACTTATGGTCTTCTGTTGAATGAAGCATTGCAGTAGCAGCATTTTGGAACATGTGCAGTATTTTATAACTTCTCATACAATTAACACGACAGAATTAAATAGGACTAAAATCTAAATTCCATTAGTTCACATTCATTTCGTGTCAATGTTATCATATGAACTTTAGCCAAATGGTTGCCCAGGATAAGCCTGACTTGGAAAACTGAATCCAGGATTTGTTGTATGATAGGTTTAGTTCGCCTGCGATTTCCCCTCCATTATGCCCTGCTCTTGAAATATTGATACCTTGTTTCCTTGTGCACGTCGAGGATTAATTTATGCTCTGCAGATCCTAGATGCGTTTGTCGGCAAGTTCCAGGTGAGGCTCGTGAGCTTCGTCGAGGAGAAGATGGTCATGGTGTTGGGCGTAGAGGAGAGAGCATCGATGTGTGTGATGGAGCTGATGCCGGAGGGAGAGAGTGGCGAGGTAGGGGGAGAGCTGCCGCGGGGGAGGGGGGCGTTGTGAGAGGGAAATCGAGGGTCGGCTCGCGAGAGGGAGAGAGCTGCCTCCAGGAGGGAGAGAGATGACGTTGGAGGGAGCAAAAATGCCGCGGGAAGGAGTTGCTAGATTGGAGAAAGCGAAATCGCGATCACACAGATTTCTCCTTCGTATATGAATGTCCATTTATATATATATATAAATACAAGGATCACCCCTGGGAGTATGCATAATTACAGGTTGCACTAATATATCTTTTGAAATCACATTTACCTCCCATCTATGTTTCTCAAGATTACAAATGCCCCTTCCATTAAAAGTATGGATGAAATAAAATCTGTCAAATTATTTTATGATATTCCAATTTTACCATTTGTAATGACTCTACATTGAAAGGAGTGACCCCTTCCGTTACAAATATGAATGGAGAGGACTATAACATGCCAATTTTTTTTGTTGTTCCAAATTTAACCTACTCTACATTGAAAAGGGTGAGTTACATTTTACCATTTGTAATGAATCTAGAGTATTTATAAAATGATAAAATTAGAATATCATAAAATAATTTAGCTAATTTTATTACTTTCCATCCATATTCTATGGGAAGGGATATTTTGTAAACCGAGAAAACTAAGTGAGGTAAATGTAATTTTGAAAGATAGAAGGGTGCAACCTGTAATTATGCAAACTTCCAAGAGAGGTCCTAGTAATTAACCCTATATATAAATGGGCAATAATGGCAATTAATTGAGAGTGCACAAAAATTAGATGCAGGCGGATAAAATAGTCAAATAAATCTAAGCCAAATATTGCTAGTAATGAGTGAATATTCCGACAATGTAGGGAATAAACACATAAATGTAAGAACTCACCAAGTAATTGGCACCGGTGGTGGAGGTGGTAGTGGCTCTTTTGCATGACAAGTACGGGTGAGGGGGAGTGTTGACTGGATGTAAGGGGAGGCAAAAGAGGGGTTTGGGAGCTGTCATGAATGGGTAAGAATTATATGGTTGGAGGGAACAATGCTAGTGGACGATAAGGACTAAGGAAAGGGGCGAGGGAGGATGATTGGGGTTGTGGAGGGAAGGACGATGCTGAGAAGGGATTTTGAAGGCTATAAGGCCGGTTGTTGGGCTCATCGAGGGTGTAGTAAGTACTATCAAAAAGGCTGGGCAAGTGAAGAAGATTGTGGGTGGTGGTTGTCTGGCCAATGGAGTGTGTAGGAGGCGACGACGAAGGTTCCCGTGGCTGGGAGGGATGTTAGCGATAAAGGCACCAACAAGGGACCTCGATGAAGTTGTTTGAGGGAAGGAGGGACGTCGGAGGCAGGGGTGGTGGCAGAATGGGGCGTCGACACCCTCAGAGATGACGATGTGTAGTGTCGGCAACACGGGACCCCTCAGCGTCGCATCGAGAGAAAGAAGATCGAACAACTTTGTTTTTTAGAAGCAATCTCGATGCCACAATGCCCTAACCAGCTATAATATAAAATGGGGTGTCTAATTTTAGTTATCTGACGGCCCTAAATGCATGATCAGATAACTTAACGTAAATCTTAAAAATATAAGTAAAAATAAAATACATACAAATATAAAAAATCGCGACAAACGCGATGGATGTCTCTGAGCGTTCATTCGATGATCTAAAAGTCATTTATCTCAAAAATATCTCAAATGAGTGTGATTAATCCCCATCAATCTCCCAGGCTTAGAAGCATTCAACTATGATGAATGGAGACTACATGCTCCAGATGCAAAGCAGGTAATCTTTATGTTGCTCCAAGCAGTAAGCATCTCCATAAAAGATCATCATGCCACTAAAATAAATGAGGGTCCCAGGAACAAAGCAAGCCGCCGCAAGGGTAAGAATACAATGGTGATGGGTACAACTATGGTAGAGGCTGGGTGCAGGAGACGTTGTAGTGATGATGAAAATCAAAGCTAAAAAGGGAAGGTTGGGTGTCTAAAACTAGGTGGCTCCATATGTAGAGCCAAATCACCTTCATTGAATCCGGATGATTACGGAAATTCCTAGCAATATCAAACTTACAGAAATTTGATTCAGACTCTCATGACAGTGTGTGAACATATTATCCTAGCACCACATTTAAAGTTGTCATCTCAAGTAAGTTTTAAAGTTATCATTATTTAATATAACTTCACATCAAAGTATGTCACAGAATATACTGAGAAAACACATACTCCAACAATGATAAAGGTTCTTAAAAATGAGTAGTTGATCAGGAGGTTCTTTGGGTGGGGTGCAAAAATTTTAGTCGAGTGCGCGAATAGCCAAATGACTACTTAGGACATTGTTACTGAGCTATAATATCATGACATACAAATGATTCCTAAGGGGCGTAAATCATCGTGAGGCTCATCGGGTGATAGAAAAAAAATCATCGTAGACGATGCAAAATCTCAAAGGGATGTCGAGAAATTCAAAGATGAGTTGAATATCCCTCAAAGGATAAAACTCGCCAAGAGGTATATAAGAAAAATGATCAAGAACGCGATGATCACTCAAAAGAAGAGAGAAGCCACTCATACTAACTAAAGTGCATGCTTCCCGAAAAGGGAGGCTCATCAAATGTGTCTATTGGGGACTCGACGAAGGGCTCCCCGAGGGGGTCATCAATGAAAGGATGGACCTCCAAAAGAAAATCATCAATGATGGTAGTGTCCATGGAAACAAGTGGGACACCCACAACAAGGTCAATGTTATACCCACCCTAAACACTCACTCTGTAAATGACTCGTCACCACAATGTGGACAAGACCAATGCTAGAGCCTTGACACTCACTCTGAACATGAATCATCAACAGAATGTGGGTACACTCAGAAGAACGTGGACTCTAAGGTGGGTCTATGGTCGAGGTTGTAACATCACTCAAACAACTAGACCCCTTAGCTAAGATTAGTGTAGGAAATGTGGTGGATGAATTGGGACAGACTAGGTTTGACCCAAGGGTTAGGGTGGATTCACATAGGATGATAGGACCCACTATGGGGTTCAATCAACTCTAACTTAGGAAAAGAATGTTCTAGAGTCAATAGGCGTCGAGTGCGTTGAATGCACTCGATGTCATTCGACGAGGCGTCGAGTGCGTTGAGTGCACTCGACGCCATTCAACGAGCCGTTGAATGGACTCAACGCGGCGTTACCACTCAACGCTTTTGACTTAGAAACATTCTGGATGTCGAGGCGTTGAGTGGACTCAACGCGGCGTTGAGTGGACTCAACGCGGCGTTGAGTGGACTCAACGCGGCGTTGAGTGGACTCAACGCGGCGTTGAGTGGACTCAACGCGGCGTTGAGTGGACTCAACGCGGCGTTGAGTGGACTCAACGCGGCGTTGAGTGGTCTCAACGCTCCTAAACGCGGCGTTGAGTGGTCTCGAACGCCCACTCAACGCGGCGTTGAGTGGTCTCAACACCACTCGACGCCACTCAACACGCGGCGTAGAGTGGTCTCAACACCACTCGACGCCACTCAACGCGGCGTAGAGTGGTCTCGACGCCACTCAACGCGGCGTAGAGTGGTCTCGACGCCACTCAACGCTTTTGGACTTGAGTATTTTCATCTGGTTCACCTGTATAACTGAACCGGGTTTTCGGGATATGTGTTGATGGCACATTTGAACTTGATTCTCTTCAACTCAACCCTAAATTGGGTCAAATTAGCTCAAGTTGACCCAACCTAGCATATAGGTGTTAAATTTTCTCAAGGTGGTCAGCAAGATAGTTGATGCAAGACGACGCGTAGGGTTTACACGTCTGTCGGCTTTTTCTAGGAAACACTAAATGTATGCAATGAAATATGACTTTTAGCAAATAATGGAAGCGGATGTTGCGTGGATTTATGAATTTAAGCAACGTTTTATAAAGCACGAGAAAGGCTATTTTTGCTTAAAAGGATTTTCTTAAATTGATGGTTTGATTCTAAATCCGGGAACGGAAGCTCGCAACTTCGTTCCGTTCCCCTTGTCGCAGCAAAACGGAAATCGTGAACTCCAAATACGTTTCCGTTTGGAGTTTTCGACGTATCGTTCGCTGACAAAATTCGGCGAAAACCCAGCAATGAGTCTAAAATGTCTAAGAGAAAATGTAGACACACGTAAAGAGGGGATAGAAGCAAATTACCCACGGAAAGAGCCGTCTTTCCGTATCCGAAGTCGATGGCGATCACGCGAGGAGTTCCTCGTCACCTTCGATCTCCGCTCTGAGGTCGGCCACTGTCGCACACGGCCACCAAGGAATTAAGTCACTCTCTCACACAAGGTGGTTCCACGGAATCACTCAACAAGGTAAGAGAGCTACAAACCTAACAAACCTAAATTCACTCGCTCTTCGCACTTGAAGTGGTTCCACGAAATCTCAAACACTCGCGATGGCTCCACGAATTCTCACACACTAAGAGAAAATTTATTTTTCACTTTCGCTATTCAAGGATTCAGAACAGCAGTCACCTTCATTCCCTCTCACAGCCAATCCAGGAAATTTCATACGCCAATAATTAATCTAACTGAACTCACAATAAACTTCACTAAGTACTAACACTACTATTCATCCACTGCAATTAATTTCAATCCTACTACAGGAATCCAACCACAAAGGTTTTTTTTTCTAACCTAATTTCAATCGGCACTGTTCACCATACTCCTATCACAAAAGCCACTGGAATCAAATTAAAATCATAGTACTGTGATATTACTGTTCATCTTCTCGGAAAAACTGCACAGCAATTATCAACATACAGGACTCCAACACACACAGGGAAGCAGCAAACCGAAAAACTAAAATTAATCTACAGCTCACACATGGAATTTTAATCACGCCTAATTTTCCTAACCCGGGATCAAGCACTCGCAGTTTCCATTTCAACGTTCTTCTTCCTCAAATTTCATCACCCCCTCACCTGATTTCCTCTCCTTCTTTTATAGGGCAGCCTGCGGGCAGACGTGAGGGCAGAATAGATCGTCGAAGCTGAAGGAGGATGATTGTGGCCTGGACATGGATGCTTGAGTCGAAACCGCTGAACCGTTGGGCTCGGTTGCAGAAACCGCCGGAGGAAGGATCATGGGGTGTTGGAACCATGGCGTCGTGGCCGTTGGTTGGATCCCTGAAGGATGTGGAGGCGTCGTGTGTGCAGCGAAGTGGCAGAGGAAGAGGCGTGCTGCCCTCTGGTTGCGTGCATCGCAAGATCGGGGAGATGAACAGGGAACCGGGCTGATTTCTTCTTTGCGAGGCTGCCTTTTCCTGAACCGAAGTTTAGCCCAACTAAACATATATATATCTATATATATTAACATTTGTATATATATATATATATATATAATATATATATGTGTGTGTGTGTTTGTATATATACATATATAGGTATTTTGTATATATATGTATATATAATAGTAGAGAAAATAAAAATCTAAGGCAGGGCTACGCGCGCAGGCGTGCAATAACATGACTACACGCACAGGCGTGCAACAACTAAAAATTGACAACATAAACTAGCAAAAATAAAATGCAATAAACATAAACTGAAAATGCGACGTCGGGCACTTTTTCAGCGATCTGACCTAGGTTGGTCTCCACCAATAGCCTAAAGCCAAATTAATATTCTCAGAACTATCTAGTTAACACCTTGATCATGCAGAAGCCCAAGAACAAGCTTAACACCAAACACAAATGGAAGAACAAGCAGATCTTATATTCATTCACACTTCTTTACAAGGCAAGGTATACATAGCGAGACATGATTTCGCTAGTACACAAGCTATAAACAAAAAACACAAAACAAGTCGGGCGGACAGCACTGCAGACGGCCCAGTCCGCCAAGGTAGCCAAAGTCGCCCGAGCTGAAGCTGCTACACACCGAATAGCACACGGAGTCCGCCTAGACCGCGAGGTCGCGCGGACACATCGTTATTAGCTGCCTGCTGATGAACTGAAGAACAGACCGCCTACCCGCTTGAGACCGGCGGACAGGTTATTGAAACTTGGAAAAGCTGAAGCAGAGCACCACTGACAAGCCGCAGAAGCGACCAAGAGACCAGCCGCAGAGACCGCACACTTCAATGCCAAACTCCTGGCTCCTTGAAGCTAGCCGTGCGACCTGCACACAGCAAACCGTCAGCTCTACTCAACCCGCGCGGACAGAAAACCGCAGACTGCAACACTTGACCAAGCCCAACTTACTGTTCACACAGTTACTGTAGACGTGCCGAGGTGTTCTATTTATAGGCGAGGTGAGGAGTGTGGTCACCACCCTAGTGCATAGAATCATCACCCAGCCCGCGCACTAGCAAAACATCCGTCCGCTGAGTCCGCAAAGACTTAGCCGGATTCCAAGAAAACCGTCAGGAGCAAGACACTGATGTTCACTACTAGGCGGCCTTGTACCAGACCGCCCACACTATGCGGACAAGATACAGTCCGCACAGTCCGCAAACAACATCACACATGGACAGCCACAACCCCTTCAGCGACAGTCCGCACATAAAAGAGGCAGTCTGCATAGCACAAGACCAGAGCCTCCATCCGCCACAAGTCCACGACCAAAGGCAGTCCGCCCGGTCAACAGCGGGCTTGGCAGATACTGCGGACACACTGGACTTGTCACAGAATGTGACCAAGTCCAGTAACGCCAAAGGGCCTAGCGCGAGCTCGGCGGACAAAGCCCAGTCCGCCAACACCCAAAGCAGATCGACAACACTCCTCCAGAGTAAGGCAGAGTCCGCAAGCAATCCTCGCACAGCTGCCCAAACGGCCAACTGCCGGACTCTGACACCAGTCCGCACAGTCCTCCACAGCAGTTAGCATCTGCTGTACCACCAGAGCTCGGCAAGGGCCACAGCCAAACTCCAAGGCCAGTACGCAACAGCGGACACCGCGGACTCGCCAGTCCGCAAAGCCTCCCGCGGATAGAACACCCATTCCGCTGGTTAACACAAGCTTGCAACAACATAAGGCCGCTGAACAAAGCACTGCCTACAGCTAACAAACCGCAGTCCGCTCAGTACGTTTTGCCAGAAGCCCGACATCCTTGGCCATAGGCCAACCAGGCCGCACAACAGACCGATCAAGCCGCATACCAGGCCGCACAGGCCGCTCCTCAACAACCATGCCACCTAGATAGCCAACACCCAGGCCGCAACCCGCAGTCCGCCCAGGCCGCGGACTCAGACCGCTCAGGCCGCACAATCTGCCCGGCCTGCCCATCAACCACTTCTACTTCACAAATTTCAACACTCCCCTTGAAGTGAGAAGTGGTGATCAAGCCCAGCAAGCTACGTAACCGCTGAAAAGGCCCCTTCGACAGCGGCTTTGTGAAGATGTCAGCAAGATTATCTTCACTCCGAAAATGTCCGACCAGAAGAGATCCCTCCAACACCTTCTCCCCTATGAAGTGGTGCTCGATCTCAATATGCTTGGTCCTTGTGACACACTGGATTGTTTACCAGTTTGAGAGCACTCTCATTGTCACCCCGGAGTAAAGTAGGCTCTTGCACTTTTTCATGAACATCCTCTACAAGCCTCCGCAACCAGATAGCTTCCCGAGCAGCCAAGGCCGAAGCCTTATACTCAGCTTCCGTAGTAGACACAGACACAGAATCCTGCTTCTTGCTACACCATGAAATGCACGCTGATCCACAAGTGAACACATAACCCGAAGTTGATCTCCGATCATCCGAGTCACCACAATAGTCAGCGTCCGTGTACCCAAGCAAAGCAAAGTCTGCATCTCTACTATAGAGGAGGCTCATATCAGAAGTTGTCTTGACATACTTCAAGATGTTCTTTGCCGCTACCAGATGAGACTTCCTTGGTTCAGCCATAAACCGACTTACTCGGCCAACAACATAAACAATGTCTGGCTTTGTAATCGTCAGGTAGATCAAGATCCCTACAAGAGCCCTGAACACCAAGGGATCAGGAAGAATCCTTCCTTCATCTCGTCGAAGCTTCAGCCCATGTTCTAGTGGAGTAGAGCAACTTTTCCCTTCGCCCATGCCAAATCGACTTACAATGCGATCTGCATATCCCTTCTGGCAAATGAGAATCCCGCACTCTTTCCTCTACACTTCAAGACCGAGAAAGTGATGAAGCTCTCTCAAGTCTTTCATCTCGAAGCGTATAGCGAGCTCAGCTCTGAGCCTCGCTACTTCCTTCTCCGAATTCCCTGTGATGATCATATCATCCACATACAGCAGGACCAAGACTAGAAGCTCCCCCTTCTTCTTGACGAACAAGCTAGAATCCGAGTTGGAAGCAAGATAACCGCAGAATTGCAAATACTCTGCTCTCTTCCCATACCAAGCTCTAGGAGCTTGCTTCAACCCGTAGAGAGCCTTCCTGAGCTTGCAGACATAGTCCGGATGAACTTCAGAGACAAATCCAAGTGGCTGATCCATGAATATGTCCTTGTCAATCTCTCCGTAAAGAAAAGCGTTCTTCACATCAAGCTGTCACATTCTCCATCCCTTGCAAGCAGCCAAGGCGATCACCACTCTAATCGAAGTCATCTTTGCAACCGGACTAAATGTCTCCTCATAGTCTTCTCCATACTGCTGTGAGAATCCTCGAGCGACCAGACGAGCTTTGTATCCATCAATGCTCTCATCAGTCTTCTTCTTCAACTTGTACACACACTTGCAAGTCACTGGAGTAATGTCATCAACCTTGGGCACAAGATCTCGGGTTTCATTCTTCTTGAGAGCAGCAATCTCTTCCTTCATGACATCATTCCACTCCTTGACTCTAGTGTCCTCATTGAAGTTTGCAGGCTCTCGCTCATCCAGAGGACCTGCAAAGAAGCAGGAGACAAAACTCAGTGCATTCCCATCACAGTATCAAGCAGGTGGCTTCACAACCCTCTTTGATCTCCGAAGAGGTTGTTCCTTGCTCACTACCTTCGTTGCTCCTTCAGGCTCAGCTCCAGCTTCAGGCGAGCTTTGAGCAACGCTTCCTCTGCTTCCTGAGCCAGAAGGCTCAGCACCAGAACTTGAAGCAACAGGAGCTGCTAGTGAAACAACAAGTTCCTCTTCCAGACCTTCAGCAGCCACCTTCTGCTCTTCATCAACCTTGCTTCCGGTTAGCTCAACCGAGCCACCTCCATACGACGTCAGTTCGTCAAATACTACATCTCTTGACACAACAAACTTCTTCGTCGCAGGATCCATGTATTTTCATCCCCTACTTCCTCTCATCGTAGCCAACAAAGACAAGCTTTCTTGCCTTTGCATCCAGCTTTGTCCGTGAAGCATCCGGGACATGCACATAGCAAGTTGATCCGAACACCCGAAGGTGTTCCACACTGGCTTCCACCTCCTTCCGCAACAGCTCAAAAGCAGTCTTCATGTTGATCGGGCTATAAGCGGATCTGATTGATGAGTAAGAAGCACAAGACATCCCCTCCGCTCAGAAGGACCTTGGAATGTCTTTCGCATGAAGCCAGCATTTGCAAGTCTCCGTCAGATGACGGATCTTCCGCTCACGCTACTCCATTTTGTTTGTGGAGTGTGAGCACAAGTAAGCTCTCTGTGGATCTCATGCTTCCTGCAGAAGTTAGAAAACTCGGAGGAGGACAAACTCACCACCGTTATCTGTTCTAAGCTTCTTAATCTGCAAGCCAAGCCGCCCCTCCACCAACTTCTTGAACTCCACAAACAAACGGAAGGCTTCAGACTTCTCCTCAAGAAATATACCCAAGTGTATCTTGAGTAATCATCAATCAGAACCAGCATGTACTTGCTCCCACCAAGAACTTGCAGTGATGTTGGTCCCATCAAGTCTCCATGGATGCACTCCAATGCTCCTTGCTCCTCGTTTGTGATTTATCAAACGAAAGGTGATGAGCCTTGCCGTACTGACATCCCGCGCAAACGTGACCGTCGCCAAATGAAGATAGCTTAGGCAAGCCTCTTACAAGGCTTCTGTTAGCCATAGCCTTCAGCTTATCCATTCTTACATGCTTCAGCCTTTCATGCCAAATAGCAGCTATCGTTTGCATTGATCAAATATACCTAGTTTTTTGAACATTAACAAAGTTCTTCATTCTCTTTTTGTCGTTCAACATAATTTTTATTCAATATATTGCTCTTATTTTTTGTTAATAACGTATACTATACTTACCACATTGTTATTTTTCAGGAAAAAATCAAAAAATATGCCAAAATTTGACATGATACGACCGTGACATTTGGGTCACGCCCGTGACCAGG